>JAMPIV010017673.1:0-600000 GCA_024509875.1 Oreohelix idahoensis | reverse complement strand
TGATCATAATCATCACGCTCATTATATTGAGTATCCCTGTAATATTGTTTCTTTTGTCTCCATGAAGCACTTGGGTAGTTCCTATAGCTACTCCCTTTCCGAGAATTTCTAAAATTATGGGTACCCCTCGCGTGTCGAGGACTATCAGCCCGATTCCAGTTCTTCAAAGAAGAACTCTGATTTGAGTGGTTATCTTGGTTTTGATACTTATTCCAATTAACCTTTTTATCAAATTTATTTTTAGCTCCTTGGAGTTTGTGTGAGTAATTCTGATTATATTCTGTTGCCGAAGCAACTGGCATACTCTCTTTAATGTTAGAGTTACTAAGAATCATGTCAGGGTGTGCCGTGGCATACTGGTCACAATATTCTTCCATTTGCTTTAATGTACTAGGTTTACGCTCATGTAAGAACTCTAGGAATGATTTATTTACAAGAAGACATGACCTTGTCTCTTAGCAATAAATCCGTAAGACCATCAAATGTTTTCTCTGTTTTGGATAATTCAATCCATCGTGAAAGTGTAATTCGTGCTTTTGAGATGAATTCTGAGAATTCTACACCTACCTCAGGTCTCATTGTTTTAAACAAAAGACGATTACCTTCCTCAGACAGCTGATATCTCTTTATCAAAGCTGCCCTAACAGCATCATAATTATCCTTGTCGGCCTCTTCAACAAAATATAACTTACTCAGAGAGTCCCCTTTTAGATTTTCAGACAACTGATTCACATACTGTGATTTGTCAACATTATGAGCTCGACAAGCACGTTCAAATCTATCAAGCCAAAATGCTATATCATCACTGGCAGAGTTGAACGCTGGTACCTTGACCTTGTACACAAAGGGTTTACCATTACCACCAGATGCCTGATTAACATTACTCATACATGTCAATTTTAATTTCTCTAATTCAAACTCATGTTCTCTTATTGCTTTTCTCTCTTCTGCCTCTCTATCTAATCTTTTCTGTTCTGCAGCAGCAGCAGCTTCTAATTTTTTCTGTTCTGCAGCAGCAGCAGCTTCTAATTTTTTCTGTTCTGCAGCAGCAGCAGCTTCTAATTTTTTCTGTTCTGCATCAAATCTCCTTTCCTCCACTTGCATCTGCAATTTCTTTAGTTCAGCAGCAGTATCAGCTTCTTTTTCTAATCTTTTTTCTTCAGCCAGAGCTTTTCTCTCTTCAGCAGCAGCAGCAGCTTCTAATTTTTTCTCTTCTATTTGAAGTTTTCTCTCCTCAACCGCAGCTTTTTTCCCTCAGCAGCAGCTTTTTTTTCCTCAGCAGCAGCAGCAGCTTTTCTCTCTTCAGCAGCTAATGCTTTGTCATATTGAGCAACAGCCCATTGTTCTAAGTCTTTCCCAGTTTTATCAAGGGATTTTCCTTGTGCAATAAAATAATCTAATGTAGACATCTTGTCTTCTTAAATCAGAAACCTGAAAAAGTAAATAAATTACCCTATTTCACTTTAATGGGAGACAAGTCTATACCATAGACTTAGTCTTAGTGCAAACTTGTATGGTTTATAATAACCAATGATAACTTGAGTACCTGTGGACAACAATAACTGTATCTCAAATACTGTGGGAGACAAGCCTTACAAAGGTCTTGTATACCTCAATGTAATCAAAGATCACTTGGGTACCTGTGGAAAATAATCATAAAGTACTGATCTGTACTATACTATCAGTGTATACCACTATAACTCCTATGTCATATGTAAACTAAAGACATTACAAAGGACAAACAAGAAAAGACAATATGAACACATTTGCAGAGATCAAATTAAATTAAATAGGAGAAATGAAAAAAATGATCACAGAAACCGTGATGATAACTGCAATAAGATAACAAGACAAATAACGCCACAGTGTATAAACATAAGGGTGTAAAAAACTGAAATGAAAGGAAAGATGAGACCTACAATTATACAAACAAATCAAACAAAAATAAAGAACAGAAAAAAAAATGTTACAAATACAAATATGAAACAGTCGTCACAACTAACCAAATATTTGCAAACTATGTTGCATGCAAATTTCAATTAAGAAATTGCTCCCTATAGAACGCCAGAACAAGACCAATATCACTCGGTATTTCCTGTTCTAGTCACCTCCCATCCAGGCCCGCAACATATAAACACCTACACATATAAACAAATAACATGTAAACATAAATAGCATATAGCATACAATATAATTTATATCATGAATGGAATGTGTTGCAGGTATAGTGTTGTAAAGCAGGCACAGTTTATTTTAATACTAATAACTTGCCACTTTATTGAGTAATAGAATTAATTTTAAACTATTACACAGTTCAATTTTTTTGTTGTTGTTGAGCATATGAAGATCCAACGATGAAATATGCAATTTATGTTCAACAACACTGTGATTCTTCTGTACGTTGAGAAATGTCAACAATACTGCTCCAGATATTTTCTACACTTGATACAACTGTCCTGTGTAATAACAGCGAAAAACTGTCAACAAGCGCTGACCTAGATACAGCATCCTATCGGTAATACAGGTCAAGCTGACATCGACTGTATAGCTGTCCTACTGGTGTTGATGTGGTCAAACAAATGTTCTTTCAACTGTAAACTGTGATTCTCAACACAAAACTGCGTAGGCTGGACCCAGGAATCTGGCTCACCACTGTAAAGTTTCTTTCAATCGCACGCTCTGTAAGTGTCAGTCTGTAAAGAAGTGTACAGAGTTGTTGAGATCAGGCATGCTGCAGTTTACCCAGCGGTAAATGGGTAACTCACCCTAGTCCTGAGTTAGGGAAGGCAAAGGCGGCTGTCAACAGTAGTTTCCCTCTAAGGCTCCAGGGGAAGCAGGCCCTAAACTTGGTCACTTCAACCGACGCAGGATGGTGTATGTATGGAGTAGAAGTGTAGAGTGTGATTAACGCGAATGGTGTACTGTTCGTGTTCTGACCAATCTAATCACTCATACACTTGTGTCTACAAGGCACCAATGCAGACTGCTGGAATCTTTGTTTACACAATTTATTCAGACGTACACACTGGGACATAACGAGTACATCATGGGTATGTTGACACATCAATTTATAGGCATACATAGCAGATCCGAAGTCATGACACATTCATAAATAATGGGTAGTACATCAAAAGTTCAATGTCATGATACATTATGGCCGCATCCCCTATCTGACTAAACGCGTCAGTGAAGGCGGATCGGTAAATAACTAAAGTTGCTTGACGTCCATAGTTTGTAGTATATTATGAAACCACGAAAAGGGGGTTTCTATCAAGATTGAGATCTCCTTGTCACTGTCCGAGTAATAAGATACATGCCCCGTTCTTTGGACAGTAATCAGAAAATATGATGACAGGAATATAACATGGCCGCCTCCCTGAGTTGCCGCCCACTCACTCGTAGGAAGGTGAATATAAGCCAAAGTTAATTTATAATGTGCATATAAATAATTTCATAAATGTTTCCATACAGCTCTACGGTAATCAGGTTAATTCACGTAGCCATAATCGCTGTAGGAAAGCCTGTCATCTTCGTCGATACAAAACACGACCCTGGCGATACGAAGCACAATGTTCCATCTAGGTCTAACCGACATGAGATAATCAAAATAGGGTCTGGCAATACATGGAGTCCGAATTATACATTGTACCGTACCTTAGGAGAGTCTCTAACACAAACTCTAGTAGAGACACAATATCCTATAGAAGAAAACCACTTCATAACTAATTTTTCCTTAAGAATCTACCAGCCCTTTGAAAATGCGTACCCGCCATTATCACGGTACATCGGAACTCATCACGACTTGTCAAGACAACTCATACTTCCGCTAGAGCGGAATAACAAGAATCTAGTCCCGCCTACCCATCCAAAATATACAATATAGGACTGATTCTACTTGTACTAATAATATGTAATACATATGAATTCAGGCCATAAACATAATAAGCAAATTAATCTATTTTCTGGCCCTAAAAAATAAGTACAAACATAAGAGCAATATCCATGCGCCGGATCAATATCAAGAACGATTACTCCTATAATCAAAAGTGTGACTCAAACATGGATTATCTCGCTTTACCCATAGACAGCATTTTCATACACAAATGAATGAATGTCTATATTTTTCCCATATTAAATAGCCATATCGATTTTTGTAATATGTGCGTCAAAATATGCACGCAACAACTAGCCGCCATTAAAAACGCACCGAAATCGTGATATGTTTTCACTGTTGAAATGTTAATGCAAGTGAGCGATTTTCAAACCCCGAAAGTGTGCAAGTGATGAAGTTCATGTATTCCCACTTTACTGTCGATGTGATGTTTACTTCAAATTTTGCGTGCTTCACGTGCAAAACAAGGTTTTTGAGAAATTCTGGCTTTATTAAAAGTCGAATCACATTGAAATTTGGCACACGCATTAGTCAAGTTTCAGCGAGTAAAAAGCCATTATCTGTTTTCATCGAAAGAAAGTCTGTTACTGTTTTTGTCATGCCTCGACTGTCGTCACAAGAGCGATGGCAGTGGATTGGCGACCAGAGAAGTTGCCAGACATTTCAATTGTGATCAGTTCACTATAGTGAGGATGAACCAGCGATTTCGGGCGACAGGTACCACCAATGACCGTCCCAGGCTTGGTCAACCTCGTGTAACAACACTAGCTCAAGATGACAGTGAGTACTACTTTTGATTTTACACCTAGGGTTGACAACTGCTTAGGAGCCGGTTCTGAATTGTCTCATGTTTAATAATATAGCAAATTTGGGTTAGTAAATAGATCAGAAATGTAAACTCAGTGGTTTCATGTATTTTAAATTTAGCACAACGAGTTGTGCTTCATAAACTAATGCGATGCGTTTTTAATGGCGGCTAGTATAATACAACAACTTTACTGTAAAACATTTGTTGTTGTTCATCAGAATCGACCACACTGCACTCTGGGCAAACCCATAGGTGCTCAGTCTTCCTCAAAAAATGTCGAAGAGTATGAATGCTAATTGTACCTGTAGCACGCTGGTTTTCCATACGACGTATGCATCCTCTCTGTGCGTCCATCTATGCTAGTCCCACGTTTGATGCCAAACTCCAACAGTTTCAGCCTTGTTGATTCATCCATTGCAGTGTCATTATCCAGCAGGCGATCATTAATTGCTCTTAGTATCTCTCCTTTATCCATGTCCAGTGTCCCAACTATGCGTGCTCTCGAGGCCTGTCTGTCAGCTCTCTCATTACCATGTACCCCTGCATGACCAGGACAGTAGATCCACACCAGTTCTTCAAGACTTGAGGATTCTATTGATGTTTTCCATTCCTGCCGCATCCATCCGTTCTGAACTTTCCGAAGCATGGCTTGAAAGTCTGACAATATAACTGCCCTGGTTGATGGAGTTTCAGACAGCCACCTCAGTGTTGCAGTAATTGCCTCTACTTCCATTCTCATATAGGCTCCACTCTGTTCAGCAACGACCCTGCCCTTTATTCTCGCAGAGAAGCCCATCCTGATTTCTCATCACGCACTAAAAACCCATCAGTGTAAACAATGGCGTCATCATCCCCAGCATGATCACTTATCAGCTGATTAATCTCCAGCTCTGCTTTTCCGCTGCCCTAAGACCTGCACTCTCTGCCAAGGCTAATGATGACCTGCTGGTAGTTTATCCAGCTCTCCCCTGACTTACTCCACTCTTCCCCTTTGGATATATTTTCAACTCTGGTCACCTGACCGATCGTAGCCTCTGCCTGTGCCATCCATGACATCCCCCTCTTTATTCTTGCTACTTTTGATGTCAGCTACGTTCTCATGAAGGGGGTGTCTTTTATCGGTGGTTACCACATAATGGCTTTTGCGTGGGCCATCGCATATCTGGATATAAACGGCAGCAATCCGAGTATGTATCTCATTGTCACAATGGGGGTATCACGAAACAGCCCAAAACTAGTCGCATCCCTTCATTGTGAATGCGTTCTAGTCGTTCACATTGTGACACTGACAGCGTGAGTATTCCTGGCCCATACTCGATTTCTGAAATCATGAACTTTACTATAAAACCTATACAACACAACAACTTTGCTATAAAACATTTACAACACAACAACTTTACAATAAAACGATTTACAACACAACAGCTTTACTATAAAACGTACGTTAGCAGATACGTTAGCAAAAGAGGGAGTAACACGGGAACAAAAAGAACAAACAATCACCTTCCAGGAAAAGAAGACCGTTATCAAGGCCATCAAGAAAATTGTCCAACAAAGAGACAACTATCACTATCTTGATCGAGCAAATCAGGTGATCCTGTTCCGTATTAGAACAGGACATAACAGACTGAACAGTCACTTATACAGACTGAGATTGGTCCCATCACCCCTATGTACGTGTGGACAGGCAGCACAGACAACCGAACATATCTTGCAAGACTGCCACATGCTTAGTCAATTGCGAACTGAACATTGGCCCACAGAGACGCACATCCACACACAGCTGTTTGGGAGTCTTGACGAACTTTCAACCACAGCAACATACATCCAGAGAACCGGACTTCTTGTGTAGACATTTCTAAACAACAGCGAACGAGAAGGAGAAGAAGACTATAAAACATTTTGTACACAACAACTTTACTATAACAAATTTACAACACAACAACTTTACTATAACAAATTTACAACACAACAACTTTACTGTAAAACATTTTCTACAGAACAACTTTACTATATTTAAAAACAAATAATGTTTTGCCCCGTTTAGGCGAGGCGCGTCCCGTTCAACCTAGTCGGTTATATTAAGGCGCATCTCCGAATATAAAAGATCTTTGGGTCTGATTCATTCTTACTACTAGATTAAAAACTTACAACAGAACGACTTTACTATAAAACATTTACAATACAACATTTACAATACAACAACTTTACATGAAACATTTAAAACACAACAACTTTTCTTCAAACATTTTCAATACAATAACTTTACGGTAAAACATTTACAACACAACAACTTAACTATAAAACATTTTCTACTGAACAACTTTACTGTAAAACATTTACACCCGAGGAACAGCTATACCACAATAATTGTCACCCTCCCTGGTGCTATAATATTTCGTTTTATTATTATTTGATTCCGGATATCATCATCGTCACTTAGGTCAAGAAGTCATTTATGTCATTAATTCTGCTATCGTAGGGTTATCTGGCCAGCTCGGTTGAGTGACATCTTGTAGTGTAACAATGTAGTTGGGTTATCTGGCCAGCTCGGTTGAGTGACATTTTGTAGTGTAACAATGTAGTTGGGTTATCTGGCCAGCTCGGTTGAGTGACATCCTGTAGTGTAACAATGTTCTGCATTAAATTAAAATACTTGATGAGAGATCACAGAAAGTGGGTCTGAAAATACACAGGGAAAAAACTAAGATAATGAGAATAAATGCAGGAAACGATACAAAATTGCATTGGAAACACCATTACAAGATGTAGAACCATACATACAGGGTGTCCATTAAAGATGGTACCTTTTTTAAAAAATTATTCTCGGTCCCAAGATGTGGTACGAGGATGCTTTCTATCACGAAGAAAGACTAAAAAAGAATGTACCTATTTCTTTTTTTTTTCACCTACTTGACCAGTGTGTTGAGAGACATGTAACAATTACCGGTTTCAACTCAACTGCGAAAGTTGCACTTGAAATACCCGCTGCGCGCAGGCGCACTTTTTTTTTAGTCTTGAAGGCTTTAAAAGAAAATGTTCATCATTGAAGGATAGTAGGTTTTATGATAAAGGTTCACTTTGGCAGCTTATAGATTTCACTTAGCTGCCAATAGTAGTTTCTGCTCCCGCTCGGTTTTTGGGTTCTGTGCAAATAGGTCACTTGAGTTCTCACGTCTTTGGTTAAGCTTAAAGGTGCAGCCCGTTCCCGAGAACAATCAAGGAGTAACTGCCAAGCTGGTCCCACGTTTCTACGCCAGTCCACTTCTACCCTCACTTTGTTCCAGAGATTAGTACATTCACTGGTACCACCACCAACTATGGTAAAAGAATAGAAATTAAACTCTCTCCTGAGTATTGCGTTTTCCCGACACATACTTATGTGTCCCCTTTCTTATTGCACCATCCCATTTAACTCAGAATTTACCCTCGATGAGAATTAAACTTAATTTCTCCAGCGAAAACTTTCTTTACATTTAAATGAAAAGGTTAATAGTACAGATAGATTATGTTTACATTTACATTTCCACTGATTGATAAGTGTTCACAATATAAATTTAATAGGTTTTCATTTACATTTATACTGATTGAAATGTTTTAAACTTTCATTACTTTTAAAGTAAATATGTTTACATAGACATTTACACTTGTTTGAAACTGTAAGTATTATACTTAGAATGTACATCATTTCTTTCATCTGTCCCTCTCTGCTCCGTATTGAACTTGGGCAATTATGATGGCAATCTCCCAATCCTTTGGTGTTAAATACTCAGTAGACAAAAAATGGCATGATGATGATACAGTCAAATATTAAATACTCAGTAGACAAAAAATGGCATGATGATGATACAGTCAAATGTTAAATATTCACGAGACAAAAAATGGCATGAGGATGATACAGTCAAATGTTAAATACTCAGTAGACAAAAAATGGCATGATGATGATACTGTCAATTGTTAAATACTCAGTAGACAAAAAATGGCATGATGATGATACAGTCAAATGTTAAATACTCAGTAGACAAAAAATGGCATGATGATGATACTGTCAATTGTTAAATACTCAGTAGACAAAAAATGGCATGATGATGATACAGTCAAATGTTAAATACTCAGTAGACAAAAAATGGCATGATGATGATACAGTCAAATGTTAAATACTCAGTAGACAAAAAATGGCATGATGATGATACTGTCAATTGTTAAATACTCAGTAGACAAAAAATGGCATGATGATGATACAGTCAAATGTTAAATACTCAGTAGACAAAAAATGGCATGATGATGATACTGTCAATTGTTAAATACTCAGTAGACAAAAAATGGCATGATGATGATACAGTCAAATGTTAAATACCCCCCTAGATAAAATACAACCAACCCTCACCTGTGTCAGATAGATATACAAAAGCTGTGTTTAACAGAAAGGTAGCAACACCTGTAAGAACCAGCCACCAGATGTGAAAACATCCAACCTTGTCGACCATGTCTGTCGGTATAAGCATGAGGAGATGTGACTGGAGATACATCAATTTTTTTTTTAATACCCCCCTTCTGGGGCTCAAAGTGAGGTCTATTGACTTTATTGAGTAAAATGTGTAAAATATGTGTGATCTCGGCCCTGGCTAAGACACTTTGATCTTAGCCAAAAGATCTATCAATACTGCCCTTGGCGACCGGCAACTACAAGTCAGGCCAGGTATTTCGTATTGTCAGAGCTTACAGATCACTAGATTAGATTGTCTTGTTGTTCAATAGCTTTGCGTGTTCGTGTATTGTGTTCCTCTCTACCGTGATATACGCATTATTCCCGGGGGGGGGGGGGGGGGGGGTGTCTCTGCTGAGATAAAGAAAGAATTGGACATGTCATACAAGGCGACTCGTGTGAGGTTGTGAATGGGGCTGGCAACTTCACTGTGTAAAACAGATTGTTACAGAAACAACAGTTGCTAGAGCATGTGAAAGTTTGGTGCGGACGTCCTAGAAGTCGATCAGCTGCTGAGGTGGCTCGCTGCTCCATAGTGAGCGACAAGAAAAATGATGAAGGTCATCGTATTATGTCATGTTATAACGGCTTATCCTTGTATTATGTCATGTTATAACGGGTAATGTTATTGTGTTATGTCATGTTATAACGGCTTATCCCTGTATTATGTCATGTTATAACGGGTAATGTTATTGTGTTATGTCATGTTATAACGGCTTATCCCTGTATTATGTCATTTTATAACGGGTAATGTTATTGTGTTATGTCATGTTATAACGGCTAGTCCCTGTATTATGTCATTTTATAACGGGTAATGTTATTGTGTTATGTCATGTTATAACGGCTAGTCCCTGTATTATGTCATTTTATAACGGGTAATGTTATTGTGTTATGTCATGTTATAACGGCTAGTCCCTGTATTATGTCATTTTATAACGGGTAATGTTATTGTGTATGATATATTACAACGGGTTGACATTGTATTATAACATAGTATAATGGGTTGTCACTGTATTATAATATATTATAACGTGTTTTCACTGGATTATAACATATTATAACAGGTAATGTCATTGTATTATAACATATTATAACGGGTAATGTTATTGTATTATAACATATTATAACGGGTTGATATTGTATTATAACACATTATAACGGGTAATGTTATTGTATTATAACATATTATAACGGGTAATGTCATTGTATTATAACATACTATAACGGGTAATGTCATTGTATTATAACATATTATAACGGGTAATGTCATTGTATTATAACACATTATAACGGGTAATGTCATTGTATTATAACATATTATAATGGGTAATGTCATTGTATTATAACATATTATAACGGGTAATGTCATTGTATTATAACATATTATAACGGGTAATGTCATTGTATTATAACATATTATAACGGGTAATGTCATTGTATTATAACATATTATAACGGGTAATGTCATTGTATTATAACATATTATAAAGGGTAATATCATTGTATTATAACATATTATAACGGGTAATGTCATTGTGCCCAGTGGGCTGATCACCCGTTGGCTTGTCACACCGATTACGGAAACAACGGCAGATGGATCTATTTGTTGTTGCCCTAAAGACGCCGCTAGGCGTGATGGTAAACTACAACAGAGAAAATCAATCTGCTGTTGCCCTTAAGACGCCACAAGGCGTGATGGCCTCTGACTGCTTGGTCGGTCTTTGGCTAAGGACGGAAGAAGAAGAAGAATGTCATTGTATTATAACATATTATAATGGGTAATGTTATTGTATTATAACATATTATAACGGGTAATGTCATTGTATTATAACATATTATGACGGGTTGCCATTGTATTATAACACATTATAACGGGTAATGTTATTGTATTATAACATATTATAACGGGTAATGTCATTGTATTATAACATATTATAACGGGTAATGTTATTGTATTATAACATATTATAACGGGTAATATCATTGTATTATAACATGTTATAACGGGTAATGTTATTGTATAGCGCCCGACTGACGGAGTGGTTGGAGCGCTGATCTGTCGCGGCACAGGTGCCGGGTTCTAATCAAGGTACCGACATGCTATAGTCTACCCAGCTGTAAATGGTACCTGACTTTGAGTTAGAGAGGAAAACGGCAGCGAGGAAGGGAACTGGTCATCCCCACCTCTCGATGCTGGACCTAGTATAGTGAAGTCTCTAACACTTCACTCCTCTACGGCTGTATTTGCTATGGGACTACCTTTACCTTTCTTTAATGTCATTGTGTTATGGTATATTATAACGGGTTGTCATTGTATTACGATATATTATAACGGGTTGTCATTGTATCACGATATATTATAACGGGTTGTCATTGTATCACGATATATTATAACGGGTTGTCATTGTATCACGATATATTATAACGGGTTGTCATTGTATCACGATATATTATAACGGGTTGTCATTGTATCACGATATATTATAACGGGTTGTCATTGTATCACGATATATTATAACGGGAGAAGAGAGCTGGAAACAGAGGTGAAAATGATAAGGAGAACTTGGAAAGAACTTGAGATTATTGCACGTGACAGGAGGACTTGGCATGTGTTTGTTGAAGGCCTATGCTCCTTTGGGAGAGGAGGGTTATGAATGAATGTCATTCATTTACGATATATTATAATGGGTTGTCATTGTATCACGATATATTGTAACGGGTTGTCATTGTATCACGATGTATTATAACGGGTTGTCATTGCATCACGATATATTATAACGGGTTGTCTTTGTATCACGATATATTATAACGGATTGTCATTGTATCACGATATATTATAACGGGTTGTCATTGTATCACGATATATTATAACGGTTGTCATTGTATCACGATAAATTACAACGGGTTGTCATTGTATCACAATTTATTATAACGGGTTGTCGTTGTATCACGATATATTATAACGGGTTGTCGTTGTATCACGATATATTATAACGGGTTGTCACTGTATCACGATATATTATAACGGGTTGTAATTGTATCACGATATATTATAACGGGTTGTCACTGTATCACGATACATTATAACGGGTTGTAATTGTATCACGATATATTATAACGGGTTGTCATTGTATCACGATATATTATAACGGGTTGTCATTGTATCACGATTAATTATAACAGGTTGTCATTGTATCGTCGGCGTCTGTGGCCTAATGGATATGAACGCAGTTTCATAATCCAGATATACCAGGTTCGAAACCTGCTGCAGGCGGTTTGGTAGCAGATCGCTTTGTGTGGATTTTTAACAATGGTATAAGCGCCGTACCGTTCAGAAAGCAATGGCAAACTACTGAATGAAAAAAATTGCCTAGAAAAATCACAAACAGCCAATAAAAGCTGGGGTTGATTGCCACGTCCTGTAAAGGATAAGCAACTAACTTTTTTGTCATTGTATCACGATATATTATAACGGGTTGTCATTGTATCAGGATATATTATAACGGGTTATTTGTTACCTTTATGCTCCAAATGGCGCACAACCCTTCAATAAATACACGGCACGACTTACTGTCTGGTGCTGTCCGCTCATTATATTTCCATGTCGTGGTAATTTTCTTCTTTATCATCATCATCATCATCATCATCATCATCATCATCATCATCATCATCATCATCATCATCATCATCATCATCATCATCATCATCATCATCATCATCATCATCATCATCATCATCATCATCATCATCATCATCATCATCATCATCATCATCATTATCATCATCATCATTATCATCATCATCATTATCATCATCATCATTATCATTATCATCATCATCATCATCATAGTCCTTAGCTTCTCAAAGACCATGGGTCTTGAACAAACTTATGCCAAGTCCTCCTGTCACGTGCTATCAGTTGTAGATCTTCTTTATCCATTTTCACTTCTGTCTCCAGTTTTCATCTCCGTGTGTTGTGAGATCTCCCTGGTGTTCACCTATTACCCTGCAGATTCCAGAATATCAACTGTATAGTAATGCTATTAACACGTTTGCTCAATATCAATCGCCAGCGGTTTCTAATAACAACAGTAATGGCAAACAAAATAACATTTAATAATAATAAAGGACAACAATGGCAATAGTTTGAACAATTGTTTTCATGACTATGTCTAATTCTTTTCTTCGTGTGTTTTTTGTCTCTCTCTATTTCTCCTACTATTTCTGCTATTCTGGTGAACCCAAAGCAAAGACTGCCTCGTAATGCTATTAATAGGTTTCCTCAAAGTGTGCCCAATCTTCTTCTCATCTCGTTCCACTGGCACTTGTCTGGTTCTTGTAAACACTTCCCAGATAGGTCATCGTGTCCTATCTTGACAATCCATCTACTCTACGTAAGCAACCATTTATGAAAGCCAATAACGTTTTTTCTTATCCTACGTGTCTCAGAGCTATACTAGAAAACTGCCTCGACCTTTGAGCACTTAAGAGGAAAGAATTCATTATCAAATAGATATCCCATTCTTTCTGTAATAGAATGTTTCTTTCTTTTCTGGAGATTCGTTGTCATGAAAACTGGGGGTTTCTGGACGATGACTGCATCTTTTCCGGGTCTGTGCGAAGGTCCTATAATTTATTTTGCTTCCCAGAGGCAGCGAAGCAACTTGTTTTATGTGAGTATATATGTGTCATGTTGCTGAAAAGATATGAGATAGTACACAGGTCAGATGTGTTATTTTACCGGGGTATTATTGTCACCATTTTCTGAATCTTAAATTTTTTTTTTAATCTGCAGGAAACTGTTTGTTACATTAGAAATGCTAAGAGGGTTTTTCGTCTTTTTTCAGATTATCCTGTGAGTTCGATACATTTACGAGAAGGAGAAACCTACTTGACGGCAATTATGTAAATCTGCATAACCTCTTTGGGCATCATTATTCATTATTTTCCTGTTTGCTCCATATGGAGCAGGGATAACCATTACAGCTAACTCCCTTTCAGCAAGCCTGCATAAAGCAATCACGTGGTCTTGTAGCGGTTGTTTTTGTAGATATCTATTTTACATGATGAGGTTGCCAGCCCCATGCACAACCTGACATTATTGGTCGCTTTACAGGAACTTTCTCATGGTGCACTGGTCCTATTATTTCTTTGCCTCATAAGAGACCTCCCCCCGGAACTACACGGGGTAAATTACCAAACGGGACCTAAGTAATATGAAATACATTGATTGTTTTGCCCAGAATGAATTAACTGGAAGCAGCTGGGAGACTTTATCCGGCTATAAGTTGAAGATTCCTCGGCAAGAAGACGAAGATGGCCGTATACAGCCCGTCCTATGTCCCAGTCTTGACTTATGAATGCGAGTCATGGGCAATGACTACAACCCACAAAAGCCAGCTCCAAACCTCAAAAATAAGGTATATGAGAAAGGTGGTTGAAGTAACAAAAAGAAACATACTCCGCAATCAAACGATACGTCATGGCCTCAAAACCCAGCCCCTACATTCCACTCGGAACAGTCCCAATTGCGGTGGTTGGGCTATGTTAGCAGAATGGGAGAAGATTGGCTACAAGGGCAAATATAGGAAACTAAGAGCCAGGGATTCAGAACTCCATGAAGACCCAGAGTTCGCTGGGAGGATAACATTACACAATCTCCGAAGGACCCAGGACTAGATTAGAACCAGGAGGAAGTCAGCAGATAGGATAGTATGGCGCTCTCTCTGGCAAACCTCTACTCCCCAGAGTGGAAGAGGAACGACTAAGTAAGTGAGTATGAATTAACTGGAATCATGTAAATGTATGTTTACAGCTGTACATTGCTGTCGATATGTAGTTGAAGAATATGACTGAGGGCAATTAAATTGCGAGTGAGATGCTTGTCACAGGTAGGTATAACGTATGAGATAGATTCTGTCTGAGGCCAGACAGACTATGGAAGAGAAGGTGTGAATTGATATATAGTCACTGGTGGAAATTATTGGGAGAAGATATGTCTACTGAAGGGTAGCAGCACTACGGTCTTCAGCCTACATGATGACTAACTTTTAATGGAGCAATCTTTCCCTCCCCTCCAATGTTAATAAAAGACTTTAGCCCAATACACAGTAAGGGACATATGAATACTACACCAATGACAGATAGGAAAGATGTTCTGACCAGCACAAGATGAGGTTTTGTTGTTTTTATTAAACGAACGATGTACGTCACACAGCATCACAAAAAATCATAGATAATGAAAGGGGTAGGCATTCACAGAAAAAAAAATGTCTGAAGGCTACACAACAAGAAACACAAGCCATCAAATCCCCAAAAAGAAATTGTGGCCTGCGCACTCTACCTCACTCATAGATTTATTCAGATACACCTTGACACTCGCTCACTCCACGCTCACTCTTCCTAAAAGATAAGAGTCCTGACCAAAATCTGCTGTTATCCGGACAGCGGGCTCCCAGTCTGGAGGTAGACGGCCGTTCCTGCCTTGTTGAATAATATATCCAGAAAATGCGAAGACTCCTTCTTAGAGACTGACACTGTTCCACCACGCTTTAATAATCCAATTTGATGAGTTAAGCTCCTGGAGAACACCGTGTCACATAACTCCCAACTCACATCTACTTCCGTAAAACACAAGTGAACAGGCGGCAAAGTGTAGTGCGAAAATCCAGCACAGACATAATACTCCAAACTTGCGGATCAAAAACTCGTTCTGTGAGATATTGTAGAGGCTTGTAATCGTTGTTTTCTTCTGGGGGGTCTGCGAGAAATATCCACAGCGACGGGGTGTAAAGGGCTTCACCAATATTGCTTAGATGAATGGGTGGCAAATCTGTAACAGCCCGTAGGCACTGCGGCTTGCAAGTGCGGTAGAACTAATGCACGGATGCCCGCTCGCTGAGTTGATTGACTTTGTTGAGTGCACATCATGGGGTGAGACAAATTTGAAGATTTGCTTCGCATCACGATATGCCTCACATACACGCAGGATATTGAGTTTAGGATCTGACGTATCGACGTAGTGAAGGATGACGAAAGTTTTGGTTTCGGGGAGATATTCCAAAGTGTTCGTCCAAGGTGGTTGTGTCCGCTGGACTGGGAAAGTGTTCGTCCAAATGTGGCTGTGTCCACTGAATTCAAAATGTGTTTAAAGGACTGGGAAAGTGTTCGTCCAAATGTGGCTGTGTACACTGAACTCCATAAATTTGACTTGCTAGACCGGAGGGGAACGGAGGATCAAAAAGGAAAAAAATATGACTGGAAAGGCTAAAGAGACGCAATTGGGGGGGGGGGGGGGAAAGGGAGGAAAGTAAAAAAATTCAAGTCCCCCAAATTGACACGGGGGACGGAATTGGACGTAGAGGCTTGGTAATCGTTGTTTGTCTTTTTTTGCGATACCAAGCGCTTGATTTGAATTTGAGCGGAAGAACGCAGATGTCTGAAAAAAATTACAAAAAAAAATTAAAAAGTAAATTTTTCTTAATATTAATGTTAGGAATATAAAAATTAGCTGGCCAGATGGCCTATTCTGAGCAGTGAACGAATATGGTCTTAATTTTACAGACGGATAGATAATATTGAAAATAATGACAAAAGACAGTGTAGTTTACATCAGCCACAGACTGCATTGAATCTAACATATCGTTATTTGCACACAAAAACACGACCTTGGGGACGCAGGTGTTCAAATTTACTTGGCATAGAAGTGAAGGGACATTGGTGGTAGCTGTGTCTAAATATAACTTTTTACAACAAAAATTTGAAGGGGAGAGAACGGTTGGGTCAAAAATCGAGCACAATTTTGTAGAAACACAAGTAGAGACGGACAGACTAACAGATAACCATCCATACGTGACTGAAGCTTGACTGAAATGACTTTAGTGAGGAAATTTGAAATTAAAAATAAACCTCGGCAGTGATTGGCCACAGACAATCATATCATTAGCGCTCAGAGCGCATTTGGGGTCATTCTTCAATAATTGTTCAGTGTTAGACACAGATTTTAAAGTGTGGTGTTTTCCCATATGAAAGACAGTGAGTTAAATTTAGGGACGCCATCCTATAGCCAGCAGCTCAGCTGAGTTTTGCTAGCACTTCTGTGTTAATTATTCATAATCTGGTAAGATTGAAATTATTTCTTTATATATTTTGAATATTGTTTCATGTTCGAGTGATTTGATACTGCCATATCATAATCTAGCCTTACAAACAAGTAGGGATTTTGCTCTAGACCCCCCGCCCAAGTCAGGGTCTAGGGACTAACAATGTACCTAAACACCAGCAAGGATTATGCAAGACCGATCAAGAGTTGAGAATAAGGAAACATATTACCTATCCTCTTTTAGGGTAGAAAACTAATAATTATTTTTCAGAATCTATAGTCTGGGAGGATCTATCGGATGTAAACCCACCATGGTAACTGTGCTGTTTGGTCAGAGAGATCTGACCTGTCTGTATAATGTGGTTGTTGTGTCAGTGTGGTGTCCAGACGTGGGTAGAGAATAGATTTTGACACATGGCCCATACTTTGATTGCAGAGCTGCGAGTTTCTGTCGTCAACGAAGAAGTATCTATTCGGGTGGTGATTTACACAAGTGTATCTGTGCAGTCCTCGTGACAGAGACCACCATTAGTGCCCGCCAGCACGGAGAGGTGGGACCGCCTGATTTCAGCACCAGAGCTACAAATACCAGATGAGTGAGCCTCTGGTCTGCTGGATATTCACCAACCCCATTTAGTTGCAGATACCCCATAAAAATTCCCACCATTTTCTGGACACTATGTAGTCAATATAGACAGGTGTGATGAGACCACCCCAACAGCACAGACAATAAATATCCTCCCTAGTAGCTGACTACCAGAACATTTTAATAAAACTAACTATTCTAGTACTTAAATATGTTCACTTTTGCATTTATTATGTAACATTCCATGCATAATTTTTATAAATTTTAAATCCTTCTTTTTTAAAACAAGTTCTGGTCAAAATAAAACTTGATCCAGAACAAATAAATGTAATATAATTATATCAAAAACTTTACACACGTGAGTTAGTTCAGTGTATTGTAACACTTGTTAATCTTATTAGTCTTGTTAAATATCTATGGGTATATTTATAACTATCACACCACAGTACACATCATAACCCTAGACACTTTACGCAGCTACATTCATTAAAAAAAAAAAAATTAAGTGTGAGGTCGTAGTGGTAGCAAGAAAGGCCTTCTGACAATTCTCAATTACATTTTATCTCAGGAGCCTTCACAGCTGGCCTCATACAATTTACATGTAGTACCATCATCATCATACAATACCATCAATACCACTACATATATTGGGGTCTTGTCCAGGGATAATTAGCCCAACAGTAATATTAAGATCTCCTGGTGGGAGAAATAAAAGTAGGGAAATAAATTGTAAAATTTCCTTTAAAATTAAAAGTGTCCCTGCGGATAAAAGTTGGTGAATCTTCACAGCCAGTAATAATTAATTAGTTAACTGGTTAGTTAGAATTAGTTAGACTATAGTAATTAGAAGTACTTAGTGTATTTACTGGTTAGAGATTTAGCTTATATATTATTATATTGTCTAAAAAGTATGGCTGAGCTAGCAAAGTTTAGATCAGCTGCTGTGCTCACTGCGAAGGAGATGGGGATGGATGGTCAAATTTTAATTCAATACGTAACGACTGAATGTGATAAATATATTGAAAGGGAAGATAGAAAGGTAGCTGAAGAGAAGAGGTTACAAATTGAGGCTGATAGAGAAATTAAGAGGCTGCAGATGAGGCAGAAGAAAAAAATGACAGCAAAGGCAGGCAGAAGATAAAAAGGCCGAAAGGGAGGCAGAAGATAAAAAGGCCGAAAGGGAGGCTGAAGATAGAAGGTTGCAGAGGGAGCACGAATTACGACTAAGGGAGCTGGAATTACAAGGCCCGGCCCCTGAAAATGGTGCCAGCCCTTTTGCCTCAGATGCTACGCCCAGTATGGGAGCCTCAAACTCAGCTATGGGGTTTCATTTAGACCATTTTGTTGAGAAAGACGATGACATAGAGGGGTACCTGGGACGTTTTGAGTTATTAGCTACTACATATGGGTTAGAGAGAGAGAGGTGGAGTTTAAAGCTATCACAGGGATTGAGGGGTGCTTCTTATGAAGTATTTGCCAAAATGAACAGGGAAGACCAAGACAATTATGACATGTTAAAGCAGGCTTTGTTATTAAGGTACGAGAAGAATGGTGAATTTTATCGTAAGAAATTTAGAAATGCCAAACTGTTGTCTGGGGAGACATACCACCAATTCTCGGCCAGACTAGAAACCTATTTGGAGAAATGGACGGCTCTGGGGAAGACCCAAGATCTTAAAGAAATGATCATGATTGAGCAATTGAGAGAGTCCATGGCTCCAGACATGAGAAAATTTCTCATGGAACAAGGTGCAGAGAAGTTGGGGGAAATTTTAAATGTTGCTGAGAGGTATCAGGCAGCCCAGGCAGAGGTAAGTGGTGCTAAAAAGAAGCACATAGACAATTTTAAAGCTCCACAGCAATTTAATAAATTTGATAATAGAGAGCAGGGAAATAAAGGTAGGACAAATTTTGAGCGGCCAAGAAATGACTATCGCGACAGAAACTCACAGTTCAATGACCAAAAGTTCAATGAAAGAAAACCGTTGAACCAAGGAAAAAGATGGTGTAAATGGTGCAAGAAGGATAACCATAACACCGAATTTTGTAGAAGGAAACCTTCAAACATTGCTGCAATGAAGTCGGGGACGCAAAGATTAAAGGTTAATCCTAAGGGACAACAGGAACCTTATCACCCCCCAGTTTGTGAGGATGTTATTTGTAATGGGGTCACCATAAGGTGCCTTTATGATACAGGTTTGGATTATGATTCAGTTGTGAAGTCTAGCCTAGTGGACCCAAGTCAGTATACCACAGAAACAGTGGAAATACAAGGGGCGACTAAGGACATACCACTCATGACACTTCCCATCGCAAGGATAACGGTGAAAACTCGCTATGTGGAAGGAGAAATCAGAGCAGCAGTGATAGATGAACCAATCTACCCTCTGATATTGGGGTGTAGATACGTCTTCTTGGGGAATCCCGAGAAACCTGTGATCATGGCGACAGTGCAGACCAGGTCACAGAAGAAGGAGGAAGAAGGTGAACCTATAAACGCTCATCCAGAGGAGATGAGGAAGGCGCAGGCTGAGGATAGGACACTCAAGCCCTGTTTTAAAAAATTGCCCAAATGCCACACACCTCCGAGCAAGGGGGAATATTTCATGAAGAATAGATTATTATACAGGAAGACAGGAACTAGATCCACTGGTCACGGACAGTTAGTTCTTCCCAAGAGATATAGGGCAAATTTGATAAGGAGCTTACATGTTGGAAAAGATGGTGACCATGAGAAAGTCGGTACCATCTGCCAAAAGATTGCTCTAAAATACTATTGGCCCGACGTAAATGTCGATGTTGAAAACTTTGTAGAAGCATGTGGCGTATTTCATGAGGGAACACCCACAAAGGGAAAATATGTGCAGGACCTAGAACCGCCACGGGGCAACTTTAGGCCTGAAAGGAAAACTAATTATACACGGGTAGACAAAGTGGAATGGGAGCCCCCTTTTCACACCCAGTCTTCACTTGAATGGATTAACATGGCCGCTATGCGAAGAGTACAAAGAAGAAATTTAACCCAGGATAGGATGACAATCCCTCGGTCAGACTTATATAAACTGGAGGAACAGACAAGGGAGCGAAGATCTCTCATAAACAATCTTAAGTGGGGAGACAAACCCCAGAGAAAAATTGGTAGTGGTCGATTTGTGAGTGATGATTCTAGGAAGAAAAGTCCTCATTATAAAGCTTCTAATGGACGGGACCAGATGAGTTCCATGAAAAATAAGTATGATAAATTAAAGATCCAGATGTAACTTTATTAAGGACCTGGACAGATGAGAAGGCGGAAGAGACTGTTACCTCATCGTATCAATATGTGAACGAACTGACCACTCGTTTGAAAGCTGGATGGAAACTGGCAAATGATAATTTGAAACAAGCCAGGAAGAAACATGCAGCATATTTTAATAGGAAGGCAAAGGACAGGGAACTGGCAGTCGGAGAGAAGGTGCTGCTTCTACTACCGGGAAGCCAGAATAAATTACAAATTGGTTGGCAAGGTCCATATACGGTTCTAGAGAAGGTGTCTAGAACAAACTATAAAATTGACAAAAAGGGGAAGGAAAAAGTTTATCATGTAAACCTGTTAAAGAAGTATCTGGACAGACCACTCCAGGAAAGCACCCCCTTATTGACCTTGGCTATTGCAACCCAGATGCAAAAAGAACCACTCACCTCACATGAATACCCATTACATCCTTGTGAAACAGCAGCACAGGTAAAAGTCAGTAAGCACCTGACTAAAAACCAGAGGGAGAGAGTTCAACAAGTTCTGGAGGAACATACAGATGTATTAACAGATAAACCAGGCCATACAAATTTGCTACAGTATGACATGAAACTGGTAGACTCAAACCCAATCTGTATGAGAGCCTATTCTATTCCGTTCGCGAAGGAGAAGGCATTAAAGGAAGAAATAGATTATTTATTGAAGGAGGGGATTATTTCGCACAGTGAATCATCTTTTAGTTCTAGTGTCGTTTTGTTGAGGAAACCGTCTGGGGAACACAGACTGTGCATAGATTACAGGAAACTGAATGCTGTCACAGAAGGACAAGTGGATCCATTACCAGACACAAAACAGCTATTTGCCAGACTGAACAAGGCAAAATACTTTTCAAAAGTGGATCTTAGTAAAGGCTATTACCAGATCCCAGTGAAGCCTGAAGTGAGACCTTATTTGGCTTTTAGCACTTCGGATGGACATTATGAATTCAATATGCTACCATTCGGACTGAAAAATGCTCCGAGTGTGTTTTCAAGGATGATGCGAAAATTGTTGGACCCCCTGAATAACCCATGTATCACAAATTTCATGGATGATATTCTCGTCGCCACCGAGACATTTGAAGAACACATTGAAGCTCTGGAGATGTTGTTTGATAGACTTCGGGAGGCGAACTTAACTGCTAGGCCAACAAAATGTTGTATTGGATGCAAAGAGTTGGAATTCTTGGGGCACACTGTATATCAGGGTAATATGACCCCTGATCCTAAGAACTTGGAAAAACTGCAGAGAGCACCTAGGCCGCAAACCAAAAAGGACGTGCGATCATTCGTGTCGTTATGCGGATTTTATCAGAAATACATCAAAAATTTTAACGCCATTTGTGCTCCTCTGACTGATCTGACTCGCAAGGGACTTCCAGATAAAATTATTTGGACTGCACAATGTGAACTAGCGTTCCAAGAGTTAAAGGAAAAACTCACTAGCAAGCCTATTCTCAAACTGCCTGATTTGACACAGGACTTTGTCTTAAGAACCGATGCAAGTAATGTGGGACTAGGAGGGGCTTTGTTGCAAAGATCATCTTCACCTGATGGGGAACTTAAACCAGTCGCTTATGCAAGCCGCAAATTGAATAAGGCGGAACAAGGATACTCCACAAGCGAAAAAGAATGTTTAGCATTAATCTGGGCAATAAAGAAGTTTCAAATCTATCTGTATGGTAGGACTTTTGTGGTGGAGACGGATCATCAGCCTCTCGTGTTCTTGTCTCAGGCTAAGCATGAAAACGCAAGATTGCTGAGGTGGTCTTTATTGCTTCAACCTTATCAGTTTAGTATCCAATATATCCCAGGCAAATTGAATGTCGGTGCAGATTTCCTCAGTCGGCACCCCTGTGATCAAAATTAGAGTAATGGCAGACGTGAGGAGTAATTTTACCTATGTGTATCGCTGGTTTTGGAACTTGCCATAGGCATGTTTTCAGGTGGGGAGATGTGTAGTGAAATTGACAGAGATACAACGGTAAAATTCCTCCCAAGGATAACATTTAAGGATAAAAACATAATGCGTAGGCTGCTGATGTACATGATCGCCTAGACCGCGGGTCATCACCCTCCATAAATTTGACTTGCTAGACCGGAGGGGAACGGAGGATCAAAAAGGAAAAAAAAATATGACTGGAAAGGCTAAAGAGACGCAATTTGGAGGGCAGGGGGGGGGGGGGGGGGGGAAATGGATGAAAGTAAAAAAATTCAAGTCCCCCAAATTGACACGAGGTACGGAATTGGACGTTTTGCGATACCAAGCGCTTGATTTGAATTTGAGCGGAAGAACGCAGATGTCTGAAAAAAATTACAAAAAAATTAAAAAGTAAATTTTTCTTAATATTAATGTTAGGAATATAAAAATTAGCTGGCCAGATGGCCTATTCTGAGCAGTGAACGAATATGGTCTTAATTTTACAGACGGATAGATAATATTGAAAATAATGACAAAAGACAGTGTAGTTTACATCAGCCACAGACTGCATTGAATCTAACATATCGTTATTTGCACACAAAAACACGACCTTGGGGACGCAGGTGTTCAAATTTACTTGGCATAGAAGTGAAGGGACATTGGTGGTAGCTGTGTCTAAATATAACTTTTTACAACAAAAATTTGAAGGGGAGAGAACGGTTGGGTCAAAAATCGAGCACAATTTTGTAGTAACACAAGTAGAGACGGACAGACTAACAGATAACCATCCATACGTGACTGAAGCTTGACTGAAATGACTTTAGTGAGGAAATTTGAAATTAAAAATAAACCTCGGCAGTGATTGGCCACAGACAATCATATCATTAGCGCTCAGAGCGCATTTGGGGTCATTCTTCAATAATTGTTCAGTGTTAGACACAGATTTTAAAGTGTGGTGTTTTCCCATATGAAAGACAGTGAGTTAAATTTAGGGACGCCATCCTATAGCCAGCAGCTCAGCTGAGTTTTGCTAGCACTTCTGTGTTAATTATTCATAATCTGGTAAGATTGAAATTATTTCTTTATATATTTTGAATATTGTTTCATGTTCGAGTGATTTGATACTGCCATATCATAATCTAACCTTACAAACAAGTAGGGATTTTGCTCTAGACCCCCCGCCCAAGTCAGGGTCTAGGGACTAACAATGTACCTAAACACCAGCAAGGATTATGCAAGACCGATCAAGAGTTGAGAATAAGGAAACATATTACCTATCCTCTTTTAGGGTAGAAAACTAATAATTATTTTTCAGAATCTATAGTCTGGGAGGATCTATCGGATGTAAACCCACCATGGTAACTGTGCTGTTTGGTCAGAGAGATCTGACCTGTCTGTATAATGTGGTTGTTGTGTCAGTGTGGTGTCCAGACGTGGGTAGAGAATAGATTTTGACACATGGCCCATACTTTGATTGCAGAGCTGCGAGTTTCTGTCGTCAACGAAGAAGTATCTATTCGGGTGGTGATTTACACAAGTGTATCTGTGCAGTCCTCGTGACAGAGACCACCATTAGTGCCCGCCAGCACGGAGAGGTGGGACCGCCTGATTTCAGCACCAGAGCTACAAATACCAGATGAGTGAGCCTCTGGTCTGCTGGATATTCACCAACCCCATTAAGTTGCAGATACCCCACAAAAATTCCCACCATTTTCTGGACACTATGTAGTCAATATAGACAGGTGTGATGAGACCACCCCAACAGCACAGACAATAAATATCCTCCCTAGTAGCTGACTACCAGAACATTTTAATAAAACTAACTATTCTAGTACTTAAATATGCTCACTTTTGCATTTATTATGTAACATTCCATGCATAATTTTTATAAATTTTAAATCCTTCTTTTAAAACAAGTTCTGGTCAAAATAAAACTTGATCCAGAACAAATAAATGTAATATAATTATATCAAAAACTTTACACACGTGAGTTAGTTCAGTGTATTGTAACACTTGTTAATCTTATTAGTCTTGTTAAATATCTATGGGTATATTTATAACTATCACACCACAGTACACATCATAACCCTAGACACTTTACGCAGCTACATTCATTAAAAAAAAAAAATTAAGTGTGAGGTCGTAGTGGTAGCAAGAAAGGCCTTCTGACAATTCTCAATTACATTTTATCTCAGGAGCCTTCACAGCTGGCCTCATACAATTTACATGTAGTACCATCATCATCATACAATACCATCAATACCACTACACTACTCTGGAACTGATATTTCGTTACGAATATACTTCAAGTGAAATAATCAAGTGAAACTGAAATACGGCTAAGATTGCCAGGAATGTGTGATAGACTTATCACTAAGGTTAGTAACCTCAAACAATTCGTGTTTTAATCGAGAAGCGTTGAGTATCGACTACCTTCAACCACCCCATGTTGTAGGTGAACTAAATATATAATGAAGATTGTGTGAATACACATTTGTTAATCCTCTCGAAGCACAGAAGGATTTATAAACATTGAATACGTTTTAAGAGGGCGAACCTAGATAATATTGTGTTCAGACTGAACTTGAAGGTAGCGAACTCAGAATAAAAATAAATGAAATGAATACGGTAACTGATACTTAAACACACAAGGACGATAATAGTGAATCGAGTATAGACATTGAATCGGACATGTGTCTTTATAAGTAATGTATTTCCATTATGTTTAATCATCGTGTGATAAATTAAATTGAGTCGAAATATTACATGGACTGCGGCATTGATGTTTATAGTTCATACGTTGTATCAAATTGAATTTGAAAATAAAGTAACAAGTTCCACAAATGCATAAGCAGGGAAGATGAAATGAATGCTACAAATTTATTTAGAATCGATTCCAAAGAAAATGAAGCCAAATTTTCTGTTGGTGTAGTGTGAAAAATGAAAAACCTAGGCAACGAGATCATAACGACCCGAGACGCAGTTAATATATTTACATCAATATCATACAAGTACTAAACTAAACCACACCAACGTAGATCAACAGACAACGAGTAGTATCATCACTTAACAGACTTCAAGCCGTCAGCAGGGAAAATGATGGCTGATAACGTGAAGGCCGAGATAAAATCGATGGCAGCTTCTTAAAGAAATATAACGGCTCAAGCGACTTTGAAGACTCTAGTCGAGGCCGTCAAAAAGAGAACACAGTCCGTTTTTCTTTTGACCAGCGTCTGGAAAAATAAGGACAGTCAAAAATATTTACAAGTCTTCTCACCACGAATGCTCAACATTACAAACATGACTTCATATACATGCACACTCTCTTCCTTCCATCTTGACGAACGAATACACTTCACGTCGATATCTATACACCTTGCCCGCCCAACTTTCTCTCTCTCTCTCTTGGACGAGACCCCGAGAAACCATGCCTCGCGTTTATTGATCGTGCAGGTGGGCGGTCAAGCGTGACTCACACGCAATCTGACCCTGTTCAAGTTAGGTCAGATCAGTCACTCCAAACCAAGAAACATGCTATGAAATTGACGGGTGTGTTCAAAATTAACAACGACTAAAATTAATAGCAAACTGATATCGAGCACTCAATACGGAATTACAGTGTACACATAGAAGAGAACAATTAGTCAAAAGTTAAATTATATATATATATATATATATATATATATACATACATATATATAATATATATATATATATATATATATATATATATATATATATATATATATATATATTTATATAGTTATTATTAATAATATAATGAACATAGTCGAATCCCGGGTTACTAATTCTACTTGCAATAATTAATTGTAACTTTTGTGGGGCAGGAATAGACACATAACGAGAAAATATTATGGAGGTGTTTTTCAGACAGTTACAATTAATTATTGCAAGTAGAATTAGTAACCCGGGATTCGACTATGTTCATTATATTATTAATAAGCTATCATCTCAAATTACTTTAAGAAAATTAAGTCGGTCTTACCAGCTTCAAGGAATTATCTCCGTACGGTAGAAATGACCAATTGCTATCAACAGGAGGTATTAAGTATCCGTAGCTAGAATTCTTGAAGTGCACTGATCAAGAGGGACAGACGTGCTTTAAATAGTAATAGACAGATGGCAGGTGTTCGGTTCGCATTCGTGGACGTTCCATATGAAGAAGAGAACAAAACTCGTAATAATACACAAGAGCTTCTGATCGTCTCCAGGATAAGCAGAAATCAACTTAAGCAAAACGAAGAGTTTTCTCCGGCTTCACTAAGACAAGGAAAGAGATGATACAGGAATATGCAACTATAGCACGTTTCACTAGCTTTGCCCAACTTCAAAATGCTATATCTCAGCGAATATATAACGCATATAAGTGAAATTTTGTGTGTGAATTTGAAATGGTATAGACCCTATGAATTAAATTTTTCATTAAAATGCGGCCATTGGTTTCAATTTTCGTTTCTTTGCGATATAATATAAAATCCTACTTGCCAACACACATCACACTCACACATATTGAAATGTCTACAGTAAATTATACGACCTCATTTGCACATTTTTGGTTTATCAAGCAATTGGCATGATTTTTGAGTGAAATTGCGTGAAATCGCACTTCTTGAACATAAAACAGTTTATATCCGGTACAACGCACACATTGTCAATCAGAGGTGTGTCTACAAAAATTATTGTGTGGTTAAGAAGGAAAAATGAGTCTGCGAGTACATTTTATGACATTACAGCAAATCACAAATAGGATTTTTAAGTATTTCTGCAATGAAGCTACTCGAGGAAAACTATATCATTCTATTTCAAACCCACAAAAGAGGACTATTCACGCCTTGGGGATAAGCAAACGATCATTGCACCGCTGGATAGCGACATCTGAAATGTCTAATTCCAGTGTTTTACACACGAAAATTAGGCCAAGAGTGGTGGATAATTTTGACAGAGAATTGATCCGCAGAGAAATTTGCAATATGTTTCACAATAATGAGGCAGTGACTTTAAGGAAATTGAAAATTTGGTTAAGAAAGAATAATGACATTGATATTTCCAAATCCACGCTATGGAGGACTATTAGGAGTTTGGGATTCACTTTTAGAAAATATGTTGGTGGTAGAAACCTTATTTGTGAGAAGCCTCATATAGTTGCAATGAGAAGCAAATATTTACGCGAGGTCAGAGAAATGAGAAGAGATTGTTATGATTTTGTGTATTTAGATGAAACTTGGATCAATGCGCACCACAGTAATGAACGAGAATGGCAATCATCTGATGGAACAACTAAGAGACTAGTACCAAGCAGCAAAGGACAGCGCCTAATAATTGCACATCCAGGAAGCAGCCATCATGGGCTTCTAAATAATACTGAACTCATATTTGTTTCAAAATCCACAGATAATAGGGATTACCATGCAGAGAGAATGGCAAGATATTTCAAGATTGGATTTGTGAATCATGTACTTCCTTCCTTGGATAGACCGTGGTGTTTGATAATGGACAATGCCTCATATCACAACGTTGTGGCACCAGAAGATAAAGTTTCTAATTCACCAAGTATTAAAGATGTAATAAAGATTTGGCTGACCATAAACAACATTCCATTCAACGAAATGTCCATGAACCTGAATTACTTGGAATTGTAAAAAAAGACACAGCATACAAAGATATTTCACATAGACAAGGCAATCCATGAACATGGTCACAGATGTTTAAGATTACCTCCTTACCATTCTCACTTAAACCCAATAGAATTAGTATGGGCTAAAATTAAGGAACAGGTAGCAACAGAAAATAGAACGTTCAAATTAAAAGATGTTGAAATACTTATAAAAGCCGCCATCTCCAATATAGCCAGGGATTATTGGAAGAAAAGTGAGAACCATGTGTTACAAGAGGAAGAGGAATATTGGAAGAATGATGGTTTGTCCTTCATTCAGCCGAGATTGATTTTCAATTTCTCAGAGACATCTGATTATGATTCGGATGAAGTTTAATTTCTTTAAAGATGACCTTACCGTTATTTACAAGCACATTAGAGGAGCAACGTTCCATTATGATATTTATGAACCGCAAAGAGATGATACCCATTGAAATAATTAGATCAAGGAAGGTCCAGTTTGGTAGCGCATTAAATGTCAATGACAAACAATGTCACGAGTATTTCGCATGCAGATCATTTAAGAAATCATCTTCAACACGTATTCAATTGCAAACGTGATGGCCACATTATTGTAATAGTAGACACGCCTATGCCTAATCAATTCACAGAATCTGTGCATGAAGTGGTAAAATTTCTTTTCTCGATACACAATAATTAGTATGCCGACAAAGATCAAAGGATTTCATCCGTTTATGGGAACTGGACAAGATGCACAGATATAAAGTATATATTTGTTGGGTCTAACCCAATATAACATCGTATGCAAAAAAATGGCATTAATACGTTAGACGGTTAATCAGATAATTACATTTGTTTGAGGGCAAAGCTAGTGAAACGTGCTATAGAGGGCATTATATACTGCAGCTTTTGATCTTCGTTGGGAGCTTAGAGTATCTCCAAACATGCGTTGTGAGGCGGGCAAAGGTAGCTGCAACTTTGTCTATGCGGCTGTCAATTTCTGTGTCCAGAGATAGTTTGTCGTTGATGGTAGACCCCAGGTATGTGATGTGGCGCAATACTGCCAATTCATAGTTATCGATAGTGATAACTGGTGCAACATCCACGTCTTGACTCAGCACACTTGTTTTCTTTAGACATGTTGAGAGGCCAAAGTCTTGCATACGTGGGTGGTGAAGCGATTCGTCAAGCTCTGAAGCTCCTGTTGACTTTTAGTGATGACTGCAGCATCATCAGCAAATAACAAGTCTCTTATAGTAACCCTTCTGAATTTTGTTTTTTTTCCTTAGCGAGGTTAAACAGTCGGTAATCTGACCTAGTGTAAAGGCCTATTCCCTCAGTTGCCTCTCTGAATGCATGTTTCCTCTCCAGGGCGCGAGCTTAGGCACAATTATATGGAGATCAAGCTGTTTCCCCATGCAGCATTTCCCCCTCTCCACGATGCCAGTAGCTGCAAAGGAACGACAGTAGCCGATACAGTATGGCACCAACCACTTCGTAGGAGGCTCCAGAATAATGTCAAATTGACATTAGACTGCATTAGGGACTCCGAAATTATCCTCAGGGTTTACTCCTGAAGCCTTTCCTATAAACGGATATTCCCGCAAGGCAGCGGTGGTTTGAGTTAGAGTTTTACCTTCTCTTAGATTACCTACCAATCAAGGGTAACGAGCCCTATCTGCCCGAAGCTGGTGGTTTTAATACGCCAGTGATTCGCTTTCGCCCCTTCTCCCGTCAGTGTAAACAGTTCCGCCGGGCTCAAATTAAGCCTCATATGAAGGCCGAGTTGGGTTGGCCACGTCCTCAGAAAGGACCCTGATACCATCACAAGAACAGCTATGCTATGGACCCCGAGGGAAAGCGAAAGAGGCCGACCAAAAACAACTTGGCGGAGAACTGTGCAAGCTGAGATGCAAAGAATGAACCACAGTTGGGGCACTGTACGAAGGATGGCCGCCGACCGAGCAAAGTGGAATCAATTTGTTGCTGCCCTACAAGACGCCACCAGGCGTGATGGCCGCTGACTGCTTTGACGGTTGGCGGTTATGGATCAAAGAAGAAGAAGGCCGAGAGCTGGCCTTGGTTGTGAAAGGCTATTTGAGTCGTGTTCCATAGAAGCATTTATCTGCAGTGGGACCGTATCCTCACTACAACTCCTATATATATATATATATATATATATATATATATATATATATATATATATATATATATATATATATATATATATATATATATATATATATATATATATATATATATATATATATAAAGTAATAAATATCACACAATGTAACACAATTAGTGCTGAGCAAAGAAAAGAAAATAATGCTAGAAATACAGTGTAAAAGTACTCGTCTTAAGGAAGCCAATCAAGTTAGCCCACCAGCACGCAAGGGGTGGTACCACTCTCTAGTTTAGTCACAGTCTATAATTTCCATCTCACTGTAACTTATCCAGGTGTTAGAGCAAAATAGGAATGTTAGTTTGGGACACAACAAAGGTGTAATTAAAGTTACATTATAGTACAAGCCGTTATTAAGAAAAACCACGGTAAACAAAATGATGGAAGAGCGAAGACAGGGAACAAATGAAATAAGAACGATGATGAAAAAGGTAAAAGACGCGAAAGAATAAGAACACAATCTCACATCATTCTTCTACGTACAGTAAGATAAAAAAAAGGCGTGTCGTAAGGAAGCAAACGTCAAAATGAGGAAAATTAACTGCTTTTTAAAAACATAAAATGCCAGGTCGCTTAATATTACAGCATAGCGTGAGACCTGGACAATTTAGTACATGACGTCCTTGCAGCAGCCATTTTTGGTCTCTCTTGTAACGTCTGTTTGTCGGCCATTTTAGATTTAAAAACATGTTATTTTGTTTCTGGAACAAATTAAAACTGTGCAGTCAAATTGTGACTGTCACTTATTTGTCCTTGTATTGAAACTTGTTTCATACACAGTATATCCAATAGATTATACGTGAGGATATAACATTTTACAATAGCTAGTGCCGTTTCATTCACCCCGTGCACTTTTGAAGACAGGTCGTCATATTATATTACATTTTTGAGTGAATTAAACGCATTCACGTCGATCATCAGCTGTCATACGATACAAAATTTAACAGATACAAGAAGCAAACAAATGTTGTTTACAAGATCTTCCTGCTTTCGTGGAAACACGGGACGAAATCTGACCCTCGGTTTTGCTCTGTCAACTTGGTGACAGGAAATATAAACAAAATACACGTTCTGCCAAGTAGGACACATAAGGCACAACTGACGGGATTTACCCAGCACCCTGACACATAAATAAAAACAACACACTGGGAAAAATGAAACGTTCATTTAATAAGCAATACCAGGGATAAGCACACGACGTGACGATTCCGATAACCAGCTGTGTCTTTTTTTTTTTTTTCCAGGGTTTCAATACATTAATTGATAGACACTAGCACCAGAGGCGTCCCAAAAGTATTTAGCACCCGGGGCGGATCTTACCTTTGACACCCTTTCTCTGTAAGGAAACAGACTTGCAAGTATGTATTTAACAAAAAGTACTATCATGATAGTGTCCGACGCTCCCCTTTCCCGGCTGTCACCCGGGTCGGACCGCCCCCCCCCCCTCTCATTCCCCTTAGTATGCCACTGACTAGCATTCAGAGTTTGGTATTTATCTGCGAGTGTATTCCTCTCGTGGCACAGTTACCAGGTTCGGGGATCCAACCCTGTTAGAGCAACGTTCCAGTTCGCACAGCTGTAAATGGATACTTAACTCTGCTCTTGAGTTAGGGAAGGCAAAGGCAACGAGTACGGGGACTGGTCACCCCATATAATAAAAAATCTGGACCAGGTATGGTTAAGTCTCTAACACTTTACTCCTCTACGGTAGTTTGTGCAATGAGACAACCTTTAGCTTTAAGGTTCAGGCGGCACAAAGTTCTCTATTCTTGACTTGTAATAGTGCTCTTTATAATTGAAGGACTCCTTTCGGTGGTTGAAAGATCCGTGCCTCGCCATAAACAGGCAAATACAACGGTAAGATAGATTTAAAGCAGCTACTGCCGTAGGAACGTGAAGTGTTAGAGACCCCACTATGCTAAGTCTCAGTTGGATAACCCGTGCCTTTCTTCGCTAACTTTGTCTGTCTATGATTCATCATCCATCATAGAGAGCTGAAACTTTGCTTGCAGGTCCCTTTCTTGTAATATTTTAATCTTTCAAGTTTTAATCGGCATCAAGCCACCCGATTTTATATAAAAACTAGAAAAATATAAAATAAGGTGGAAGTAGGTCCATTAAAGTAAAGATTTTAAATTAAGGTTAATAATGAACTGCGGATATAGATTGTGTTTTACATTTGAAGGTGCGGGCTCCAGATTGTGAATGGTGATGTGCCGACTAAATCAGTATATGTTTTCAAACAACTAGATCAGCAAGTCAGTTGTTTTAAACACAGCTCTAGTAATGACCACCTTTCTTATGAGGTGTTTAAACTTATTAGACTATATTTTATTCAAAGATGAATTTTACTGGGCGGAAGTGACAACCGTTCCAAATATTCAATATTCATTTATGACTAAAAATCATAGAACAAGTAAAGAAAAAAAATATCAAGTTTTAATCATCAACTTTTGTTCCATACATTGTATTGCTTAGATGAACTGGGGTCGATAAACAATTTTAGAGACGTGCCAGAAAGTAAATATTTAGATCTCTCGGACGAAGAGGTCGCGGTAAAATCAAGAACATTTTTTTATCAAGAATTCTTTATTTACAAGATCAAAAACCATCTGCACAAAATTATTTATTATCAGAATACATGTATTGCAGAGTATCATAACATACCATCACATTTTTGGGGAAAATTAGTGAGAGGTATGACATTTTTTTGACAAAAGTGCCTAACAACAGCGTAAAAATATGTCAAAAACAACATAAAATGAACTCTATTCTCCAGTTTGTTGTGACGTTATAAAAAATGGATCACTGATTCAAAAGGTTGATATATCGTTGGCGGACCGAATAAAAATGAAATCGCGTGCCTCATTAGGCCCGAAGGCCGTAGTTGTCGTGCCCAGGCTGTAGTAAAAGTTGATGGCCAGTTTTATTAATTAATAATTCGCCATATCGTTCTAAAATGTCGTCTTCTTTTTTTTTTTTTAAATGAACGATATGATGAATTGCTAATTTATGAATAACTGGTCATCCAGTTATTTTCTATGTAGTGTTGTTGTTGTTGTTGTTCAACTAGGGCTGCTGAGATTCTCGCTCTTTTGCAGCCAATACCAAGATGAAGACGCCTTGGTATTAACTACACTGTAGATCTAGGCTTTTCTTGTGGCTTTTCGGCCATTCCGAAACGTGTTGAGGAAGTAATGAGCTCCAGTTTCTCCAGCTTGGCTGGTATTTAAAGGGCCATCTCATCTGGTCCCAAGCTAGGAGGAAGAAGCATGTGGCATGCTGTGCATTCCCAACCGTCCTAGGCAGCTTTGTTGTTGTTGTTGTTGTTTTCTTCTACTATGTTGCTGTGATACCCTGTTCAACCTGAAGTTTGGTTATAATTGGGGTATATAGGGTGTTATCGTCTTCACTGGTATCTCGTTCGTAGTCCTGGAGGTGACTGGTCCTGAAAAGGACCACTTGCTGGCTGTCTGGATTCCTCTTTGTCCGTTTGTGGTTCCGTGTCGCTCTCATGGTGTTTTTTATGTCCTGCCTCAACTATCTGGCTCGTTTAGTTTTGTGTGTTTCTACGCTACTAGTTTCTGTTGCTTTTGTCTTCTTGCTCTCCTGTATCTGTGACAGTGCTTTTTCAATTATCGTTGGTAGTAGCTGTTCTAGCGTTTCTGGCTGCTAATGCTCTGTCTTGATTGAGTAACATTTGCTGTACTTATTTGACATAGAATTCCCGAGATGTCGATTTTCATTTTGTCTTTCGTTTCTTTGTTTTGTTCTCTAGTTTTTGTAAGGATATCCTCAACGATCCTTCTCTCTGATTCAATTCTTTTGAGTATTTGTTCGTTCTCTGCCTTTAGCTCTGTGAGTTTGGCGATGTCAACTTCTATCTCGTGTTTGATGGTTGTTTCAATTCTTTTGAGTATTTGTTCGTTCTCTGCCTTTAGCTCTGTGAGTTTGGCGATGTCAACTTCTATCTCGTGTTTGATGGATTTTGTTTCCTGTAGCATTGCCTGGGCGCTCTGTAACACTTCTCTGGCGCTCTGCATATCTATTATGTCTTCACCGCTGTCCTTGTCGTCTACGGGATCCTGCTTGTTTCTGCTTTCGTTCTGCTGTTTCCTTTTCATTTCGTTGATTTCAGCGGTCAGCTTGTGTAGCTGTCTTCTGTCAATCGTGCGCTGTAGGCAGCTTTCCAAATACGCAGAACTAAAATACTGTGCTCTGGTTAGAGGAACTTCCAAGGAATTGTCCCTTCTCAGCTCCCCCTGCCCATCATGGGCCCATAGTGAGATCATCCTGTATGCAGTGAACCAGGTAAAAACCAGTTACATCTGGGGGTCAGGTGACTCATCTAAGCTTAGTGTGAAGGAAACCTGAGTCCTGTGGAAAGTAAATGAATAAATAAAGGTAATTAACAAGTACTCTTTGGACACATAGGATGGCAATAGACAACAGAAAAGAAAATATAAGTGATAGGCTTACCGGGAATCGAACCTAGGACTAACAAAACGGCGCTATCGCCTTGATGTGACAGTACATCGTGAATGAACACTCCGCTAATTTTGCACCCGAAAAAAGTGCATTATTGGCTGAGGTCACTCTCATGACACTCACACAACTATGGTGTAGGACCCGTGGTCGACCCAGACGGTTTAAAGACGCAGTCACTAATATAACTTTCCTATCAGCAAGTAAAGACCAAATAAAGGCCGAAATACTTGTGTCCAGTAATGTTTAGTGAAAGACGAATAACACAGAATAGACGGGTAGGTTAAAGTCACGGATGGGTGTACTCTTAAATAAATAATCAAGGAAACCTGAGTCCTGCGGATAGTAAATAAATAAGTAAATAAATTCGGTACGATTCCCAGTAAGCCTATCACTTATATTTTATTTTCTGTTGTCTAGTGCCACCCTTTATGTCCAACGAGTACCTGTTAATTACCTTTATTTATTTATTTACTTATTTACTTACTATCCTCAGTACTCAAGTTTCATTCATTATTTATTTAAGAGTTCACTCATCCATGACTTTAACGTACCCGCCTATTCTGTGTTATTCGTTTTTCCCTACACATTACTGAACACAAGTATTTCGGCCTTTATTTGGTCTATACTTGCTAATAGAAAAGTTATATTAGTGATTGCGTCTTTAAACTGTCTGTGTCGACCACGGGTCCTATACCATAGTTGTCTGAGTGTCATGAGAGTGACCTCGGCGAATAATGCGCTTTTTGGGGGTGCAACATAACAAGGCGATGCGCCGTTTAGTCACAATACCCATACTAAAGAAAGGGAAATGTAAGACCAAGGCTGCAAGTTACCGGCCAAAAAGTCGCACAAACTGTGTTGGGAAGACTATAGAGCGAATAGTAAACCGCAGATTGAAATGGTATTTAGAGTCTGAGCAGATCCTGGTGCTGGAGCAAGCTGGATTTAGAGAATGCTACAGTATAGAAGACCAAGCTACCTACTTGTCTCAAATAGTAGAAGATGCCTTCCAGGAGAAGAAAAAGGTCCTAACGATTTGGGTCGACTTCAAGCAGGCCTTTGACAAGGTGTGGAAAGATGGCCTTATTGCAAAACTTAGGAGAAGTGGAATCCAAGACAACTTGATAAGATGGATTCAGTCATACTTGTACAACAAGAGAACTAGAGTCACTCTTGATGGTCTGCAGAGCAGAAAAGTGTTGCTCTATTGTAGTGTTATGAGAGGTTAGGGGTGTTCATCCACCTAAGAGTACACCGAGTGAGGTCAAGCTGTGTAAGTCCCCGAGTCTAATAGTTGATGTTGTATTCTCAGGGTACCTATCCGCTACCTCCCTCAGATCTCACTCGGGATATATTTTTATGATGTATGTTAATTGACTATGTCTCTAGGGTAATGCAGGTGTAGTGATGCTGTAATTCAACAGACACAACTATAACTCAATAATATCAAAATGAGTAAGACTCTGTTGGAAATTTTGGTAATAATACTATATTACAATTTAATCGTCCTGATCTTAAATTTTCTGGATCAGGACTGTCAATTCAAAAGAAATTTGTGTTTGTACATTAATTCAAATAAATAAAGTAGACAATTTGTCCATACAAAGTAATTCTAAATTAAATAAGGCGTTTGTATCCCCACTGACTAATATTAACACTGGTTACTAGATGGAGGGTTGGGTTTTCTCATCATCCCCTCTTTATTTCTGTTCTATAACTTTTGATATTAAGTGGAATCAGATTTATGGATGTGTCTTCGAGTGCCAGAAAAAGTGGACTTAACTTGGAGCCTATTGAAAATGACGGCTTGAGGATTCTCAATACAAAGACAGTTCTTTCACTCTTCCTGGAAGTAGATGTGGCAGGGAGCTGGCAGTAGTGTAAACAGCTTTCACCTCGCACACTGGTTCTGCTTTGCCAGGAGTTCTGGTACTTGGTAAGGGTACCAAATAACCCGCAGATAACAGAATAAAACACAAAATCACAAGCTTGACTGGCGGTTAATGGGCATAGTTCAGACCGCTATCGTCCAGATGGCAAAATGCATTCAACATGAACGCTCTGCTACTGCTCTCAAGCTGGCTGTGTTAACAGTTTTGGGCAAATGGCGCTGAGGCCGGCAGATTTGCTAATGTTATCCCCCTCTCAAACTACAGTCAACCCATCAAACCTGCGTTCAGAAAATGTAACTTTCTCGACGCCTTTCAAAATTGAGCAGTTATCAGCGTGTAAGTCTGTCTGTCCAAATTTTATTTTCTACAATATCTTCGTCATTAATGGGCCGATTTTCAAAATGGAAAGTGATTATTAAACAGACAACTGTCCTCTATCTTTATATCTGGATTTCTTTTAATGATTTATCTTCGTTTTCATCTATGTAATTATCTTGTGATTAATTGTTTTTACCCCAAACTCACTATACTAAATACTTCGCTAAGACAAGATACTTTATATAAGGGAATTGTTTTAGGGTAGTTTATTTATTAATATTTGCGCTACCTGCAATATATCCCTTTTTATTTTTACAAGAAACGCCATTATCTAAGTTTACAAAACACACCGATAAAATCTGATTTGAATCTTCATCCACCCTGTCTCTCCCCTTTTTCCTACAAGGCGAGGCGACAATATTGGTTTTTCGCCAAATGTCTAGCATTCGTTCCTAGAAATTGGTACGGGTATAGAAAAAGTGGGTGTTTGAGGGCGGGACTTGCCCGCTTGCTGACCAAAGATTCAAATCTTAGTCACGCGTTGGCGTTAGTGCATTTTGCGATGGCCCTAGTAACCGTCGCTAAGACTATAGTTATTAATAGATTTTCTAACTGTTTTTTTTTCAAATCTAGTAGTATTGGCCTTCAAACCAAGGTCACCTAGAATTTAGTTGCAGGTTTTCTAACGTAATAGTGGAAATATTCAAATATTTTCCAATTTTCTCGACGTTCGTTCATAAACACTAAGAAGAAGGGTAGGGTACGGATGTCCGGCTGGGTGGTAAATTTACTTGGCGTAGTGACAAAATTTCAAATCGTTAGTTAAATATTTTTGCACTTGATTTGTTTTTAAGGCCTAGAAAACGTTCAAACGCTGTAGTATTTCTGTGGTGTCTGCCCATGCACACCACATGTTAGATTTATTGAGTTTGAGTTAGTGCTGATAAATGCGGCACTATTTGGGATATTTATTGAAAATGAGGCGCACCGGAAAATGACGTGAGAGTTTGTGTTGATATGTGTATGGCCAAGGTGAAGTAAAACCTTGCGCTTTGTGACAGCTGTGGTTTTTGGCTGTGTTTTCTTTTTAAGTTCCAGTATGGACCTACTACGAAGTGTGTACCTTCTGACAGGAGAGGGTTTGTACAAGAGCATGAATACTCTTGAATTAAAAGTAATATGTACGGAGAAAATTAATAAATAAGGATTAATCATGAATAACGAGTATGCATGCTACAAAGAATTTCAGTTATTAAAAGATGTCGAATTCGTTTTAAAAAGAAGACTGTTTTAGTTCCTCATTGGTCAGGTAGAGAACCTGTATGCGTGTTGTGATAGAGGGAACAAAACTATGAAAAGTGAGAGATTTTACCCGGGATGTAACGGGATAACGAGCAGTACTATGAGCGACCGCTGGAGCAATCAAATATATATTAACTGTGGACAGGGGTAGCAATTTACCTATAATAATAATAAACGAACACAAAATATATTCGAACGGCGCCCCACCACAGATATGGGGGCTCGTCCTCATTGGATCAGGAAGGCTATAGACAAAAGTTTCGATTCATGTTACCGGTAGAGGGTAAAAATTTTGAGGATTTTGTTTCCTCCATAAAACTATGTCTCCAAAGATGGGTTGAACAGGCTTCTATCCCTAAAACGTTTGAAGGATTATGTGATCTCTTATTAAGAGATAAAATTGTTTCGTCGGTAAACCAGGATATTGTATCATTCTTACAAGAACGTAATCCGACTAGTATCGATGAAATGGAAAAATTAGGTCAACAATTTTCCGTTGCTCATCCAAACTTGTCATTGAGCAGAGCAAAAGTCTTGGACTCATCTACTGCGTGTGCTGCGACGCACGGGAGATCGCGCACTCGTAACTTGGATAGACGATATAATCATAGAGAAAATAATCACACATCCTATAGGGGTAAATATAATTTTTACCATAATCGCTCACCTTCACGAGGTAGAGACAGGCATAATTTCAACAATTATAACAATAACCAATGGTATCGAAATAACCAGTATTCACACAACAAATATACGGACAATCATAATTTGTCACCGCGGGGTGGCCATTATAACAGGGACAACAATGGACATTCTCATTCAGACAATTTTTTCAGATCGCAGAAGATCTCACTTCGTTAGAAGTCATAATAGAGCACGCTCACAAGCCAATGCTTGTCAGACGGTAGATAGAAATGTCAGTAATGACATCCATCCAACCAATAATCACGCCAATGCGTGTAACGTTGATTTAGAAAATTCTAATAATTGTACAGAATGTAAGATGTTATTTCAACCTGGAGCTACACCACGGCTTAAATGTGGACATGGCTTACCAGTGTTGTCTTCTTATGACGGTGTTGGTACTCTCACTTTACATATGATGGGTTTTTGTTTAACCACTCCAATTAAAATTTTAAGGGACAACACGGGTTCCACAACGGTCGGATAAGAAGGTCGTTACCCCCTCCATCTTGTTTCACTGGAACGTCAGTGAAATGCATAACTTTCGGAGGCACGGTAGAGATATATCCCATGGCCGACGTAACAATAACCACGCCATTCTTTACTGGGAAAGTTCGTGTATGTGTTCTCAACCAGCCCTGCTGTGACTTGATTTTGGGAAACATAAAGGGTATAAAAGAATGTTCTACTGATGACATTTCTGCATGGGACAGAGAATATCTTTCTTTATCCAATGCTGTGACTACTAGAGCACAGCTGGTTGCAGAAGCAAATGAACTTTAATGATAGCAATAATATCCCCACACGTGACTAACAACAAGTCATTACATAGATAAAAATGCATTCATTAACCAACAAAAAATGTGAATCTATCACAAATCAATCTCCGCATCTGGCATCTATTGCTTTAGTTGATGAAGAAGCAACTAGTTTCGCGGATGTACCGCTTGATTTTCCTGTGGTACCTATCCAAGCCTCTGAAACTTGGAAGGATGTAATCATTTGTAACGATTTACCTTCAGATCAGAAGAATCAGATTCTCAATCTATTGAAATCTTTTGAAGATGTGTTGTCTGATCTACCTGGACGAACTAACATTATTTCTCACGAAATAAAAATTATCGGATCCCACTCCGATTAAGTTACGACCGTATGCAATTCCTTTGCATATCAGAGAGCAGGTTGATAGTGAGGTCGACAATATGTTGAAAATGGGGATAATCTCTCCATCAGATTCTCCATTTTGTTTTCCGATGGTAGCAGTACGGAAGAAAGACAAATCCATTCGTATATGCATTGATTTCCGTCGACTAAATAAAGTCACGATATCAGATTCTGAACCAATGCCTTTGCTGGAAGACCTGCTACCTCGTTTAGCTTCCGCTACGTTCTTTAGCAAATTCGATTTATCAAAAGGGTATTGGCAGATCCCTTTGACCGAAGAATGTAAACCATTGACGGCATTTGCAACATCGAAGGGTTTGTTCCAATACAATGTCATGTGTTTTGGGCTCAAAAATGCGCCTGCAACTTTTGTACGGATGATGCGTCGAGTATTTGGGAGCCGTTATGACCTAATATCTTATATAGATGACATTTGCATGTTTCATGACACATGGGAAGAACATGTAGATGGGATACAATCTTTACTCCAGACACTAAGAATACACAATCTCACAGCCCGTCCATCCAAAATAGAAATTGGATTCAAGGAAATTTCATTTCTAGGACACAAAATTGGCAGACATGTAATACAACCTGATGAATCTAATTTAAAACGCATACTTGATCTTACAATCCCAACTACAAAGAAGCAAGTACGGAGTCTATTAGGATTGCTGAATTTTTACCACAGGTTTATTCCAAGGTTCTCGTCTTTGACTGCTGTCTTATCTGATCTAACTAAAAGAGGTATGCCTAACAAAGTAGTTTGGACAGAACAATGTAACCAGGCATTACAAAACATTAAGACTCATTTTTCACAGTATCCGATATTAAGACTGCCAGATTTAAAAAGATCATTTATTGTTGTAACAGATGCTTCGCTCCACGCAATAGGCGGGTGTTTGGGACAAAGTTTTGATGGCAAGTTTCATCCGATCTACTACTTGAGTAGGAAACTATCGGAAGCCGAATCTAAATACTCTATTTTCGACAGAGAACTGTTGGGTATAGTATGGACTTTGAATAAACTTCAAAAGTATGTGGTAGGTACGCATTTTACTATAATGACAGATCAGAGATCATTAACGTATCTGCAAACCTGTAAATCACCAAGTGCAAGACTTACGAGATTTGCATTACAGTTGCAAGCGTATGACTTTGATATCGTCCATATAGAAGGACATAATAATGTAATCGCGGACACTCTATCAAGAGTAATACATTGAACTATGTAACTGTCCTGGGTACAAGAAGTGACAACAAACATTGTTTATGTTCATAATCAATTGATGGATAGATTATATAGCGATATTTTCGTAGCATTAATATGTTGCTCACAAGTTGTTGCCACATATTTTAACTGCATTTCACTCATCGTGATATCATTTCACTCATTACTTGAATTTGATTTTCCTTTTTATCATTATAGTTAAGTATAGTTAATGATGACCTGGAAACCTGCAGTTTCCAGTAGCGCGCAGGGGGGGGGGGGGGGGGGGAATATGTGGTGTCTGCCCATGCACACCACATGTTAGATTTATTGAGTTTGAGTTAGTGCTGATAAATGCGGCACTATTTGGGATATTTATTGAAAATGAGGCGCACCGGAAAATGACGTCAGAGTTTGTGTTGATATGTGTATGGCCAAGGTGAAGTAAAACCTTGCGCTTTGTGACAGCTGTGGTTTTTGGCTGTGTTTTCTTTTTAAGTTCCAGTATGGACCTACTACGAAGTGTGTACCTTCTGACAGGAGAGGGTTTGTACAAGAGCATGAATACTCTTGAATTAAAAGTAATATGTACGGAGAAAATTAATAAATAAGGATTAATCATGAATAACGAGTATGCATGCTACAAAGAATTTCAGTTATTAAAAGATGTCGAATTCGTTTAAAAAGAAGACTGTTTTAGTTCCTCATTGGTCAGGTAGAGAACCTGTATGCGTGTTGTGATAGAGGGAACAAAACTATGAAAAGTGAGAGATTTTACCCGGGATGTAACGGGATAACGAGCAGTACTATGAGCGACCGCTGGAGCAATCAAATATATATTAACTGTGGACAGGGGTAGCAATTTACCTATAATAATAATAAACGAACACAAAATATATTCGAACGGCGCCCCACCACAATTTCTTTATTTATGCGGGGTGTATCACGGATATCTCACCACATCTATCAGGGGGTACGTCAAGGAGGGGTAATGTCCCCAACACTCTTCCTTGTTTACATCAATGACCTGGTAAAAGATCTCACCGCTGGAGTGAAAGCTGCCTTATATACTCTGATGCACCGATGAATACGTCACCACAGCAAATTATAGAATGCAGCGGGCAGCAGACAGGCTAATGTCATGGGCAGAGAAATGGCTTATCACAATAAACACTGACAAAAAAACCCTCACAACGCTGTTCTCCCTCTCCCTAAGGACAAAGCAGCTGACATACACCTAGGGACAACCATGATCAACGAAGAAAGCTACCCCACCTATCTTGCGGTGACATTTGACCAAAAGCTTACATGGAATAAGCATATTGAAAATGCAGAAGGAAAGGCCCGAAGACGACTAGGCATAAGAAAACTAGCAGGTACAAATTGGGGAGCAAATGAACGAACTCTAAAGAAGGTTTATAATGGAGTATTAAGACCACAATTAGAGTTCAGCTCAGCAGCATGGTCATCAGCTGCTAACTCACATCTGCAGTCATTGGACAAGGTGCAAAATCAAGCTCTCAGGCTCATTACAGGAGCCAATATCAGAGATGCAGAAGGTTGCTGGATTACAGACATTGTCCCATAGAAGAGACACAAAAACCATGATCCAGATGGAAAAGTACAACAGTATGCCAACGCACCCAATGAAGGCAAGACTAGATGATCTGGCATTGGGACGTCTAAAACATAGCAGCTTTGTGCATCGGGGAAAAAGACTTAAAAGACAGCATCAAGAAGACCTATCCATGAAGACAACACCGCTGAAGCCCACCCTATACCCTGTACCATGGGAACAGACCAGCAGTACCCTGCAAATTAATACCCCAGTCAGTGGTCTCACAAGTGGATATGAGTATAATGATCTGCAAAAACGAAATGCTACATTGAGTATGATCCAAGAAAGCTATCCCGATCAATCATGGATACATGCCTATACAGATGGATCAGCAACTAATGCTGTTAGGAATGGAGGTGCCGGTATCTTTATCTCATATCCTGACGACCACTATGAGACTAGGCACATTCCCACTGGTAAATTCTGTTCCAACTATACAGCTGAGGTTCAAGCTCTAGAGCAAGCTGCAAATATGATCTATAACACCAACTCTGACTGCCACCAGGTAGTCATCCTCACAGATGCACTGTCTGTACTGCAAGTTCTCAATGTTAGTAAAATCCCACATCTGAGAAATGAACTAAGCAAGGTAGCTGCCAAAAAGCGAACCATACTTCATTGGGTACCATCCCATTGTGGTGTACCCGGAAATGAAAAGGCAGATAAACTTGCAAAAAAAGGGAGGAGAATGTGAACAAGAAGATAATGAAATCACATACTTTGAGAAAAAGAGAGCTATCCAGACTATCAGAAGAGAACAGAATCAACCCAACGACGACTACCACACTCTTGACCGGCAGGGACAGATCACAATTTTTCGCCTCAGGACAGGGCCTAACAAACTGAATAAACAAACGTAGAAGCTACGATTGTCTGCTTCACCACTGTGCACATGTGGATTAAACGAACAAACTGCTGAGCATGTTCTACAGGATTGTCCTCTGTACGACCAGTTAAGAAAGATATACTGGCCCAATGACTCAGTACTAAACTCAAAGCTGTAAGGAGCTAAAGAGGAACTCCAGACAACGGCCGAGTTCATCATGAGAACTCGTCTGACGGTGTAAACATCAAAGATGCGATCGCAAGAAGAAGAAGAAGAAGTTGGCCTTAGGTTCGATTCCCGGTAAGCCTATTACTTATATTTTCTTTTCTGTTGTCTATCGCCACCCTTTGCGTCCAACGAGTACCTGTTAATTACCTTTATTTCTGTATTTACTTATTTACAAGCTTAGTATGCAGTGCTTGGTTCTCAACATGTTACACAACAAGGGGAATCCATGGGAGTGTGTGGATGATTTTAAGAGTCAATGCGGGTGTATTTAGCCTCACAGGCAGGTTTTCTTCCACATTTGAATATTTTAGCTGGTAGTCATATAAGGATAACTACAGATATGTCACCATGCATATTCTGTGCAGTGGACTGCATGCAACATTTAATTTCTGTTTTTAGTGCATTTGGTAATACTCGTATTAATAAAAGGGGATCGCTGAAACATGTTCTCTTTTCTTTACTTGGATAACATTCGACTATCATTTCCAAATGACGTGCCTTTTTTTTCATAACCAATGGCGTACCTGAACCGCTACATTTTAATTTAAGTACAAACACATTCCCATCATAACACCAATTTCCAAAAGGGTGACAATCGACAATGTGGAAACCATAGAGGCATATCCCTTCTCAGTGTCCCTGGTAAAATCTACTCTAGAATCCTAGAGCAGAGACTCCGACGTCTAGCTGAGCCACAATTGGATGAGGTCCAGTGCGGATTCCGAGCAAACCGAAGTACTCAAGACCTAATCTTCACACTCAGACAGCTGAGTGAAAAGGCCCTTGAGTATAAGAGTGAGATCCATCTTTGTTTCATAGATCTGGAAAAGGCATTTGACAGGGTCCCTTGGAGCAAACTTTGGGACTGTTTGACAAGGAAGAATATTCCAGCACCTCTTATTCATGCTATACAGAGCTTCTACAAGTCTTGCAGAAATTATGTGAGGACAGCAAACCATAAGTCAGAAGAGTTCAGGACCACCACTGGTGTAAGACAAGGTGATATCCTATCACCTTACCTCTTCATACTCCTTATGGACGATGTCATCAAGGCATGTAAGGAGAGAACAAGAAAGTATTCAGTGGGGTACTGGAAGATGAGACAGGTCTATATTTCGGAGCTGGCATTTGCTGATGATGTTGCCCTGATTGCTAAATCAGAGGCACATCTCCAATCCAACCTGCAAGTCTGGAAGGAAGAGCTGGAGAAGAGAGGGATGGTCATAAGCCGCTCTAAAACAAAATCCATGGTGATATCACGAGAAGAAAGAAAACATCAGATTAAGTTGGGAGAACAGGTCCTGGAGCAGGTCGACCACTTTAAATATCTCGGAGCTATTATAGACCGAAAGGGAGGCATCAAAGAAGAGTTGGCCACTCGAAAAGCAGCGGCTGGGAGACTTTTTCAGGCCATAAATCGTGGATTCCTCAGCAAGAAAGAGGTTGGTAATAAAACGAAGATGGCTGTATACCGCTCCACCTATGTCCCAGTTTTGACATATGGATGCGAGTCGTGGGCAATGACTACAACCCACAAAAGCCAGATCCAAACCTCAGAAATGAGGTATCTGAGGAAAGTGGTTGAAGTAACAAGAAGAGACATGGTCCGCAACCAGACGATCCGTCAAGGCCTAAAAACCCAACCCCTGCAGACCCAAGTAGAACAGTCCCAACTAAGATGGTTTGGCCATGTCCGCAGAATGGGAAAAGGTCGGCTACCACGACAAGTATGAGAAACTAAGAACCAGGGATTCAGACTTCTAGGACGACCTAGAGTCCGCTGGTAGGACAACATTGGGCAATCTCTGAAGGACCCAGGACTAGAATGGAATCAGGTCAGTAGGAAGACAGCTGATAGGATAGTATGGCGCTCTCTCTTCCAAATCTCTACACCTCACGGTAGAAGGGGAACGACTAAGTAAGTAAGTAAGTACAAACACAGAAAGGTGATTGAGGGACTCTAAAATGTGAAAATAGAAGAGTAATGTTGAAATGTTTGAGAACAGCTGCTCCTACAAAGTCCTTGGCGTCTTACCTTGTCCTACAACTTTCGTCACGCGCTTCTCTACTTAATTTTGTATGTCCTTTTTTTTATAGGCATTGCACTTCCAAGTGGCATAAAGTGTTTCAGTAACATATTGATCAGTTTTAATATCAATAGAAAGATATGTTAATGAATATATAAATACGTAAAATGTTATCGAAATCCCAGATTTCAAGTCGTTGGTCACAACTTGAAAGTTAAGCGAACAAAATAACAACTAATGGAAAAGCATAACATGTTGTGTATCGTATTTCTAAAGCTGTATTAACTAAAAATAACCGGTTGTCAGTGAACTGTTACGGTCAAAACAGGTTTGTATCAAGCAAGTTGTTATTGTTCGCGTCAGATCAGCATAACCATAACATAACAAGTTCTGACTATACTTATAAGACCACCTTTACCAAACATAACATAAATCTTTGGATTTTAAGATTATTGTATGTTTTAAAATTATACGTTTCTTATTACTGTTACTGTACATCAAAGAATGGTATAACCATAACAATATGTTACTGTACTTCGAAGATTATAGCAGCGGTAACACAGTGGTTAGTGCACTGGCTGCCTAGCTCGGTGGTACGTAGTTCGATGCCTCAATGGACGTGTAACGGGATCCTTTACCTTTTTTTTTTTTAAAAACCATACTGTACACGAAAGAATGATGTGAGATTGTGTTCCTATTCTTTCTCGCCTTTTACCTTTTACATCATCGTTCTTATTTCATTTGTTCCCCATCTTCGCTCTTCCATCATCATTTTTTTACAGTGGTCTTTCTTAATCACGGTTTTTACCGAAGCGTAACTTTAATCACACCTGTGATGTTTCCAAAGCTAACGTTATATTTTGGAAAACACCTGGGTCATTAGACAAGCTATTGTTTGGCCCGGGAGATGGCCACATGGGACATGAAAGAATTCGTTCAATAGCTTAATCCCCTGTTTGAACACACGATGTCAAGACACCAGGGCACAATGGCAGGCCAACCGTAGCGACCGAAAACAAAGGATTTGCAAGACGCACAAGCCAGAATGTATACCTTTTGATGGTGTGCATGTCTGGTTTTGTGTGGTGTGCAGATGTGTTCAGTCAAAAAACAATGTTCATACAAAAATAACAGGGCAATCCACATAGGACGTCAGTAAACTCACGACGTATAAAGTCAATGATTCTTGTAACAGCCGTTGACGTTTTTCTTCATTATTTATTGTGGACGCCACAGTGACAAAATGGTTACGCGAATATGTAGGCACATCAAACAGTCATTATCACAGCAACATTCAATACAGCAATAGACGGTAGACAGCATTACAATGATGAGTCAGATGCATGTTATATTTCAAAGGGCTGTAAATGTAGTCAGGTGAAAAACTCCATCCTTTTCTATAACAGCCAGGAGATAACCAGATGTATGAGATCAGTTCACTCTCCTTAGTTTGACTTCAGCAAGACAGACACGTCTGCCGAAGTATAAATAATGTCCTCAAAAATATCCTCTAGATAATAAAGGTTTTCCAAACCTAGTTCATTTAACAAAGTAGCAAGTAATGGTCCTTGGTACCTGCATCAACCGATGCAGTACAATACAGCGACATGTGAGCTAGGAAAACATCTCGTGACGACGACTTTCGAAGACAGGCTATGAACCAGAAATCGTTCACGACCAAAAATCGATAGAGTTAATGAAAATGTTAATTTACCTTGCCTTCCGGAAATACACAGAAATATTATGCCTCCCGGCATGTGCAAATACACTAGAGGTATTATCTCGAATAAACGAAATATCCATAAGAGGACTCTCACATTCCTGACAGAACAAAAAAAATAGCGGAGATCCCCTCTTCAACGAGGCATCTCTTTCGCCATTCCAAATCGCTCACTCCACTAGTGGTGGGCGGAAACCGATCGACCAAGAAGCAAGACAAGTCATGCGCAGTCCAGCGCAAAATGACCACAGCTCAAACTTAACTGCATTCGATACCAACGCGAGAAGACAAATGCTTACCGAGAAAAGTGACTATAAATTTCAAGCAGTTGTTGCCCTTGCGTTATAAAATAGATATTGAAATAAAACGATGTTGCGAGAATTTATCACGCAACATATCACCACCTCCTCCCGATAAAAAAAAAATGTGGAACATATTTTTTTTTTTTTTTTTAAATATCAAAGAGCATGCGATAAGCGGCTCAAAACGCACGAATTATGCGCTGATAATTAACTAAATTGCCAAACAATAGGCTAATTATAGAGTGGCTGGTGAGGATATACCTCAACAGAAAAATAAATATGTCTCAAAAAATATTCACATCGGGGAGGTGTCACCAACACACATCACGTTAGCATGTAAACACAATATACGTATGCAAGTTACTATAATCATCATTAAACAGCATACTCTAATATTGTCTTTAAAAATGGATGTACAATCTGATAGGAAAATTTAAATAGTACATTCTTTGACATGTAATGACATAAGTACATAGTAAAGTTAAACTACATGACGATCCAGGACATATGCTCTGGTATTCCGAGGGTAAGTACACAATCTAGAACTCGTCATGCTTGATACTAGTAAGGTAAGTCCTCAGCTCAACAATGACATTCTGAGAAAGTACAAGCAATATAATGCTAATTAATAACTAATATGCTTCATAAGGTACAATACATTATTAATAATTGTGGCTGTTTAGTAAACTAACGGCCCTTATATTAACTACTCAGTCCTCCTCTATCATCTTAAAAAACGAACAGAAGAAGATGACAACAAAGCACGATAGTGTGTGTACATATAAAGTGAGTACAGATGTGCTAATCTATTGTAGAAATATAGGTGTGTTATGACTCTGTAATATATGGAAATATAGGACAGAAGTATTAGTTGGAGTCATGTGGGCATCTAGACAAAATGTCAGCCATCACATTATCCGCACCACGGATAGCTCGTACCGTGAAGTGAAAAGGTTGAAGAGCTATAGCATATCGAGTGGATCTCGAACTCTTCAAATTCTTAGTCTGAATAGCTGTAAGAGCTTTCTGATCAGTCTCTAGAATGAAATGTGCGCCCAGGAGGAATCTTTGTAGTTTTAGAATTGACCAAACCATCGCTAACAACTCACGGTCTAAAACCGAGTAGTTCCTCTCTGCCGCATTTAGTTTTCTAGAAATGTACATAACAGGATGCAGAGTATTTGCATATTCTTGCATCAGTGCTGCTCCAATCCCAGTGGATGAAGCATCACTCCGAAGAACAAAAGTCCTATCAAGAGTAGGTAATCTTAAGATGGGAGGAGAAGAAAATATATTCTTGATTTGGTTTAGTGAAGATTGGCATTCTTCAGACCAACGGACCAGATTAGGCGAACCTTTCTTCAACAATGTTGATAGAGGTGCCATGATCGAAGATAAATTTGGAATAAATCTCCCATAAAATTGAATTAAACCTAAGAGACTCCTAACTTGTTTCTTCGTTTTAGGAACAGAGATGTTCAGTATTTTGGAAGTATTGTGGTCTTCTGTCTTCAAGAGACTATGACCAACACGATGACCCAGGAAAGAGATTTCACCAAAACCAACAAAAGCTTTAGAAGGTTTTGCTGTCAAATTATTCTCACGTAGAGTGGACAGTAAGTCATATAACCCTAAATAGTGATCTTCCCAGGTATCACTGAAGAGACAGATGTCATCTAAGTATGCGATGACATCCGAACGATGTGACAGAATTCGACGCATCATGCGAACGAAAGTGGCAGGGGCGTTCATGAGACCAAAAGGCATAACATTCCATTGAAATAGACCCCTAGGTGTAGAAAAAGCAGTAAGAGGTTTGGCATGCTCTGCTAAAGGCACTTGCCAATAACCTTTAGACAAGTCAAGTTTAGTGAAGAATCTAGAATTAGAAAGTCTAATCAGTAGATCTTCTAACAAAGGCATCGGTTCAGCGTCGAACTTTGTGACCTGATTCAATTTGCGATAATCAACGCAAATTCGTATGTTCTTATTCTTCTTCCGGACAATAACCATGGAAGAAGAATATGGTGAAGTCGATGGTTCAATTATATTTAATTGAATCATTTCATCCAATTCCTTTTCCACTTGCGACTGAAAGTGTATAGGAATAGGATACGGCCTAACCCTAATTGGATTATTGTCGGTAAGAATTATGTCATGTTCTATGACATCTGTGTGTCCAGGAATGTCAGTGAGAACATCCTGAAATGTTTGTAACATCGACGAGACTTGTCGATGTTCGTCACCAGAAAGATTAGGAGAAACAGAAACGTTTTTCCAAGATTCCGTGGAATGTAATGGAACCACTGGAAGGGGAAGGTTTGACATCAGAGAAGGTAGCTTCCTCAACCTGAAAGACAGCCAGGGATGAATAACGAAAGTGAGGTGCAGGAGAATCATCCGTTGCATGGCAAATAGGCAGCCAATACTCCGGACGTTCGTGAAATTCCGAAAGCATGTTTATGTGGAAAGTTTTATGCTTTCCATCAATATCGACCACATAGTCAACATCGGAAATCCGAGAGACTATTGCATACGGACCTTTCCATGCAATAAGAAGTCTATTTTCCCTACTGGGGGAGTAGGACGAATGCTTTGTCACCTGGACAAAGTTGTCGTAGACATCTATTCTTGTTAGCAAACTGCCTTGCCTTCTCTTTAGCAATTTCTGATGAAGCAGTTGCTAGTTTACATGCCTCAATGATCTTTTGTCTAAGAGCAATGACATACTCATATGAGGATTGAGTTTCATCGCTAATATCATCGGCAGTGATGAGATCGTGTAATAAAGACATAGGGCCGCGTGGACGCGCGCCAAAGACAAGTTCGAAGGGGAGAAAATCCTGTGTGTTCATTAGGGACTTCTCTATAGGCAAAGAGAGCCGCGGGTAAAACCCTGTCCCAATCTTGAGGATGATCTTCAGTTATCTTACCAAGCAAAGTCTTGAGCGTTCTATTCAGACGCTCAACTAACCCATTAGACATAGGATGGTAGATACTACTGAGAGATCGTTCAATATGTAAGGTAGACATTACCTGTGACATAGTGTCAGATATGAGTTGAGTGCCATGGTCTGACAATATTTCTCTGGGGAACCCCAAGCGAGAAAATATCAACCAAAGAGCATCTGCGATATCTGTAGTAGATATGCTCTTAAGAGGAATAGCCTCTGGCCAACGTGTGCACATATCGACACATGTAAGGATAAACTGATGTCCTCTGGCCGACTTGACCTTAAAAGGGCCAATAATATCTATGGCCATTTTCTGAAACGGCCGAATAGGAATGTCAGCAGCCTGGATAGGCGCAGCATGTCGTGGTCCTCTAGATTGACCTCCTGACATACCTTGCATGATCGGCAGTAAATACGAATGTCCTTATTGACAAAAGGCCAAAAGAAAGCCGCAAGGACTCTCGACTTCGTACGGGCAAAACCCATATGTCCAGCACATTGCGAGTCATGAGCATGATGTAATATTTGGACTCTCATGCTCTTGGGAACAAGAATTTGCGAATGTGCCGACGTAGTCGAATCTTGTACCATACGTACAAGTACGCCGTTTCTCATTGCAATCCAAGATTTTCTATTTGTATCCTGATTCGGATCACCTTTCTTCGCAAGAACGAAGAATTTTTTTAAAGAAGGATCTTCTTCTTGCAATTTTATGAAAGAGTCACGAGTAATCACTAAGTGACTATCTTGGCTATCAACTTCATTATCACTATTCAGTGAAGTTTCGGGTGTTTGTAGAGCTTGTGCTCTTGTAACTACTGCATTTGTAGCTTGCATGTTATTATCTTCCCAAGCAGCAATCTGTTGTGGGGTACACTCCCTAACTCCGTGAATACGACCAATAATAAGGTCCGCAATAGGATTAGGTAAGAGACAAGCATGCACATCTCCAGTAAAGAAAGGAGTGGCAATGCGAATTACAGCAGTAGGATATTTTCTAGAGTGCCGCCAAATGTGACACATTTAATAACCCTTCCTGTAGCACAAGATGGATCTACAAGCGATTGTCTAACACCAATAGTGGTGCATCCGGAATCGAAAAGTAGTGAGACCGGAGTATCATTAACAAGACCCTTATGTAGAATTAAAGAAACCCCTCCCGTCATGCGCAACAGCAGCAGGAAGAGCGGGAAGTGGGTGACCACAACTCAAAGTAGTTATGGTACCCGGTTCGAATAAAGTACTGCATTGGGGGCATTTGTTTGCTCTCTCAAAGTCAAAAGCAGAACCAGTGACAGCGTCAAAGTTTTTACTATCAACAACATGATTACAGGCTCCCTCAGTTTCCTGTTGTACAGCATTAGCCTGCTGATCTCTCTTTTTTTTGTGTTGAGATCTACCCCGACTATTATTACCTCTGAAGTTATCAGAGTTATTATTATCTCTGCAGTTATTATTGTCTCTATTGTAATTGTTATCCTGGTTCGAATTCCAGTTTCCACGATTACAATCATGTTCACATTGATGCGAACATCTATTTGTTTGGTTCTGAGGTCTTCGGCAGGAATAACCTCTATTACCATATCCTCTTTTGAAATGCCTATAATTATTAGGGTGATAGTAACGAGTACTATCAGGTTGTCTCCAATTCTTCGAAGAAGAATCACCATGAAATTGATTTCCATGATTTTGACAGAAATTACCGCTACTCTTTCTATCAAAATTTTGTTGGAATCTACGAGCAAAGTTTTGGCCATACGGAGCCGCCGAAGCAACTGGTAAACCTTCTTTCACCTTAGAGTTACCCATGGTTATGTGTGGGTGCGCAGTTACGTATTGGCAACAGAAATCTTCCATTTCTTTTATTGTTTTAGGTTTACGTTCATGAAGGAAAGCAAGGAAAGACTCATTGACAGACGACATGACTTTGTCTCTAAGTATTAAGTCCATAAGTCCTTCATAAGTTTTTTCCGTCTTAGATAGTTCAACCCATCGTGAGAAAGTAATGCGTATTCTTGCAATAAACTCGGAGAATTCAACTCCATTTTCAGGTAACATGTTTTTAAATTGTAGACGATAGCCGTCTTCGTTAAGCTGATATTTCTTTAACAAAGCGGCCCTGACAACCTCATAATTTTTCTTGTCAGGTTCATCCACCATATTTAATATACTTAGAGCTTTACCTGTCAGTATCCCTGATAACTGATAACATATTTTGCTTTGTCTATGTTATGAGCTGTACATGCTTGTTCAAATCTGTCCAGATAGAACATTATGTCATCACTGGAAGGACTAAATGTTGGTAACTTAATCTTAAAAGTATCATTATTAGCCTTACCAGAAGATGAACCCTTGTTTGAATCATTACCATTACTCATGCTCGTCAATTTCAATTTTTCCAACTCTAAAACTAAGACCTTTTCTTCATGTTCCATTTTTGCTTTCTCTTTCCTCTCATCAGACTCTCTCTGTAATCTTCTTTCCTCAGCCTGAGCCTCTTTTTGAAGTCTTTCATTTTCAGCTTCTTTTTCAAGTCTTTTATTTTCAGCCTCTTTTTCAAGTCTTTTATTTTCAGCTTCTTTTTCAAGTCTTTCAGCTTCTAGCTGTAGCTGGAGTTTTCTTTCCTCAGCTTCTGATTCCCTTTTTTGTTTTTCCATTTCCATTTGGAATCTTTTTTCATCCACCTGCATCTGCAGTTTCTTTTGTTCAGCTTCCATCTGCAGTTTCTTTTGTTCAGCTTCCATTGCTTTATCATATCGAGCAGTTGCAAATTCTTCTAACTTATCACCAGTCTTCCCAAGCAATTTACCCTGCTCAATAAAGTGCTCAAATGTAGACATGTTTTCTAACATATGAGTCCAAAACCTGAAATAATTAACTAATTTATTTCAAACCTAAGTGTAACAAGTCTTAATTAAGCACTTGTATATTCACATCACCTTATATTATCCCAGTCTCTGTGGGAAACAAGTCTCCAATCAAAGAACTTGTATATGAAATATCAACAATCAATTCTTGATCATAAGTGCACTTCTCATTCAATAGTGCACGACACTATTCATCATTCATTTATCATCAGTGTAGTAGTAACAGTGCATTAGCATAGCCCATTAACTAATTACTATAACTGTAAACAATGACTATGTAAACACATGCAGAATGTAAACATTGAAAATGTAAACAATACAAACAATGTAAACAATAACAATGTAAACAATAACAAAGATCAGCAACAATACAAAAACGTTCGCAGAAATCAACTAAAAATAAAGCAGAAATTAATGAAATATCACAAAAAAAATGTGACGATATCTGCGATAGAATTAAACAAAATACATGACACCACAGTGTATAAACAAAAATGTTGTATGAAACTAAATTATAGACAAGAGTAGGCTAACAAATACAAACAAATCAAAACAAAACTAAAGAATGCGAAATAATAACGAAAACAATATTAAAACATGTCATCACAGCTAACATAAATAGCAACAGAAGTCGCTTAGCAAATTCCATTATTGGAAATTTGCAAACCTTACAGAAAACGCTCACAATAGACGACCTCTATGACGTGGCATAATCTAACGGAGACACCACCCAACCGAAAACCCGCTGAAATATAAACATATAAATATACGAATAACATATAAACATATAACATATAGAATGAGATGATACACAGAAGACTCAGCAGAAGTATAAGGGCACAGTTTACATACAAACAGGCCACTTAACTTATAGGCTTCCAATCGTAGAACAGCAGAAAAACGGATGTCAATCAACGTCCTAAAGAGCGAAGCTCCAACGATGATGGCACATCTGAACTGCTTCCACTGCTAACACGATGGTACAAGAGCTTCTGAAATACTGTGTGTTGAGTTGTTTCGGCACTTGACCTTCTAATCCAAAAGTAAGTTGATGGAAATCGGTACTTGGCCTTCTTCAGAAAACAACCCGTTTCAACCGGCACTTGACCTTCACAAAAAACGACAGCACTGGAACCTTGACAGCAGCAACTTGCTTGACTTGCGTAAAAGATAACAGCAGTCCGAGTTATCCGGCAACATGTAACAACGCCGGGTACTGTCAAATTCTTGTTTTCGTCAAAAAGTTGAAATTTTGACTTTTACCGGGCAACGCCGAGTACTTTGAAAATTTTGAAGATGTTGACTGTATTGAAGAATGTTAATTTCTTGAAGGATGCTGATGAATTCTTGTTGAAAATGAAGTGGGTAAGGGACCCCGTGTTTGCTGGTACCAGAATCAAACCAGCTTATGGCCACCAAATGATGCGTGATGCCATATGATGATGGATGGTATCCGCATGTCTGGTTTTGTGGAGTGTGCAGATGTGTTCAGTCAAAACAATGTTCATACAAAAATAACAGGGCAATCCACATAGGACGTCAGTAAACTCACGACGTATAAAGTCAATGATTCTTGTAACAGCCGTTGACGTTTTTCTTCATTATTTATTGTGGACGCCACAGTGACAAAATGGTTACGCGAATATGTAGGCACATCAAACAGTCATTATCACAGCAACATTCAATACAGCAATAGACGGTAGACAGCATTACAATGATGAGTCAGATGCATGTTATATTTCATAGTGCTGTAAATGTAGTCAGGTGGAAAACTCCATCATTTTCTATAACAGCCAGGAGATAACCAGATGTATGAGATCAGTTCACTCTCCTTAGTTTGACTTCAGCAAGACAGACACGTCTGCCGAAGTATAAATAATGTCCTCAAAAATATCCTCTAGATAATAAAGGTTTTCCAAACCTAGTTCATTTAACAAAGTAGCAAGTAATGGTCCTTGGTACCTGCATCAACCGATGCAGTACAATACAGCGACATGTGAGCTAGGAAAACATCTCGTGACGACGACTTTCGAAGACAGGCTATGAACCAGAAATCGTTCACGACCAAAAATCGATAGAGTTAATGAAAATGTTAATTTACCTTGCCTTCCGGAAATACACAGAAATATTATGCCTCCCGGCATGTGCAAATACACTAGAGGTATTATCTCGAATAAACGAAATATCCATAAGAGGACTCTCACATTCCTGACAGAACAAAAAAATAGCGGAGATCCCCTCTTCAACGAGGCATCTCTTTCGCCATTCCAAATCGCTCACTCCACTAGTGGTGGGCGGAAACCGATCGACCAAGAAGCAAGACAAGTCATGCGCAGTCCAGCGCAAAAAAACCCACAGCTCAAAACTTAACTGCATTCGATACCAACGCGAGAAGACAAATGCTTACCGAGAAAAGTGACTATAAATTTCAAGCAGTTGTTGCCCTTGCGTTATAAAATAGATATTGAAATAAAACGATGTTGCGAGAATTTATCACGCAACACTCACCCAATTTTTAACGATTGATGGGCACTGGTCTTCGCAAGTCGCGTTCGGATGCGACATGACAAGATAGAAGAGACATTAGTGGATCACAGCGCTGAGCCAAAGGACACAGCTCCATAGTTAACACATTCTTCTTCTTCTTCCGTCCTTAGCCAAAGACCGACCAAGCAGTCAGAGGCCATCACGCCTTGTGGCGTCTTAAGGGCAACAGCAGATTGATTTTCTCTGTTGTAGTTTCCCATCACGCCTAGTGGCGTCTTTAGGGCAACAACAAATAGATCCATCTGCCGTTGTTTCCGTAATCGGTGTGACAAGCCAACGGGTGATCAGCCCATTGGGCAGTTAACACATTGGCAATGCGAAAATATAACCTGATGCTCCCCTGAAGTCAGCATGTTTTTAAAACACCCACGAAGAATAGTGGAAGAGTTTCTCTGAGCTTAGCCTGTTCTATATTTCATTCCAGTGGAATTTAAATTCACATCTATGCTAATGGAATACACGAAAGGGAAAAATGTGGTTTGTGATTATAACAAATATTAATAATTTTTCTTTAAGATTGCTTTTTGTACTTAGCCTCTTAGCTAAATGCGACAAACAATTTTTCCATTACTTCTATTCGTTAATCGTTAATCAAATCAAAGATTTTTCCCATTGTGACTTATAATGTAAATAAACAATTTATAGTTACATACTTCACCTTCATATAGTTTATTAGATCATCATTACAGACTAACATGGGCACAACCTTACATGCTCAATACATTTAACACATAACATGTGCTAATCACGTCATGTAGCAAAAACTAAGTGAAACAGAGTGATCAGTCAGAAGCAAAAAAGGAGAAAAAAAAATTAAAAATATGATCAAGATACTAGCTGTAAAACTTGTTAAACCACGTTGTATCTTCAGTTCTGCAGAAGTTTGATTCTACGCATTACGTGATTGGCGATAAATCGGAAAGAAGCTAACAAATAGTACGTCCAGGTAGCAGAATTCACAAGATAGAACACCACTCACTTCCTAATTTACAAGGAAGATCTCAACGCCCGCGCGCATATGCTTCGGTGGCGCAGCATTTTAGTCATTTGTTTACCTAGTGATCACAAGTGGATTTGCATAAAGCACTCAAAAGCTTATAGCCTGAGTCAATTTAAAGCATGTAAAAGTTGATTCTCCTGTATTGTGACAAAACGGGGCGGCCCCTATCGATCTTTGTTTCACTCCAGCAGTATCGGTACACTTGTTGTACTGAATTTTATTATTTGCTCTCAATTGTCGCACTTTTCTTTCTTTCTTTCTTTCTTTCTTTCTTTCTTTCTTTCTTTCTTTCTTTCTTTCTTTCTTTCTTTCTTTCTTTCTTTCTTTCTTTCTTTCTTTCTTTCTTTCTTTCTTTCTTCCTTTCTTCGTTATTGTTCTGCTAAGTAGGAAATATTTGATTTTATCAAATCATCCGACACTTCCTGTAGGTATTAATAATCACATTTGCTTGGCGCTGCCCAGATTTGTTGGCTATAGGCGCGGCAGATTAACACGTGCATCACCAGCGCTATCGGCTTAATCACCGATAAGACATTGCTGCACGCATCACCAAAGCTTGGAAAAGGGGAGACAACTTACAGACAGACATGGATGACAAGATTACTTTAGATAAAACTAAGATTGCTACATCTCGAACACATGGTCATATGCGGTTACCGGTGTGTTCGTAAGTTTGTACAGAGGGGCATCGGACATCTTATTACTATATATGGGAGAGTTGACCTCTGTCTTACGTTCAAAATTATCCGATGTTGGAAAATTTTGAAATTTACCCGTAACCCGCCTGTTTTAATATGATTGGAGTTTTTTTGATAACAAACGAAGGCGTGGAAAGGCAGGGAATATAATCTGATAATTTTCTCAAGAATTTTAACTTGAAAAATCGCTCGCCAAGACACCAGACTGCTACAGTGAAGAATTAGAATTCAGAATTCCTTCTTAAAATACCGGACACCTTTTATTGGAGTATTTATCAGGACTTGCAATATAGCCCAGAACTTAATTTCACACATGACAGTATAACAGTACTATACAAACTTAGTACTGAAAAATCGCTCACTATGGCGAACTGGAAACTACACAATGGAAAAATCAATCCACTGGCAAATTATACCCGATGGCCTGACAATAATATCACTGGACACTAAACCACTCCAGAATTATAATTATGTCCAACAGAATAAACCACTATAGACCATATTCCATACTCAATGAAAAGGGAACCACAAAATGTCCGTCACTCTCGGACAAAGGCCCAGCGTCAACTGCCTCATCCGCGCTTTCCTTTTTCCGCCTTCCGGTGTCGCCCGATTAACCGGTTTTTTAACAAAGTTATCAGGGTTGCCACAACTCGCTGATAACGATGTCACCAATCTAGATTTTTCTGCCACTAGAAAATACGCCGTGTCATCCAACCCCCCCCCCCCCCCCCTTAAGAAAGAAAACGTAGTTTTCTTCCATCGGAGGAGTCCTCGCCCGACCCCGTACGGAGTTGGGACGAATCTATGCCATGCCAGCATCTCCTCATCTGCCTAGAGAGTGTCATGGTTCTCCACCATCAGATACTCAACCTATCCACCAAACACAATATGAGCATGAAATAAGCCACCCCATGTGAAGTTTAATGTGTGAAACTCGCTATTGGATGTCAGTCATTTGAGGCTGGCAACCTCAGCATATAGAACCACTGCACGGGTTGGTGATTGATTTATTGCTAGTTTCTTAAAGAGAACTAAAATCATAAAGTAGTCCCAGGTTCCATACGGAGCAGGGAGAGAAAGATGAAAGAAATGATATACATTCTTACTTACATTTTCAAAGCAGTGTAAATGTCCCTATAAACATACTCACTTTAAAATTAATGTAAGTTTTCAAGCTTTAAACCAGTGTAAATGTCTATATGAAAGCTCTTCTATTTAAATGTAAAGAAAGTTTTATCCCGAGGGATTAAATTTAATTCTCATCGAGGGTAGAAGTCTGTGTTATTTGGATGGTGTTATGGGAAGATAGGAACGCATAACTATGGGGTGGAAAGCGCCAAACTCAAAAGAGCGTTTCGTTCTATTCTTTTACCATAGTTATTGGTGGTACCATCAGAAAGTACTATCTCTGGAACAAGAAAGGAACAGTGACCTAAGCTTTAAGTCGTGGTAGACTTTCCGTGACATTTCTGGGAAACGAGCTACCCCCGACAAACTTGACCAGGACGAGCGTGAGCAGAGTGAAAAGAAACAACCCACAAGAAGAAGCAGAACTGTCATTGGCAGCTAAGTTCACATCTATGCTGCCACCTAAAATTTCTTGTAATATCTCACATTCCTTACAGACCATGATGATAACTTTTCTTGATTCATAACTATTCAAATTATTTTCCAACTGTTAAAACCTAAAGTGATTATTAAATTTTGTTATTTGTAATGTTACAAATTTAACTTCGATTTAATCATTTTAAAGTTACTGCATGTTTGTCTCAGTTAAATTACTACACACATTCTAAACAGAGCTATCCTAAAATAAAAGAATTCCACTGAGTAAATCAGGGGTGAGGCTTAAACGAGCTATAAGTAATAAGTGCTTAAATCCTTCACAAAAGCGTCGGCAGAATTACAGAGTTAACATACTCAGCCAAAGCAGTATTGTTCTCGCTTATTCTGAATCTCTTGTGAAGACTCCCTTTGAAATAGAAGTGTTATTACCCTTCTATGTACATCTCTGCTAAGAGTAATCTTGTGCGAAGGTAGATACCTTTGAAGCCCATATTAGATACTCTTGAGTTTTGGCCACTGTAGGACCACTGCTGCAAAGCAGGGGAGGCAATATCATCACATCTATATCAAGTTCAACTCACTCAAAAACGAATTTCCTGAATCAAGATCGCATACTCACAAGTTCATTTCATCTATATCAAGATGACATAACCACACGTGATTCATCAAGATTTCAAGACTAAGTGGTCACTATATATATATATATATATATATATATATATATATATATATATATATATATATATATATATATATATATATATATATATATATATATATATATATATATATATATATATATATATATATATATATATATATATATATATATATATATATATATATATATATATATATATATATATATATGTTAAGTTCTTGTAACAGGGGAGTAAAATGTTTGAGATCCTCACATGTGAGTCTAGTATTTTATAGACGCACATTTGAGCGCATTGTATGTTTGAGTATTCGCGTACGACCGTACATTATTATTGAACGGTTGTGACGCGATTTGTCGCTGTGGTTTGTTGCTATTTAACGTACATACTTGAGGCAGATCCGAAAATCCGTTGTGGTGGACAGACGTCTCAGATAAATAATATTATGTGTCTTGGTCCCAAGTAGTGGGAAGACACACCAAAATATATGAATATATCTCCCTAGTTGGAGCATGAATAATTGGTCATAACTGGCTCGTTAAGGTATCGCCTTAGATACTTATTTCTCCTTTGCAAGTCTTTGGCAGAGCTTCAACTATGGCGTGTTGCTAGTGCGCCCAAAATTCCTGCTGGGAATTATATCGGATCTTAATGGTTTTTTATGGAAGACCTCCGAAATATTATACAAGAATGAATTACCTTGTAACGAAAATTGAGATCAAACGGACATGTTGCCGCAGAGCTTCCGTCGCCCTTGAGATGGTGACGGTGATGTTGATCATTTGTATTAACTATGTATTTTCTCCTGTCATTATAACAAATGATGATTGCCATGATGATTACCTGTACCACTTCATCAAAGTATTCACGTCTATGCTCATTAACCGATGTCTCGTCGTAAACTATAGCCTACAAGTCCAGCGTCTACTTTCTCTTCAATTCGGGTCGTACAGTTTTGACCTTTTGCAGTATTATACTCCAATACAATAACGGCCCACACATCATTCGCGTTAGCAAGTTATACGCCGGCCACTGACAGTAAGCCCGACAGGCCAGTAACCACGAGAGAAAGCAGGCAACAATATATATATGACAGTGTTGCCTCCCCTGCTTTGCAGTAGTGGTCCAACAGTGGCCAAAACCCAAGAGTATCTAATACAGGATACAATGGAGTCTATTTATACACAAGATTACTCTTGGCAGAAATGTAGATAGAAGAGTAGTAAAGCTTCTTTCACATGAGAGTCTTCACAAGAAATTCAGGTAAGCGAAAACTTAGCACTTTAATTCTGTAACCTACCGACCACTTTTGTGAAGAATTTAAGCACTTATTTATCAGCTCATTTAAGCCCCCACCCCTGATTTACTCAGTGGAATTCTATTATTCAATTGGAATTGCGCGCCAATTCTTTGGCCACAAGTGCAGTCCGTCTTTCAGGTCTGTCGGCCAGGGTATTGTCGAGTAGTGTTCGCACGTTCCCCGTGCCGAAGTAAGTACCTTCATTTTTTTCTCTTGTTTTGTTCGAACGCATGATTGAGATACCCTCCAGCCGCGTCAAGCTGGTCAGAGTAGGCTGAAGCAGGCTATGTTCAGGGCACCTTTTCTAGCCCCTTCCTCATGCCGGAGGTGAGCAGAGTGTTCCTAAAGAGGGCTGCTCAGTCGCTCAGTGGGCTGCCGGATCTCGCCGCTGCTTCAAAGTTCCAGCGAGAAACGACCCTATGGCCTGAGCCGCCTGTGTGCAGGATTGTGGCTGCAGCTTGAGTGTATCCACACTTTCTGGTTCGCCACTCCCCCATCGCCACAGGTCTTTGAGTGTAGTGTCTTTATGTTTCTGTCTGAAGCTGTGACTTGCGCTGTACTTGAATTTAAGTGAGGAAGAGTTGCGCTAATCGTCATCCTCACTCTCTAGTCCTGAATTATCTGGTCCAGTGGCAAGATATTATTGAGACGACTGGAGACAACACAGGATGCAGTGGATGACCAGGGCGTTCTAAGTGTCTCGGCGTGCTCTTTGCGTTCCACTCCGCGCTGCTGGTAGTTGCATTCATATCCGCTGAACCAGCTGGTGGCTTCGTCCGCATAATCCACCAAAACCAGTCTTCACATGCTAGGTAGACAAGCCATGTGTTTTCACCGAGGGTTTGAACCCCCTCGGCTACCCTCACTTGGTTTAGCCCGCCAGTCAAGGCTCACCAGGTGAGCTTTTCATTACATTTAAATGAAAATGCTAAACGTACAGATATAATATGTTTTACATTTACATCTCCGCTGTTTGAAAAGTTTTCACAATATAAATTCATTCATGTTTCATTTACATTTACACTTGTGGAAAAGTTTGAAACTTCTATTAATTAAAATGAATATTGTCACATGGACATTTACACTGGTTTAAAGCGTGAAACCTTACATTAATTTTAAAGTGAATATGTTTATAGGGACATTTACACTGCTATGAAAATGTAAGTCTTATGCTTAGAATGTACATCATATCTTTCATCTTTCCCTCCCTGCTCCATAGGGAACCTGGAACTACTTTATGCTTTTAGTTCTCTTTACGAAACTATCAATAAAGCAATCACCAGCCAGTGCAGTGAATGTTCATGAATCATCATTCTATCCGCTGAGGTTGCCAGCCTCAAATGACTTTGACATCCAATAGCGAGTTTCACACCATAAAATTCACATGGTAATTTATACATATATATGTTAATTCACATGTTAGTAATAAAATATGAAATGTAAATCACAACTTACGCCAATCCTGGCTACAGACTTGACACACAGATGAATAGAAGAGACGATTCGTTCTCTTACAACACGTGTCTGGAATTTCTTTTAATTTTACAATAGATTGCCCCTTCTTACTCCATGGTTTTTCAGTTTCCTTGTACCTGTGTTCCATATTAACATTTGAAAGAGATTTCCTGTGCTTTATAAGTCTTATCTGGTTCTCCAATAAAAGGTCCGGATAACAATTAGGAATTATGAATCTAGTTTTCACTCTGGCAAAGGTCTGGTGTTGTATTGACGAGCATGCAAATCAAAGAGAAATAAAACTGTGAAATTGTCAACCTATATTCCCTCCAGTGATGTTAGGAATCTAATCAGAAAGATCCATTCATTTCAGACAGGTCGGGTGTGGCACTTTCAAAATAGTTCCTACACGGAAAATTTTCTCAAAAGGTCACGTCTCCCATATATGGTAATGTGATGTCTTGCATACACTCGCACCAACACATTTATAGACTCATATTGTGTAAAATGTAATAAATCCATGATTACATTTTAAACAATGCGATTATATCATAGGGTCCGCCTCGTGCACGGGTTATCATATTCCGCCAGACAAACAAATCTAGTTTTATTTAACACTCCTTCCCAACGTAGCTTGAATAAACAAAACACCTTCGCTTGAAAAGATGGTCAGACAGATTATACGATAAAATATTATCGCCGGCAGGGTCACCAATCTTGGCGAAGCGTGAATACGTCTGAGGGGTGGTAAACAATAAGATACACATTACTCCCGTAGCAATTATAGTCATAGGGGAGTGGCGTGTCAGGGACTTTACTATCCTATGCCCATCATAGAGCAAAATAGTGAAAATACAAATGAAAAGGCATGATTTATGCCAAATAAAAGCGATGAGTGAGAAAAATGAAGAAAAAGAAAGGATACTGCCAGAGGGCTAACGGTGTGAGAGATCACACAAAAGAGCATGTTCAGACGTTTTGTCACATAATATGCATATATATATATATATATATATATATATATATATATATATATATATATATATATATATATATATATATATATATATATATATATGCGCAGACTTCGCTGGCTTGGCCATGTTCGCCGCATGGAAGATGGTCGCATCCCAAAATATATCTTCTACGGACAATTAGCAGATGGCAAGAGAACAGTTGGGCGACCACAGCTGAGGTTCAAAGATGTGTGCAAGAGAGATATGAGGGCACTGGACATGGAGCCAGCAACATGGGAGGATGAAGCTGCCGATCGCACTAAGTGGCGATGCTATTTACGGCGCCACCTCAGATCGAGCGAAAAGAGGCTCAGACAACAAGCAGAGGAGAGGAGAGGAGAAAACGTCGAAAGGAGCACCAGGAAAATAAGCAGATGAGGGCTGCCACCTCGGGGGCGCATTCCCATAGTCAGTTATGACTGAAGGGGCTATTATATATATATATATATATATATATATATATATATATATATATATATATATATATATATATATAATATATAGTATATATATATATATATATATATATATATATATATATATATATATATATATATTATATATATATACGATATATATAATATATATATCACCCGTGTGTTACGGGGCCCGAAAGGGGAGCAAGAATAGTAACACTGGCTGCGACCCTACCACGCATGTCGTAAAAAGCGACTAAGGAGGGTATGGGGGCATGGGGCTGTTTACCCCATCCCGTAAAAACTTCGATAACTTATTGAAGGCGGCACAGTGGGCTGATCACCTGCTTGCCAACCAATCTGATTACGGTCAAAACAATGATAGATTGTTTTGGTCTGTTTTTTTGTTCCACAAAGACGCCACTAGGCGTGGTGGAAACAGCGATAGATTGATCAATTTGTTGTTGCCCTAAGACGCCACTAGGCGTACTGGCCACATACTGCTTTGTCGGTTGATGGCTAAGGATGGAAGAAGAAGAAGAAGATATATAGATATAATATATATATAATATATATATATATATATATATATATATATATATATATATATATATATATATATATATAAGATAGTCTGGGTTCTTTCCATGCGTTAGCACTACAAAATGTTGTCCATGAGCAAAAACTGCTTCTAGTAGGTATTCACCTACATCTTCTTCTTCTTTGATCCTTCACCTACATGATCAATTGATTATTCCTGTGCTTTGTTGATTATCGTAGCATAAGTTAACATCACATTAAACTGACGACTTTTCAAGATGATAGGATTTCTGGTATCCCTCTTAACTGATGCATGAAATGAAAACTCCACCTTAATTAATTACTATGATGATTTGTAAAATGATCATCAACTCTCAAAATCTATGAGCCTATTGAGCTCATCGTAGAGAACTGAAACGTGGCATGCAGCTCTCTTTCTTGGTACGGTACAAAGTAAACTTTGATCTTTTGTCGGGTATTGATACGGCCGGTATCATTCAGTAATTAAAACGATGTAAAATAAGGACGAAATAACTCCATTAAATTAACGATTTTAAAGTAAGGGAAATAATAAACTGTGAATATAGATTGCTTTCGCATCTGAAGGAATGGGCGTCGGATAGTTAATGGTATTATGCCGAAGAACGTGTTTCTTCAAACAACTACATCTGCTAGTTTTTTGTTTGAAACAGAGTTGTAGTAAAGACGAACTTTCTTGTGAGCTTCACATGTGATGTTCAAACATATAAAGTATGTTTTATTCAAAGACACATTTTACTGGGCAGAAGTGACAACCATTCCGAACAATTAGTATTCATTTATGTATTAAAATCGTAAAACAGATGAAAGAAAAAACACGTTTTAGGGAATCACTTTTGTTTTTGTTACTAGAAGACAGAAAATGAATGTTCCATACATTTTCTAGCATATAATAAAACTGAATGGCTAGTTGTTATGAATCAGAAATTCGTCAAAATGTTCATAAAATTATATATGGTGTGAACGATATGACGAATTTGTAACAATAACAAAAATAGTTTTCCTTAAACTTTTGTTTAACCTTTACTTGTTTGTGAACGTAATGCATTTACCAAGGCCATCACCTGTCATACGGTCATAACGAAACAGTTTCAAGAAGCTCGAAAATATTCTTTATTACACCTTCCCGCTTTTGTGGAAACCCCGGAACGAGCTTTGACCCTAGACTGTGACCTGGCAGGCTGCAAGGTATAGACACAATAAACACTCTGCCAAATAGAGGACACGCATCACATAAGTTACAATACAAACTTACCAGTTATTATGTACTATTCATATTCTTCTTTTGTGTATGTGTATAATTTTAATTGTATGGAGTCAGTTTTACAAATGGACTAATTCTTATTGTAATATATTAGACACATTATTACCGTCTTTGTCTTGTGTTCTGCTCTACACTGGTGAATAGGAAGACCATACTAATGATTGTATGTATAACTAATCTTGGTCGTTCCTCGGTCCAATATTCGATAATTACGTCCGGTGGTCGCCGCACTATTAACAGCTGTAAACGAAGAACTATTTTTTGTAGTGCTTAGATGGCAGTGTGGTTAGTCATGACTCACTCCTGTAGTGGGGCGATTGTGTTGCTACGAAGGTCCTTGGTTCGGGTCCCCTGTAAGCCTACCACTGCTGTTGCTGTTTTTTTTTTGTCCTGCGACATTGTCGTGAGTTGAGGAGAATGTGAGAATGTTGAGTGTAAAACTCTAGGGAAATGCAAGATTTATAGGAGAAAACACATATAATGTTCGTGATTTGGAATCATAAGACAGCCTGGAATAAGATCTATTAAAGTTATCTCTCTTTCCAAGCTCTACACGTATTCTTAAGAATCACCCGCTCTCTTTTGTTTCTCACTGACAGACAGAAAAATGGCAAGAGCTTCTGAAATCAATAATAGATAGGGATGAAGGTCTTGAACAAGCGCATTAACAAAAAAATGTTAATATTTATTTAAAATCTTTAAGAATGTAAATAATCAAATCTCAGCAAATAACGATTAATCAAATAACAAAGTTAACAAATAGTAATTGCAACCAATACATAAGAGATCGGTACAATACACAGCCAAGAATGCTGGTGCAGCAAAAAGCTGGTCCAAAAAGAAAGAACCACTGTAAACAGTATCACCGCTTATCTTCCTCTTGATGTTATTATTACTATAGTATGTGCTATGTCCTTGAGCCTGGAAACCACATATAATCCTGATGTGGGAATGATCTCCTTGAGCAGCGACTGTAGGAACTGTTAAATACTGATATTCCTCTGCCTGTGTGAGGTTGTACTCCGAGAATAAACACGGGTACCCAATTTTCTAAGTGCTGGCGAACCTGTTTAGAATGATATATTGGGTGCCACCAGGCGCTGACATGAGCTGACCAGGTGAGTAGTGAGCCACTACTGCACAATAATTGTCGACGTCAGTGTCACGGATCGCCTCCCCTTAGATCTGCAGTAGTTGTTCACAAGTGGCCAACACTCCAGAGTATCTAATATGGGCTTCAAAGGTGTCTACCTTCGCACAAGATTTTTCTTGGCAGAGTTGTAGATTGAAGGATAATGATGCTTCTATCTCAAGGGTGTATCCACAATATGTTTTCAGAAGCCAAGAACAATGCTGCCTAGGGCAGAGCACTATTAACTTATATCTGATCCGTCGCCTTTCGTGAAGAATTAAGCAACGGTTTTAGCCCGTTCAAGCCCCCAGCTGGTGTAAATCCATCGAAATTCTTTTACAAGTATTTGCTTTATAGATGTAATTATATGTCTAGATGTATATATATTAAAGAGTCCTGCTCATACGTTTGCTTTCATATCTATAATAACTGAATCAACTATGATTGTTTTATTTTAAAATAACATGTAACAAATTTAATAGTCAATTAGTTTTTAACAGGTTCAATTAACGATGGAATGATGGAGAATTTTAGATGTATATAAAAAGTGTCTTCACTGAGACAGGGGTTGAGGATTTATAAAAAAATTGTCCTTTTGCTGTTTCCTTTAATAAGAACTTAGCTGGTCTAAGTGAGTCCTGAAGCCGTGGTTTCGTCAATTATTTTGTGATGAGGGCATTTCTTCACACAACTCGTCCAATGTAGGTGGTTAGTGTTGAATTCCTGCTTGTGACCGCTTGGCCTTCCACGCTAACATTATCCATACTACTTACACGCTAAGCATTTATACGTGCTATAATATGCTACATATAAGAATGACAGACCTCAAAAGCAAATAAGACGTTTTTACACAAAACGCAGTATCATTCAAAGTTCAGTTGGCAGTTACTGCTCTGACAGGGCAAACGTAGGTCAGTCCCAGATAATAATGAATGGGTTTTATGCGCGGAAAGTGGGAAATGAATGTTTGTGTGATCTGGTTTTTTTTAAAATCCAATTGTTGAGTTGGAAAAGATCACACATGTGAAAAAAGTCGAAATAACAGAAAGTCGTGTGCAAAAAGTCGAAAACAGAGAGTCGTGTGCAGAAACTGTACCGTGTGAAAAAATAACGGGTCATATGGAAAAAGGCGGGAAAAAAGAAGAAATAGTATAAATAGAAGAGATGTGGGCGATAAGAGGGTGATTTTGTGATTTTAGGATTTATGATTCCAATGATTCCATGATTTTAGACTAGAGGATTTTACAAATGATGTTAGGTGAACTTCGTCTTTGAGGTTATCAAGAACAGTTTATTTTTCTGTTGGATGTATTTTTCCTTGTGGATATATGTATATTTTCCTTGTGGATAAACAACCAATCATTGTGAAAATACCAGTACTTGTCTAATGACGTTCAGTAAAACATCTGACTGAATTTTCTACATTTGCTGTTTGTGGAAATTTACAGTAATTTCTTTTGGATATACGTTGTTGTGCTGAAACTGTTTTGCTTATCACCAAACTCAAAGGGAAGAACATTCCTGGGTTGAAGAAATAACAAAAGGTCAAGTATTACCATCTCTGGCGGAAGGCAAGTTAGCACTTGAACCACAACAACATATGAAGGATTAACTCTGACTAAATAAAATCAATATAACTACTAGTGCCGTATAACCTACAACATACACGGCCACATATCTTCAAATTGATGCCGTGACCTGCGCATACAACTGACGCTGGCACATATCTTCAAATTGATGCCGTAACCAGCTCGGTTACATGCTCTTGACTCACAACTAGTGGTGTAGAAACTTTAGTCTTGCAGCTTCGTACCACGAACTTTAGACAAAATAAAAAGAACAAATGCCTCTGCTAAGTACACTGGGTTGGAAGATTAACAGGCGCATTATCTCGCTGTCAACTCACCAATGTTAGCCTCTCTGAATAATTATTCTCCCTGAGTATACACTATATAACTCAGGGAATATGATTAGAAATTGCCGTTATTCTTCTGGTTACTTTAATGGGGAAAATATGTCTGAACAGCGCGAGGGCAATGGCTTGTGATGTAATCATTGCTCATCACTGCTCCATTCGGAGTCTGTGATCACATCTGCTGTCGGTTTTCTTTACGACTAGCAAGAAGCAATCACCAGCGCTCGCTGTAGTGGTTTATGAATATACCATTTTCATATGTTGAGGTTGCCAACCTCATATATAGCCATTTAGCAAGAAAACCATGTCAAATTCACATTTGTAAAATATAGGTTCACAACTTACCCCAAATGGGATCTACAATTTCCTGGCACAGATGTATGGAAACAGCACGATGATACGTTGCTTCGAATCACTTGTCTGGGTCATTTTATTATTCCTCTTATGACTTGTGTTTATTATTCCTTGAAGTGTCCAGTCTATGCATTTAAAATTTCGGGTTTACTTTTAAGCTTCAAAATTGCCCAAATACTTAGATCTGTCACTTATAATTTTGGAATCCTTTGTCCGATCCCTCTCTCTGGTTCTGGTGAACTGCTAGCTTGACGTGGTGCTGCAGTCTAATTTGTGCCTCCGATTTTGCTAGATTACATTCCCATTTCTCAGCTCAGTTCCCAGATTGTATGTGTAGACCAACTTGTTAATGTAAGCCAATGGTAAAAGTATATTTTCACGCGTGTTTTAAAATATTTTTGGCTCTCAAATGTTTACTTCCGTCGCTAACAGACAATCTGGTAATGATTTCCTCATAATATTTAGTATTTTATCTGTAATAATTACACAGAAAATGTCTGGGCTAAAGATTTAAGCCGATTATCAACCACGTACTCAAATCGTTCACATTGTGACATGTAATGGAAAAGAGTCTACAGTAATCTAACAGCCTGTCGTAACCTAATAGCTGCTCTCTGATTTGCTAGCCAAAACATGCATTATACTACCTATCCTTTCTTTCTGCAGCTCACTCTTTTGTCCCCACCCTCTTTTCTGTAAACACTGGCCAACGCAATGTTTACTATCTTCGTTGACCTGTCAGTCATAGCAGGAAACAAATCATGTTTTGGTTATACGTCGTTCCACTCACGCGAGCTCATCTGTCAATCGTATAATACTCGACAGCCAGACAGCACGTGAGAGAAACGAAAGAGATCCCTTTGAAGTTCATTCAGGGTAAATCTAGTAACCCTCTAGTCTCCTTTGATCGTGAACACGGGCATTCTAAAGGGAAACCCGCTAGTGGAACAAAAGTCTTTTGATGTCGGTCAAACCTCCAGACGAGAAACTCGTGGAGATTTCATTCTAGATTTTTGGTAAGAGGAAAATAGTTCTTAGAAGTATTTCACGGTGAAAACATTTAAAGTTAAACCCTTATACTTCAATTAGATTTTTTCTTGCTAGTAAGGCGAATTAAATAAAATAACGCGTAGCTATTTTTCATAACGAGATGTCCAATTAAAATGTTAAACCCCGCCACCAGACTGTTTATAACTGAGAACAGAGACCGTAATTATGTTTACAGTGTAGACCGACGCGGCACTTAAACTTTCCAGGAGAGACAGAGATAAACACGACTGTTAACCAGACCGGACCTAGAGGCGTAAGACGACTGACAGTGGGAGAAAAGAATACATGTTTATATTTCATTTACAATTATTGTTATTATAGCGTCAAATAATTTTTTTAAGTGCCTATACGACAACACAACAGACACCGACAATTTGACAGCTAACTAAATGATAGGTGATTAATGTTACGTGGTGCGTATGAAAAGAATAATAAATAACACAATGTGCGAGTGACCGCCAGCCGCGAGACGGTGAGGGCGAGTAATTATTGACTACGTCCGATCTACATCAGCGGCCAGCGAGGTCTGTGAGTGTGTATGCGTAGGTCACACACCATGTATCTTTTTAATTCGTCAGGATTGATAGAGCGGATGAGAGATTGTCTTGTCCACGTCTATATATATATAATGTACATATATATATATATATATATATATATATATATATATATATATATATATATATATATATATATATAAATATAAATATAAATATAAATATAAATATAAATATAAATATATATATATATATATATATATATATATATATATATATATATATATATATATATATATATATATATATATATATATATATATATATATATATATATATATATATATATATATATATATATATATATATATAATGTACATATATATATATTTACATAGAATGGTAGCATTTTTCCACAAATGTTTTCTTGTAATTTTCGCAGACCTGATCCCAAGTTGAGGACCAGCGGTCTTTTTCTTTATCATTTATAAGTGTATACTAGCCCATGATATTATGTGACTATAAATTATACTACTGGACTTACCAAATCCAGGATATATTTTAACAGCCACACAGTGGCGTGTAACTGATAACATCATTATTTTTCCCCGACACCTGACAGTTATTTACACGTGGAGTTCCTATTTTTTTACACTGTGCAGGACCGGCACTCTGGCAAAGAGTTGGCCGATATAAAAAAACATCATTTTTTTAACATTTGAAGCAACCTGGATTTCCCAGATACTAGAAGTATTCCCCTCTCTTAAATGGTAAACATCAAGGATTCTCAGGCTATTCACCTATTTGTAATGCAAGCTGTATCCAGATAGAAGTTCCAGACCGAGCGGGAAATATCCATTAACTTTGGTTGTTTGATTTTTGTTTACTTTACTTGGTCTTATATAATGGCTTTTAGAGTGACGAAATTACTCTAGCTGAATTATGCACTTCACATTACTGAATTAATAGGTAAGCGAGTATAACTGTATTCGCTTTTTGTCAGTTTCCGAAAAATTCATAATTTCTCTGGTAAACACGTACAATGTGGGGGAAGCGATTACTCTACCCTCAGCAGACTCAGTATATATATATATATATATATATATATATATATATATATATATATATATATATATATATATATATGATAGATCTTTTCTTCTGAGTTTCCATAGATGGTTTTCTATCGTGCTGATAATAAAACGCGAATCCACACAACTGTCAAATAAGTTCAACACACAACGATGTAAACTTCAGGCAGGTTAATCAAAGCCTGCCGTGAAGTGAAGTAAACTGTGAAGGCTGGTAGAACAGTTAACATTGTTTATTGACGACATAAGTTCAACGCTACGATACACTGTTCTTGACTAGGACAATCACATAAATGCATGACAAGAATACTCTGGTGAATGATGATGGTCGGGTACTGTGGTGGGATCCTTTCAACCATGTTCCTTACATTCAATTAATACGAATCCAGCAATGTTCAAACTAGATAAAATGTCCGTTGACCTTGCTTGAGGTCATCCAACTAAGCATGTACTCCCATACCACGAACTCCCGCATTCGTCCAATAAGAGACTGTTTCTATCCAAGACATAGTTCCATATAACGTATACTCAATATATATTCACTGGTACATATATGAAGAGGTATCTGAGTTAGTATCTTTAGGTTTTAACTAACCTCTCAAAAATCATGCCACGACTTTGGCATTACAATAAAGACGTTTACACATATGAATACTGCAATCAAATTAACTTCTTTCCGCTCGTAGGAATCCTTCTTCTACGATACGAATCCTAAAGGCTAACGACTCTGTAGGTCCATTCTAGGAATAACATATTCCCGCTAGACTAGTATAAGAGCGGCCTTACAATACAGCATACAATAAGAAGTGGGGCGATAACTTACGTGACATTGCTGCTATTGGTTTCGACCTGAAGACCAATACAGATCACTAGAATAAATGGCTTCCATAAACGTGCCATGAATACAATAATAATATATATCAATCACGGACATAAACAAGGTCCATGTTGCCCCTACAAATCATGACGTCAGAAACTACCCAACTAGGTTACCCGTGCGTCCCAAAGCAACTCACACTGCATTGTGCACGTCAGTGCGTGAATCAATCGAACGCACAAATATATAACTATATTAAGACTGGTGCGTACATTTGGCAGGACCGAAGACTACCCCCTTAGGTAATAAATGTACGTAACAGCTCCCTTATTACCTCCCCTTAAAAAAATTAACGATGTGGTTGGACACTCGAAAAAAATACGAAGTAAAACAAGTTGAAAAGAAAATGAAAATGAAAAACCAAAAAAGGATGATAATAAAATTCAACTAAGTTTTCAAAAAAAAATTTGAAACATATGATTTCAAAATGAAAATGAACAGCAACACTGATGATAATCAATGATAAGAGAATCAATAAAAGAGAAAATTTTAAAATACAACATGCAAAATGAAACAAAGCATAATTAAACACTTTAAGAAGCAACACACTTACTGTTTTCTAACACTAGTAAGTTTGACTAGTTATCTAAAAGTGAGATATCATGTAGTGGGATACGTGAATACACGTATTGCGAGACACTAATAAAGTTAGTAGATGTGTGATTTATAATCAATCAAATCGATTAAATTGAATTATTCTAATTAATAGTACTTAATTACACACAAATAAATAACTACTAATTTATTTTAAGTAATTCTAATTTCAATCATTGTGAATATTCGTTTAGAACTATTTAGAATCGACAAGAATATGTTCTCAATGTTCCATGCCCGAAATACATTTACGAACACGATATGTAGTGTAATATGTTCCATAATAATAATGAATGTCTATTTGTCGCTTTTAACAATGTTTCCATACTAATAAAAAAAGTTACTGTAGTACCAATGTTCACGTACTAATAAAATGTTACTACATAAGAAGTCATGTTATAATCCAGAAGTAAGTATATCCTGGAAGTTATACTTGTACGAATACTGCAGATCTATACATAGTCTTTACAGATGTACCATCAATGACAATGTACATAGTTATTCATGTTTCGGTGAGGATGTTTCACCATCTGGAAGTGGTTTAGTTTCGACACGTTCACTTGGGCATCTTGACAGACAGTCTGCGAACACATTCTGCACTCCAGGAATAGCTCGTATCTCAAAATGGAACGGTTGAAGCGCTATAGCGTAACGCGCTGACTTTGATGACTTAACGTTCCCTGTATTCAGTGCGGTAAGAGCTTTCTGGTCAGACTCCACCACAAAGTGTGATCCGAGGAGATAACGATCCAGTTTAGTGATTGCCCAAACAAGAGCAAGGAGCTCTTTATCCAGAACGGAATATTTCGTCTCGCTCGGCGTGAGCTTTCTGGATACGTACATAACCGGAAATAAGGTGCCTCCGTATTCCTGCATCAAAACTGCCGCAATAGCGTAGGAAGAAGCATCACTGCGAAGAACAAAGGTGAGATCTTTGTTAGGCAACCTTAAAAAAGGCTTATTTGAAAAAAAATTGTTTTATATAGTCTAAAGCCGCTTGGTGATCCTGCGACCACTTTATTACATTAGATGTGCCTTTCTTCAGTAGAGACGAAAAAGGTGCAGTTATAGTAGACAAATGAGGGATGAATTTTGAATAGAACTGTATTAGTCCTAAAAGCAACCTAACTTGTTTTTTTGTCTTAGGTGTTGAGATGTTTAAAATTTTAGAGACGTTACTGTCTTCTGTATACATGAAACCATGACCTATGCGGTGACCCAGAAATGAGATGTCATGAAAACCGACAAAAGCCTTTGAAGGTTTCGCTGTTAAGTTATAATCCCGTAAGGTAGAAAGTAAAGATTTTAAACCCTGAATATGTTCATCCCAAGAGTCACTGAAAAGACAGATGTCATCTATATAAGTAATGACATCGGGACGATGAGACAATATGCGGCGCATCATGCGTACAAAGGTAGCTGGCGCATTCATTAGTCCGAATGGCATAAAATTCCATTGAAAAAGACCCCGTGGCGTCGAGAAAGCGGTGAATGGCTTTGCTTTAGGAGTGAGTGGCACTTGCCAATAGCCCTTTGAAAGGTCAAATTTGGAAAAGAATGTGGCATGAGATAATTTCTCCAATAAGTCGTCTAAAAGAGGTAACGGTTCCGCATCGAATTTTGTAACTTTGTTTAATTTCCTGTAATCTACGCAAAGACGTATATTGTTGTCCTTCTTCCTAATGATTACCATAGAAGAAGAATATGGTGATGAAGATGGTTCAATTATATTTAATTGAAGCATCTCATCCAATTCCTTATCAACCTTATCACGAAAGTGTAAAGGAATAGGATATGGGCGAACTCGAATAGGCGTATCGTCAGTCAGAATAATGTCATGTTGGATGACTGACGTATGACCTGGGATGTCAGTGAGGACATCCTCATACGAGTGTAGAATATTAGAGACTTGCTGACGTTGATCAGCCGAAAGAGTAGATGAGATCGTAACATCATTCCATTTCTCAGTGGAATGGAGTGGTACAACCGGTATTGGTAGTTGTACATCATCGAAAGAAGATTCTTCTTCTTGGATGACTGACAAACTAGAATAGTGTTGAATAGGAGGTGTAGGATCGTCAGTTGCCTGAAACACTGACTGTAGATAATCAGGACGTGAGTAATACTCCTTCAACATGTTAATGTGGAAGGTTTTATGTTTACCATTAACATCAACGATGTAGTCGACATCGGATATTCTTGAGATGATCCTGAAAGGACCTCTCCAGGTAATTAAAAGACGATTGTTATGCGCAGGGAGTAATACAAAAGCTTCGTCACCAGGAATAAGCTGGCGAAGACGTCTATACTTGTTTGCAAATAGACGAGCTTTTTCTTTGGCTTGTTCGGATGATGCAGTAGCTAGTCTACAAGCATCTATGATTCTCTTTCTCAGAGAGATCACATACTCATAAGAGGATTGAGTTTCCTCTTCAATATTCTCGTCAACCAATAAGTCGTGGATTAACGACATAGGACCGCGTGGTTGCATGCCAAAAACAAGCTGGAATGGAGAAAACCCCGTGGCTTGATTTTGTACTTCGCGATACGCAAAGAGACAAGCGGGTAGGACCCGATCCCAGTCTTGGGGATGGTCTTGAGTCATCTTACCCAACAACTGCTTGAGTGTCCTATTGAGACGCTCAATTAACCCATTTGACATCGGATGATAAATAGAACTAAGAGATCTGTCTATACCTAATGTCTTCATAACTTGAGACATGGATTCAGAAATGAACTGAACCCCAAGATCCGACAAGATTTTCCGTGGAAAACCAATGCGTGAGAAGATAAACATCAATGCCTCTGCTACACTGGCAGATGAAGTGTTCTTGAGAGGGATAGCCTCAGGCCAACGAGTGCACATATCAATGCACGTAAGGATATGCGTATGCCCTCTAGCAGATGGAAGCATTGGACAAATAATGTCTATGGCCATTTTATCAAATGGTCTAATCGGGATGTCCGCAGCTTGAATAGGAGCCGCATGAAATGGACCCCGTACCTTAACTTCCTGACATATCAAACAGGACCGACAATAGAGAGTGATGTCCCTATGGACGCCTGGCCAGTAGAATGCCGAAAGCACTCTGGATTTGGTACGCGAAAAACCCATATGGCCCGCACATTGCGAGTCATGCGCATGTCGTAATATACGAGATCTCATAGAGGATGGGACTAAGATCTGATAACATAATGATGAATCCTTTTCCCGTATTACTCTAACCAAAATCCCATTTTTAAGTATAAAGTCATGTCTAGATTTTGCAAGTGTGTTGCTGGTATTCTTTTTGTTCACATACTGAAAATTTTTTTTTAATGAATCATCATTCTTTTGCAATGTTGCAAACAACTCCCGTGAAATAGGAGCATCATCATCACAAGTGGTATGAACTGTAGGTTCAATAGGTGTATCATGCGACATATTAGTAGCTTGCGCTCTAGTCACTACTGCATTTGCAGTTTGAATATGTCGCTCTTCCCATTCAGCTATTTGCTGTGGTGTACACTCTTTAATACCATGTATGCGACCAAGTATTAAATCACAAATTGGATTCGGAAGGAGACATGCCTGGATCTTTCCTGAAAAAAATGGTGTATTAAGGTCAATAATAGCAGTGGGAAATGTTTCAACGGTGCCACCAAAAGTCACACACTTGACAACCCTGCCCGTGGCACAACTTGGGTTGATCAGCGAAGTCCGGACGCCCACAGTGCTACAACCTGAGTCAAATAGGAGAGAGCATGAAATGTTGTTGACAAATCCCTTGTTAAACTTAAGAGAGCCCTGTCCCTGGTGTACTGACGCAGCAGTGGCCGTACAGACTGCAGGTAGACTAGGCAAGGTATGTCCGCAACGCAGCGTCGTGATCGCCTTAGGCTGGAAAAGAGTCGAGCATTCTGGACAGTCTTTCACCTGGGTACAATCAAGAGAACAAGACATAGCATTGTGAGTTTCAGCTACTTTAAACTGTTCAATGTTAGCCTGTGTATCAATTAAAGAGACATTAGAATGTCTACCCGTATTACTCGACGATCTATCTCTGCGACGCGATCGATTTTGATTATTTGCATTAAAATTGCCATAATTGTCGTTTCTGCTTGAGTTAAAATTTGGATGAGTCCGATAATTTGTATAAATAAAGTTATGATGTTCTTTAAAATTTTTATTCCAAGAACCTTGTCTGTTTTGCGGACCCTGAGATCTTGATCTCCAGTTTTGTTTATTATAATGTCCTTGATTATTTTTAAAATTATTGTTACCAAAATCTCGCGATCTGTGAGCTTGGTTCCAAGAAACATTAAATGGAGCAGATTGTTGAAATTGCTTCCCTTTGTAAAAGTTATCATTGTTAAAATTGTAATTATTTCCCTTATTGGCATACCTGTCAGCACTAAAGGAACGATTTCGTGAAAAATTGTTTTGTTGTGCTGCAAAAGCAACAGGCAATTCATTCTTAATCTGCGCATTACTTAGATCCATGGTTGGGTGAGCAGTGCAAAAATTTTTTGCATGTTCTTCTAAATCTTTCATAGATAAAGGTTTCCGTTCGTGTAAAAATGCGAAAAATGTAGGATTTACAGACGAAAGTACCTTATCGCGCATCAGTAAATCGAAGAGACCTTCATATGACTTTTCAATTTTGGATAATTCGATCCATCTTTCTAATGTTAGTCGTATCCGTGACAGAAAATCACTAAAATTTCTGCCAGATTGAGGTAGTAATGTATGAAATCTTAATCGATATTCGTCTTCTGTCATTTGGAATTTTTGCAGAAGTGCCGCTCTAAGAGCATTATAGTCATTTTTCTCACCAATGCTGGTGGTATGATAAACTGCTAATGCATCCCCTGTAAGTAATCTGGATAAATATGTACAGTATAGCGCTTTATCCACGTTATAAGACACACAAGTGGCCTCAAACCTATCTAGGAAGAATATTACGTCATCAGACGGGGGATTAAATTTTGGTAATTTAAGGTGAATTTCCTTAAAATGATCATGTCTGGATGAAGTTTGGATTTCAAAAGTTCTCTGAGAATTAGCTTCCTGAGTTAACCTAAGTCTCTCATATTCTGACTCTGCTAATTTCAGTTTATGCTGTCGTTTTCTATCATTCTCTTCCATCTCAAGCTGAAGTCGTAATGTATTTTGTTCAGCTATTAATCTTCTTTCTTCCATTTCTTTTTGTTTATTTTCTATTTCCTTCTGTTTAACTTCCATTTCCTTTTGTTTAACTTCCATCTCAATTTTAAGTCTTTCTTCAGCCTCTCTTTGCTTCTGTTCTGCCTCTCGCTGAAATCGTTTCTCTTCTAATTCAGCGGCTAGTCTCATTTTTTTCTCATTCTCCTCCGACTCAATCCGTTTTTGATCTGCCTCAAATTGAAGTTTTTCTAGTCTTAAAGTTTCTAACTTTCTCTGTTCGGCTTCTATTTCTTGAGCTTTCTTATATTCTGCAAGTGCAAATGCTTTTACTTCATCAGGAGACATCTGAAGAGCTTTTGCTTGCTTAATGAAATAATCTAGTGAATACATTATGCTTTATAAGTAGTCACAATACTATTGATTTATAAAAATGATAATTACTCAATGTAAATTAATTAACCTTGTTGCTTTGCCAAGTGTACGTCGTTCCTGTCCTAGAACGGTATCTTTCGTTATCATATAGTTATGAAATATATCAATAATCAATATAGTAATTTATGTAATGAAATGTCATGAAATCAACAACGTGAAAGACAATAGAAACATTACCGACAAGACACGATAATCAAAACAAATGACTACAGTCGTAGAAATCAAATAAAATAAAAATGTGGAACTAAAATAGAATGTCGTAAAAAATTACGATGACATCTACGATCCAATAATGCACAAGACAATTGACAACACAGTGTAAAAACATATGCTTTGTAAAAAACTGAATGATAGTCAGGTTAGACGGACAATAATCACATACAAAATACATCATGAAACTAAGGTACAAGTAAAAATAGCTACGAAAACAACAATTAAAACTTGACGGAACAGCTAAACAACTACTATCATAAGGAACAATTAGCGATCGGAACTTCGGCAAGGTTTCTAGCCTTGTACCGGAATTATCGCTCAATTGAAACTTACAAGTTGAGCCCTACAGAACGTCTGACGAAGAGCCCGAATAGGCTTCGAGATGGATCTCGTTCGTCAGATCAACCTCCCTACCTCCCACGAAGAATACAACACATATAACATGTAACATGAAAAATATAAATGTGGACATAACTACATGAGGCACAGCTAAACGTAATAAAGTGTACAACGAAAACACGTTATACTCATCTCGCGTGCAGGTAAAAAATCAATGTGCCTCGTCTCCGTGGATGTACGCTTGAGACAACGAAATACTCTGTTTCGAATACTTGAGTTCTGCCAGATGAGGACTAACAGCTGAGGTCCCACGTAGTCATACACTGATGTAGAACTTGAGATTGAGGTTCAATGTACCTTGACCTTGAGGTAGCCGTTATAAAGGATATGAGTTGTTAGAGAATCCACGTACTTTCAACTAGTGTGGAACTTGTGAGGTAATTCCAGTTTTGAATCTTGAGCAATTCAAGCCACACTGGCTGCCATTTACTGATAGATCTTTTCTTCTGAGTTTCCATAGATGGTTTTCTATCGTGCTGATAATAAAACGCGAATCCACACAACTGTCAAATAAGTTCAACACACAACGATGTAAACTTCAGGCAGGTTAATCAAAGCCTGCCGTGAAGTGAAGTAAACTGTGAAGGCTGGTAGAACAGTTAACATTGTTTATTGACGACATAAGTTCAACGCTACGATACACTGTTCTTGACTAGGACAATCACATAAATGCATGACAAGAATACTCTGGTGAATGATGATGGTCGGGTACTGTGGTGGGATCCTTTCAACCATGTTCCTTACATTCAATTAATACGAATCCAGCAATGTTCAAACTAGATAAAATGTCCGTTGACCTTGCTTGAGGTCATCCAACTAAGCATGTACTCCCATACCACGAACTCCCGCATTCGTCCAATAAGAGACTGTTTCTATCCAAGACATAGTTCCATATAACGTATACTCAATATATATTCACTGGTACATATATGAAGAGGTATCTGAGTTAGTATCTTTAGGTTTTAACTAACCTCTCAAAAATCATGCCACGACTTTGGCATTACAATAAAGACGTTTACACATATGAATACTGCAATCAAATTAACTTCTTTCCGCTCGTAGGAATCCTTCTTCTACGATACGAATCCTAAAGGCTAACGACTCTGTAGGTCCATTCTAGGAATAACATATTCCCGCTAGACTAGTATAAGAGCGGCCTTACAATACAGCATACAATAAGAAGTGGGGCGATAACTTACGTGACATTGCAGCTATTGGTTTCGACCTGAAGACCAATACAGATCACTAGAATAAATGGCTTCCATAAACGTGCCATGAATACAATAATAATATATATCAATCACGGACATAAACAAGGTCCATGTTGCCCCTACAAATCATGACGTCAGAAACTACCCAACTAGGTTACCCGTGCGTCCCAAAGCAACTCACACTGCATTGTGCACGTCAGTGCGTGAATCAATCGAACGCACAAATATATAACTATATTAAGACTGGTGCGTACATTTGGCAGGACCGAAGACTACCCCCTTAGGTAATAAATGTACGTAACAATATATATATATATATATATATATATATATATATATATATATATATATATATACGCTAATAAATAAGCATGTATGAAACAGTGCTTAACTCACCCCGGCATAAAATGAATTAAAGCAAAAGGGTCCGGTCTTTCGCCTCAAATAGAATCATCTGTCTTATTCTGTTCCGTTTGCAGGTTTCGTTCGTGGTATATCTAATGGTTAAAACTTTCATACTATATAGTGACTCTTATGACGCTGACCCCTAACCCCTAGCATCGCTTCGTTTAAGACGTGCCTGGCGAGCGGTTCATCATAGAATTCACGTTTCCCTGAGTTAAGAAAACAATTTAGTTTAACCTCTAGTACACATGTCTGTAAGTCTCCCGTGGAATAAACGAAGCGCCGTTGTTCCGCTGTGCAGGTGATGTTATGTAATGTTATTCTAACCTGAACGATTTTGACAATCCAATACCGTAATTCCCGCCGTAAGTACGTCGGTCGATCAGTCACTTCATGCACACCATCATTTGCACACTTTTCTATTTTCGAGAGAGTACATTAACTTTCAACCACAGCTAAGGGGTGCAGGTGAAGTTGAAAGTTAGACAATAATTATATTGTTTCTCTTATATGTACTCTCCCGAAAATAAAAAAGTGCGCAAATGACGGTGTGCATGAACAGTTTCATTATGGAAAGTCAAGATTTTAAAAGATGCACGAAAAATTACGAGACACGTTGACTTAAAAGAGATGTTAGTTATTTAGTCAATTTCCGGTCCATTAGATCATTATCACTGCTCCGCGTGCCATTTAGGAAGGTTACTCCGTGTCTTTATATTTAATGCATCCTTATAATTTTCGCTACAAATATCTAATGACGGTCGCCTGCAATGAAATGGTCACAGTAGTAATAGTACCGTCTGTAATACATGTAACAGAAACAACACACTATAATTAAAAAACCTGTCAATTTTGACGGGTTATTGCTTGTTAAAATATATCTACCAAATTGCGACAAACATACACATGTATGTGTGTAATTTATTTACTGTTCATTGGTCTCGGGTTTTCCTCTTTATTTACTTTTTCAGTACTAGTCCTTGTGAAGGTTCCACGATGCAATTAGACAGACACTAGAAGCCCTTTTCAGGTGTTGGTATTCATGAACGCTGTGCTAGTGTTCAGGTGTTGGTATTCATGAACGCTGTGCTAGAGTTCAGGTGTTGGTATTCATGAACGCTGTGCTAGAGTTCAGGTGTTGGTATTCATGAACGCTGTGCTAGAGTTCAGGTGTTGGTATTCATGAACGCTGTGCTAGTGTTCAGGTGTTGGTATTCATGAACGCTGTGCTAGAGTTCAGGTGTTGGTATTCATGAACGCTGTGATAGAGTTCAGGTGTTGGTATTCATGAACGCTGCGCTAGAGTTCAGGTAGTGCGTAATTCTCTTTTGATTACTACCAATAGCGCTTTAATATAACAGAACTTATACGTATTCCGCCACACAAAAAAAGTCAAATGCATCAAGAAAGATGAAAGGTCTAGGATAGCAGCACGTTTGTGATTTTGTTTGTTAATATGTTTGTTAATATGTTTGTTAATATGTTTGTTAATATGTTTGAGCAGAATAACTTTGGTTTGGTTTTGAGGTCTTTTTTCATTGCACACAGGCAACTTCATAAGTGCTCCGATCTCCTTCCTTAGATCACACACGGAGGATCTCAGCACAGTGCACGAACTCTGTAGCACCGGCTAGGATCCCAAGAATAACTTTACCAATCAGAAGAAAAGTGTGACGAGAAGCTTTTTATTTGTTAAACATTTGTTTTGTATATCCAAAATACGTGCCTTTTTATGTATATCATCAATGATGTCAGGCGTTGCATGTTGTTTTATTAAGAACAAATGAGTGTATCAGAAGATCTCGAAGACGCCCAGATATAGTGCTGCATTCCTCATCATCGCACCAGATTATAATGATTGATCTGACCATGCGATTTGAATCCAGATTGAACGAGCAACACTCGTTCAAAGTGGCCATGTATAATATTCTGTCTACGGACTTGAGACACGATGGGTTCACTGCAAGGGTCATGGCTGTTGAGGTGGGTGCAAGAGGCCTCGTGGCTGCCTCAGTGTATGATCTACTGAAACTGTTGGGATTGAGGTGACAGTCAAGAACAAGTGAACTTAAGATACTCAGCGAAACTGCTGGCTATGGAACTCAGGACCATAATTTATTGTCAACATAGGGGTTACTTTCACAATTGCCTCCAGCTGGCAGAAAATACGAGTGAAGTTAAAAGCTGCAACCAAGGTGGAGTGGGTTCAATTCTCTGCACAAGACAACAGGAGGCTGACACTTGCGAGTCATGACCCAAGTGGGCCCGCCCCCCTTAGAGTGTAAAGGGGATTAAGGGGCCAAAACACTTGATCGACGGGGGACTATCCTGAAAATCAGATTGCCTCCTGTTGTATTGCTCTGTATAGAGTTTCCCCATCATAACTGGTATTTATGGTAATTTCTGTAAATATGTAATATATGGGAAAATGATGGACAAAGTGTTGGTTGAAGGTTACTACTGTTGTTTTCGTGACATGCGAGAGTTAGGTTTAGTTAGGTGATAGTTGTAGTTTCATTCAAATGTTTGAATTGTATTCAAGACTTGTTGTGAGTTAATGGATGTTTTGGGTTTGTGTGGGTTGTTATGATACAGAACGAGATTCAGTTATAGCTCGTGCAAGAAGTGCAAACGGTGAGCAGGACCGAGAGTGGAGCAAGATATTTGGGACAGATGAGAATTCCTACAGTTGCGTGTGGGGACATGAAATGTAAATGTCTAACGAAATATTAATTGAAAGTGTTCTGTCATTTGTTAATGCCAGTGGTTAGAGTCAGTTACTCTGTGTGATCGCTGGTATAATTGTATCAGCATGTATCCAGGATTTGTACACAACTGAATACATTACGAACAAGTCGTAGGACTGTATAGAAAGTTGTGTTCCTTCATTGCTGTTAATATAATTATGCCCCGTACATGTTACCTGTTGATGGGTTAAATGTGTCAACAGTAAAAGACAGTATACGCCCACTAAACAGACCACTAGACACGTGCCTGTGACAATTTCATCATTCCCCATAAGGGCCCCTATTACGCAATGCCCCACAAATATGTCTGTTCTCCTGTCAGGAAGCTAACATTAAAGCATTCATGTTCTAATGCAGAGCTAGTTTCTATAACAATTTGTATCACATTATCAGCTTGCCAGTCCTGGGTTTAATAAAAGATAGTACCATAACAGATACTACCACAGGGGAGTGAAGTGTTAGAGACCTCACTATACATTGGTCCAGCATCAAAAGGTGGGGTGCCCAATTCAATTCCTCGTTGCGTTTTTTTCCCTAACTCAAGAGAAAAGTCAGGTACTCATTTACAGCTGGGTAGACTGAAGAGTGTCGATACAATAAATCGAACCCTGCACGTTTTCCGTGAGAGACCAGCGTTCTAACCACTCTGTCAATAGGACGCTCCAGCCCTATGTACAACCTCATATTAGACGTTTATTATGAGAAGCGTGAGAGATCAGTAGGCCTATTATTTGTCTCCTAACCTCAAATACCCTAGGAACTACACAGCACAATAGTGTAACGTGATCTGCTTTCATTTTATTTCTACACTTATACTCGTACGTTATTCTATTTCATATATCCCCTTATTTCTCTCCGGCTAATGACAACCATTGTGGTAACTAGCTGGTATCTAAATTGCATTATCATCACTTGTATAAACATTACGCAGACATTAAAACCATGCCTTCTATTTCGCCGTGCCGTCTTTCTCTTTATTGCTCTGCCTCAAATGTTCGTGTCGCAATCTCTATCTCATTTTTATTTGATCCTTGGCCGTCGACTGTCAAAGCAGTCAGTGGCCATCACGCCTGGTGGCGTCTTGTAGGGCAGCAACAATCTGCTTCCACTTTGCTGGGTCGGCGGTCATAGCCTCTGGTAGTACCTCAGCTCTGTTTCAGTCTCGGCTTCCACAGTTCTCCAAGGCGTTGTTTTTGCTCGGCCTCTCTTTCGCTTTCCTTCAGGGGTCCATAGATTAGCTGTTCTTGTTACGGCATCGGAGTCGTTTCTAAGGACGGGGCCGAACCAACTCCAGCGTCTGCCAGCTATGATGGTGTAGATGTTCTCTTGGTTGCTCCAAGTAAGCAGCTCTCGGTTGGTGGTGTTTACCTAAAAGATTCGGAGAATTTTCCTGAGGCAGATTGTATGGAAAGAGGACAATTTCGACATTTCCTTCTCTGTTACTCTCCAGATTCCGCATCACAGAGAAGCACAAAAAGTACACAGCTCTCATATATTCTTAATTGCGATCTCTAATATCTGTCTTCTTTTCCTTATGTGTGTCCTTTTTTAAAAATACTCCATATAATTTATTGTGCCGCTATAGTATTCAGTCTCCATGCAAGTCACCTAAATCAGCACACTTTATGTGCTCCTGCCTGGTGCAATTTGTTTAGCGTGATCATATGGAAGCTTCCAGTACATTTCTATTTTTAGATGTTTTATGAATTATTTTGGAAATCTGGCCAAGTCGAGTTTTGTTGTCTATTTTTTACATTACTTACACCAGGTGTAGTCAGTTATGACTGAAGGGGCTTTTATTATTATTATTATTATTTCACCAGGTGATACATTTAGCTCCATACTTCATGTCGTGGTGACTTCACTCTGTTCCGACAATTTTATGTTCATTACTTCGTGTACTCACATGTTGTGTTTGTGTTTTTGGAATTAAAGTATATACAGCATAAAGCAAACCAAAACTGTGATAAAACATAATAGAGTCGGTCAGTTTTATTTCCATGATTACAGTTCCAGTGAAACATGTAGAATTCAGAAGAAATCTGTTCCTTGACACAAAAAATAATCTTCAACTCTAATGTTAAGGCAGTCCAATTGCAAGAATCTAAAACTGAGAAAAATCAAAAAGTTACAAGCTTTCACAAATGGATGCTTGAGAAAAAAGAAGTGTTTAAATGGTAGATAAAAGGATCTTCTTTGAAATGGACACGCACCAAGGACACGAAATGATAGCATTACAATTCAGGCGTTGTTCTGGAATCTCTAAGGTAAGCGAAATAGGGGAAGAAATAAAACACACGGACATGGGAATTAGAGACAGACCTAATAGGGACACACAAGACACTGAAAAACTCTGAACATATTATATAGGGCAGCACAGCAGACGTGAGAACTCATTAACGTTTTTTGTAGAATGTCATTTTTTTAGCTAAAAGTGGTTAACTAAGTTAGCTTTGGTTTATAGCAATCTGCTTGGGACTCAGCTCGCTGATATAGTTCTCACCCATCATAGGGCAATAGAAGTGATCGTCACACTAATATGGTTTTCATCTTCTGGTGTGGCACTAGAAGTATCCATCACACTAATATGGTTTTCACACCTTGATAAGATACTAGAAATGATCGTTACACTAATTTGATTTCCAACCTTTGATGGGACATTAGAAGTAATTGTCGCACGAATATGATTCTCATCCTTTCATTGGGCACAAAAGTAATCTTCACAATAATGTGGTTTTCTAACTTTGGTGAGACATTAAAAATCAAGCTTATACTAACTTTCAGTGTGTGTCTGTGTGTGTGTGTGGGGGGGGGGGGGGGGGAGTCTGATATATAGGTTAAAAAAATGGTTGTCATCTTTTGAGGGGCTCTAAAAGTAATTGAAAGAGCACAGATAAGAGAGAATGTTGAAACACTATTTGTAAAAACAATAATCAATATTATACTAACATTATGTGAATATAGAAACATGCTTGAGTTGGGTAAGTTTTGCGTTGGTTATTTATTTACAAACTACAAAGACTGAAACAACAGCAACATAATATTAATTATTATTTGTATAGTAAGAGTAAAAATATAACTATATCAAACTATGTACAGCTATATAATGTGGGAGACACAAGAAATGGTGTTATATAAAAGTGAATATGCATTCATGAATTTTAACTTCAAATTCACGACTCGAATCTCAGTGTAGCTACTCTTTCTGTGTGGTTCAGGGTAAAAACCACACGAAAAGTAGCGACAAAACACTAAACATCCCAAATACACACGCAAGGCATACCACACAGAAGAATATGGTGTCCAAAAAACCAACTTAACTTCCTTGTTTAGCAACCGGAAATGACGTGGGTCTTCTCTTGACCTCAATATTCAGATTTGGGGGAGGAGGCATTGGAGCTGGCACATCATTAGGGCCAGCATTAGCCACGTGCTTAAAATACTTGACCTCGCCATTATCCTCGACTTCTCGGTTCACGCTATCTGCAGACCTTTTCGTTACTTTCTTCGCAGGGCTCCAGCGTAAGTCGACATTTTTTCCGTCAATGACTTCGAGTTGTCCATTCAAAGGGAAGGTGTAACTGTTCTCAACGCATAGCTCATTTATAAGGTCATGGGCAGAGCTGTACTTGTTTTTCATGTCATTCCACTGCCATGGATGGGAGTTTGTGTCGCTTTCTTGCTTCAGCGCTGAATAGAATGGACTATTATCATCTCCAAAACGGTAATTAAAAGTAGGCCTGTCTCCACTACCTCTGTGCTGGTAATGATAGTTTGTACTGTCTCCGTTGTAGCCGCCACCCCATCTGAGGAACCCCTGCAGTTCTGTAGAAAATTTTACAATGACAGTAGCTGTATAAGGTATTGTTGTTCGGGACTTATAAATTAGAAGCCTCCAAGTGGCTGAAGAGTTAGATGGCAGAGTTTTACTAAAGCTAACTGCGAACGTTTTGGATTGTTCCTTGCTAGTGGAATCTACTGTCGTTACAGAGTTTTCGTAAGAAAATCTATATGACGCACTGCCTATGATGTAGCTTACTTCAATACCTAACTCGTGAGAATACTTCCAATTACTTGTTTTAGTATGATTAACAGTTCGCACAATTGTTTCAGAAATGGAAATAGTTTTCGTTGCTTCATTCGGTTCATTGTTGTCGAAGGTACCATAAGCTGCTGTTTCAGGTTGTAGATCTTCAATAATTGGATCTCCAAACTCAATTTCCTTGATAGCAAGCTTCCAGTGTGCGTACGACATACTAAGACGTTGATCACTTTTGTAACCTTCACAACGTCCGCTTTTGTCAGCTGTCCAGGAGTCCCCATTTCTTCTAAAATCGTCGCCAACATTTGGAGATCTGCAACCACCACACCAGCCGTAGCCGAGATAATGTGCCAACAAAGCAATTTTCGACATAGTTGTGTCCATGATTCGAGTTTTTACTTTAACGAGTCCATCCAAAGGCTCAGGACTTGACGCCATTTTGCAACATCGAAGTTGTTCTAGACAGTGCAAGGAATTACAGCCTCCCCGTTGCAGACCAGTAACAAAGTAACCATCATTACATCTGCACAAATTCATGTTATCAAAACATAATGCAATATCCTGGTCGTAGCAATGACCGTAATACGTGGGATGGTCTCCTGGTTTCATGCAACGACCTTCTTCTATATTATTTAACCATCCGTCATCGTTTCCTGAACGATACAAACCTGCCAGGTAGTATCCAGCTGGGCAGTATACCCATTTGAAATTGTTATCAAGAGGTACTGCCCAATCTGTGCTCATTATCTGTGTGGAGGTCAATGACCAAGGGGAAGTCATGTCGCAGCAATCAGCTTCCTCCAGCAAGCCGAGGTGATCATTTTCCTGTCTGTCGGACCTATAGAAGCCCCTGATAAGTCTCTGATTGTCGCACGAAGACAGCCCTTCCCTGTTGAAGCTCGTCCACCATGGTGTTCTGGAGCATTCACAATTTCCCAATGATAGAATTGCTGAGACAAGAATCACGTAAGTGATCACGTCCGTCATGGCTGTCATCAGATAGAACAATCTTGTACTGTAAAATATAAACATAATTGTATCTACGTCATTGAGTCAGGTCAGGCATTTATGTTAAAGCGGTATTTACTAATATTTCGTTGGAATTAGCTCTCTTTCCCCCCATTAATATGATGGTTTTCCCAATTATAAATAGTATCATTCACCCACTAACAACGATACACGTTCATGCATTAACACTGTCGGATCTAGTAATTGTCTATGGAATGCATCAGAATGATAAGGCTCACCGTCCTTTTTTTACACCTATTTTAAGACAATTAAATACAAAATAATGAATGTGACGACAACTTGATAGTTTTATTTTACAGTTACTCGAAAATATTAATTTTATTAAAAAAATATATATATCTATAACTATTTATAACAAGTGGGGGAGGGGGGGGGGGAATACATGGGCGGTTGATATGAAATAAAGGTTTTCAAAGTCACAAGAAGAAAGGTAGGGGGGGGGGATCGCCCCGTCGCCCTCTCCCTTGCATCCGCCTATGTGTGTTAGCATGGCGTGAAAGAGGTGCAAAGGAAATATTGCAATCAATAATCAGTAATGTCGTACAGGGAGACTGATGGGGGTTTAGCATATGACCGGCTACACCATCCTGAAGAAACTTTAAGCCAAACAATAACGTTGTGGGGGGGGGGGGGGGGGGGGGGCAACCACTGAGGGAACTAGATAATAGCTTTACAAGGTAATCCTTATTCTTGAATCCCGGGGTAACAGGATTATAAGGATACCGACAGGAGATATACATAAATATGACAACGAAGACCTTGAACTTCTCATAAATTTGTTAAAGAGCTATAATCCACAAGTACTTAACGCGTAATGATGACGATGACAGGGGTGATGATAATGATGACGAAAATAATGATGAAGATAAGGATGATGATGATGACAAGAGTGGTGATGATGACGATGATGATAATTATGATAATGATGGCGATGATGATGATGATCAAAATAATGATGATGAAGATAATGACGATAATCCTGAAGATAATGATGATAATGATAAAGAAAAAAATGACGATTGTGATGATGATGATAAAGATAATGATGATGAGGGTGATGCAGATAATGATGATGATGAACATAATGATGATGATGAAGATGATCATGATTGTGACGATGGCGAAGATCATGATTGTAATGAAGATAATGGTGACGGTGATGATCATATTGCTGGTGATGATGATGGTGGTTATGATGGTGATGGTGGTGATGATGATGGTGGTTATGATGGTGATGATGATAGCGATAGTGATGTTGATGTTGGTGATGATGTCGATGCTGATGGTGATGATAATGATGATGATGGTGATGATGATGATGTGGTGATTATATTATGATGGTGATGACGATAACGATAGTGATGTTGATGGTGGTGATGATGGTAATGATGATGATGATAATATTGATAATGGAAGTGATGATGATGATGAAGATGATGACAATAATGCTGAGAATGGTGATAATGTTGATGGTGATGATGATGATGAAAATAATGATGAGAATGGTGATAATGTTGATGTTGATTATGATGATGGTCATGATGATGACGGTGGTTATGATGATGGTGATGATAATATTGATAATAAGAGTGATGATGATGATGATGATGACGATGATTACGATGATGATGATGACAATAATGAAGAGAATGGTGATAATGTTGGTGGTAGTTATGATGACTTCTATGGCACGCGCCTCAAGCAGCCTCTGACAACCAAGTCCAGCTCCCGGCCTTCACGTGTGGCTCAATTTAAGCCCGGCGGAACTGTTTTCACTGACGGGAGAAGGGGCAAAGGCGAGCGACTGGCGCCTTAAAACCAGCAGCTTCGGGCAGATAGGGCTCGTGATCCTTGTTTGGTAGCTTATCTAAGAGAAGTAACTCGGAATTCAAACCACTGCTGCCTCGCGGGAATATCCATTTATGGAATTGGCTTCGGGAGTAAACCCTGAGGATAAATCCGGAGTCGGAGTCCTTAAGGCAGTCTAATGTTGATTCGACATTATTCTGGCAACTCCTGCGACCTGGCTGGTACCAAACTGTATCGGCTACTGCCGTTCCTTTGGATCTACCAACTGCGTGGAGAGGGGGAACATGCTGCATGGGCAACAGCTTGATCTCCATATAACTGTGCCCAAGCTCACGCCCTGGAGAGGACACTCCAGCTTCACCCTATAGGTTATGATGATGCTGATGATGATGACGGTGGTTATAATGATGATACCGATAATGATAAGGGTGATGATGATGGTGGTGATGATTATGATGTCTATGATGAGGATAATGGTGATCGTGGTAATCATGATGATGACGATGCTGGTGGTGATGATCATAACGGTGGGGATGGTAATAATGGTGGTGATGATGATGAAATTGTTATACTAAAACGATGATCATTTTTGCAGCCTTCACAATGTCCATTTTTGTTAGCTACCTAGGAGTCCCCACTTCGTCTAAAATCTTGGCCAACACTTTGAGATCAGTAAATAAATATTAGACAAACATATATTCGCACTAATGACCCGTCATCGAAGCATAATTTTTTGGTGATGCCTAGATGGCAGGGAGGATAGTGTGATTCGCTTGCATAGCTAGGCGGGGTTGTCGCACGGAAGGTCCTGGGTTCGAGTCCTGGGTAAGCCACACACGTCTGTTGTTTTTCTGTTGCCTAGTGTTCTACTTCTTTATTTCTTATGATTGCCTGAAAACATACCTTTATGTTTGTCTAATATTTATAAATATATAGACGGCGATGATGATGATGATGATGATGATGATGTAACGATGATGATAAGGTCATGGTGATGATGGTGATGATACTACAAGACAAAAATAAGACGGGGCATACAGAAAACAGAAATATATTGACTAACAAAAAAGAATAAACCAAATTTTTTTCTTGGACTAAGAGCTTTCGTATGGTTAGAGCACTGGCCTCTCACAGCAATGGTGCCGGATTTGAAACACGAAGCTATCACTCTCCAGTCTACCGAGTTGTAAATGGGTTCCTGACTGCTCGTCAGTTACAGCAGGAAAAGGCAAGGAAGGAAACTGGTCTCCCTACCTCTCAATATTAGGCTTTGTTACCCCACTACAGCAGTATCTGCTATGGAACTTCATTTGTTACCTGGGCTAAACAAACGATAAGCAGACGTGACAACTACGATAAGCAGACGTGACAACTACGATAAGCAGACGTAACAACTACGATAAGCAGACGTGACAACTACGATAAGCAGACGTGACAACTACTGATCAAGCCCACATTTTCTGCGGTGCCCTAGTGACCTAGTAGTTTTGGACAAGCCAGTTCAATTCTGATGCTTCAAAATGTGATATTTTCATCGCCCATAGTAAATGTAATATTCTATTCAATAACGTCTTTTTTATACCTGCACTTAATTGAATAGAGTGGAAACTAGAATATCTAGTTCTATTGGCATTAATTAATTCTTCACTTTTCATCTCTCCAAGTTCCCCTAGAAGTACAAGCCTTCAACAAACGTATGCTAAGTCATTGTGCTTGCTAAAGCTTTTTGGGTTTAAAAATGTCTACAGGATGAGAGCCTCATGCCCAACCCTACTTAGTCCCCTTTTCCGATATGCAAAGTACGTCACAATGTTACAGTTTTTTGCTCCCTTTTCGATATCTTTATCATAATCCATGATGTTTTCTATCGGTCTTAAAGTCCATTCTATCAAGATTAAAAGTGGCAGAAACGTTAGCTTTATAAAAGTCTTAATTCTGTTGCTTTTACAAACTTCTTCCTACCTGCTGTACTGTTTAATGTCCCCAATTCTTGGTTCCAGGTGATGACGTTTTTGCAATTTGCCAAACAGACGCTTCAGCGTATCTGGGCCTTTTCTTCCACTGAAGTACATAAACACTTTGGGGAATTCAGAAGTACATTTTCAAGAGACACCTTAATAAAGGTTAACCGTCCTATTTATAAATCAGCGGTTTTAACATCCTGGTTTCAGTACAGTATGTCAACAATAAATAACATGGTAGAATTTTAAACCAATCAGTTGCAATATTCCCCTCTCCCGTACTTTAAACTACACCCCACAACCAAACCTTCAGGGTATGCTATTAATTTACATCACCAGGGTTTCTCAACCGGGGTTCCACGGAACCCTTACATGAGAGGGTCGCAAGGGATTCCGCGAGAGATCGTGATTGATAAAATTTTTTTTTTTTAAACTTAAAGCACCTGGCTTTGTAAGATGGACAGGTATGGTGGACAGGGACCGAGCAGCCCCGTATGGAAGTGCGCAATATGACCGTGCTCACTTGGTTGAGCCCATTCTCGGTTTTTGACGCGAGATGGGAAAGGCTGTTGATAATTGGTGAGCACTGTATTGTAGGAAGGGGAGTACGATAAGCTGATGACGTCAACTTCTCCAACGAATTGCGAGCTGTAAATATAATAATGTTTATGCAGGGGTTCCCTAAGACCTGAAAATTCTTGCAAGGGTACCTCCAGGATAAAAAGTTTGAGAAAGGCTGCACATCACAAATAATCTCATGCCAAGAGAAAACCGAATATCTACCAACATATTTTCACGGTATGTCTGTAAAATTACGCTGTGTTGTGTACAATATTGTAGGGTTATAAGTTGTTGTGGCGTGCTCTCTGGTCAAAGGACACGCTAGGTATTCCTACATTTTATGGGCAGTACCCATTTTTCATGTATTTTCTTGTGTGTCTTACTTAGCTTTCAATTTCTGTCTTTTCCCTGACGAAGGCCTTGTGAACGCAACGTTGGTATATTCTTTGTCTTTTGTCCTAGTAAGACAAATCATCTTTTTTCGATTTTTAAAATATTCATCCACCAAAGAATATTATAATATTTATGGAATAAATAAAGAAGAGATGGTAGGAGAAATGACAAGCAGTAATTTTTGTTACGACTACAAATAGCTCAGGTTACAAGTTTTTTTGCTTTACTTTTAACTTTTGCCAGGGCAGCGGCCATGTGGCCTACTATTTACGATTTACAACTGCCGAGGGATTTTTGACGTGCGCACATGCACACGGTACCTTCTATTATTTTCACCTGTAACCGAGAAGGCTACGCTTTCGATCTCGGAGATCAGGGGGTAGTATGACACCATTTGTACCCACTGGGTCTGAAAAATGTCCATAAAATATATTCCCTCTACTGAGAACCGGTACCTTTAGAATTAGTGGCGGACGCCATACCTCTTTGCCACTCCTACCCCCACAGAATAAATTATTATCAAACAGTAGAACAAATTCTGAAAATATTCAAATTGTCTAAAGTTACGCGTGTCAGCAAGGCACTAGAGCAGTGGTTTTAAACCGGTGTGCAACGAAGGGTCCGCTGGTGTGCCACGAGAGTCTGGGGGAAGGTAAAAAATAAAGCGAGGAAAAAAATGAGCAATTAAAAAAAAAACCGTCGAGGTAATTTTTAGAAGTACTGTTATCTTTCAGGAAAGGTCCATAAGAATGAAAACAACAACAGTACACAATTTAAAAAACAAAACAAAAAAACTTATGAACTTCAGTCCCTATTGTTCCAGATCCCATATAAACTGTACTTTAACAACCCCCACCTGTCACACTTGTCGAGCCACAGTGCATTGCAGTAACCTCCCATTGTAATAAAAACAGAGAGCCTTGACCCATTCGAACATTAGACATGGACAGATACCGAATTAAATAAACGTAAGTCAGATGATGACAATGAATCAAGTGTAACTGGTACTAGTTCTGGTAGTATAACACATAATTCAGCGTTAGTTCTAAAACTGTCGTACGCCACCATAATGAATACTATTTGTCTTTTAGGTTCATTTCATCTAGAGCAATGGTATTCAACCTGGGTTACTCGTACCCCTAGGTGTAAGAGAAGACAGCTAACGGGGTGTGTGAAAACAACAATCTGCCAATGCACTGTCGGAGGGTTTTCTCATTTTTCATTATTTTAAGTAAATTACTTTGAGTACTGAAAACATTTCTTGAAAAAGATAACCTGCTGAGGCAATAGACATTTTATTTTATTATTTTATTTTTCCATCTTATTTCTGTTTTATTTTATTTTGAAGCAATAGTTCGGGTTTTTACTTTGATACGCGTCATAATCCTGTCCTACTCCCTCCCTGCTTCTATCTCCCTGCCTCTTTTAATAAGTGTGTGGCGCGGTGCGTGTAAGAGCGGTACGGCGAGAGTCAAGTTAAAGGCTTGTAGCGATGCAGCAGCTTGGCGAGATTATTTGGCACAACAGCCTCAAAAGGCACCACAAGTTTTTTAATATAGTGTTATGTCATATTAATTGTTCAATGTCCACATATGAGTAAATTAGTTTATTTAAGATTAATTTTGACTAGTATTATCATTTTGCATTTGTTTCTTTAATTGTAGTTAACATTAGCAAATTAGTTTTGAACCAATTATGCACCAATAACCTTGGGGACATGTGACCGCGCTATATACTGATTATGGGTCCGTGGGTAAGTCGTTATTGATCGGGTCACTTCTGTGTAAATACTGTGTGACAGTTTGCAGGTACAGTATTGCTTCTTACTAATCTGACAAGTTAGTTTACTAGCCATCCGCTAGAGATGTTTATTCTTGTAGAGGTATAACAGGTTCGTTCGTCTCTCGATAGTTGTTATGGTGTGCTATGGTGGTGTACTAATTAATAGAGCTGTAACTTTGAACTCAACTTGAAAAATCTGCATAATTCAGCCAAGTCAAATAACATAGATTTACATAAAACATAATAAACAAATGCAGCTGGTACCAGATCAATTTCTTTCATTTGAAGGTGGTTTCTATATGTCCCAGTATTTTTCCCGTCGCTCTCCGTAAGCGTGTGAGATACAAAAAAATCCCGTGTGGTTCATGACCTAGGTTACCTTGACCTTCTTTTCCATAACTTTCAGCAAAAGTAGTTGAGCCTTTGTTTTCTTACTTAAATGTAATATTTCTCCAGCTTCTGACCTTTCAACTGATTGATAGCAGTTCTTCGGTTTCTTCCCCTAACAAAATAAATTCTAGCTGGGGACTGAAAAAAAGAAATCGAGATGTACTTACTTCAGTTAATAAATAAGTAAATAAATAAATAAAGATAATTAACAGGTGCTCGTTGGACAGTGTTACGGTAGTTTTATTGATATCGTCTGCTAGAATTGGCAGTGCACATCTTTAAGGTCAATAGAATTAATATAAAGTGATTTTATACTCCACGGAGTAATGAACGCGAAAGACACGGTAAAATTATGACGTGTATGCGGTCGACAAGGTCACGCTTCGTGACTTGGTTACGGTACCCTTGTTACATTGTCCGTCGAGCCGTGAAGTTGTGTTTTTACCTCCTTCCACTATTGGGCTTGTTAATAGCCATATTGCAGTAAACTAATCTAAGGACTCAGGGTCAATACAGATAAGGATATATATATATAAATGAATTCATAAAGGTTTACGATTAACCTGGGTAAAGGAAGGATCTTTCATAAATAATTTGATTATATTGTCAAAACATCATGCACTCATTTCTGGCTGTATGGAACCCAGCTTCTTCTTCTTCTTCCGTCCTTAGCCACCGACCGTCAAAGCAGTCAGTGGCCATTACGCCTAGTGGCGTCTTAGGGCAACAGCAGATAGGTTTTCTTTGCCATTGTTTCCCATCACGCCTATTGGCGTCTTTAGGGCAACGGCAAATCAATCCATTTGCTGTTGTTTCCGTAATCGAAGTGACTGGCAAACGGGTGATCAGCCCGTTGGTTTGGAACCCAGCAGCACATGTATAAAGCCATGATGGTCTGTCGACATGAATGCAAGAATGACACGGACGGACATGAATATTTATGCAAGTAAATTCTAATGAACAATATGTGAATGTATACCTACGTGAATGTCTTGTGTGTGAACTGTAAATAAATTCATGGACTCTGAATTGAGGACTTTATCACATCGATATGTTACAGCTATTTGCTGCATTTGCCAATGTTGATGATTATGCAAATGAAGAACTCTTCTGATAAGAAAAATATGTAAATATAATGATGAGCTCCGAAGAGAACGAATGTATTCTTGGACATTCAACAAATGATGAATGAATATAACGTTGACCCTTACTCCAAGATGAGAAACGGACGAAGCACGCATTAGCGATTAAATAAAAATACAGAACCAGCTCAACCTTATCAGCTCCCCTATATAATGTCCTTATCAGACAGAAAGGGTGGCACTAGACAACAGAAAAGAAAAGACGAATAACAAAGAATAGACGGGTAGGTTGAAGTTACGGATGGGTGAACTCGTAAATAAATAATGAAGGAAACCTGAGTCCTGTGGATAGTAAATAAATAAATAAAAGTAATTAACAGGTACGCGTTGGACATAAAGGGTGGCACTAGACAACAGAATAGAAACTATGAGTGATAGGCTTACCGGGAATCGAACCTAGGACCAACCATACTTTTGTTATTCGCCTTCCACTACACATTACTGGGACCCCAAGATGCAGCAATAGTGAATGCAGTCAGCGACCCATAGCTGTACTGCTTGCATCAGGACCAGCGAACCAGAGCTGGTCAAGACCGCACTCCACCTCCACGTGGTGGTCCTGGAAACAGTCTGCAGCAGTGCAGTCTGGCTGAGCGAGTGCGGATCGCAATGGGAAGGCAAACCCGGTCCCTAAAAAATGCCGTGCTGAAGTCGGATGTGTCGACCGAAAGGTGCAGACATCTCAGCTTAGGCGTAAACAGACACAACGCAACCACCGTCCTTTTCAGGGCGAACGAAGAAGAAGAAGAAGAAGAAGAAGAAGGACACAAGTATTTCGGCCTTTATTTGGTCTATACTTTGGTGATAGGAAAGTTATATTAGTGATTGCGTCTTTAAAACTGTCTGGGTCGTCCACGGGTCCTATACCATAGTTGTGTGAGTGTCACGAGAATGACCTCAGCCAATAATGCACTATTTTTGGAGTTGCAAAATTTGCTCAGCGTCCATTCACGATGTACTGTCACAGCAAGGCGATGGCACCGTCTGGTTGGTCCTAGGTTCGATTCCCGGTAAGCCTATCACTCATATTTTCTTTTCTGTTGTCTAGTGCCACCCTTTATGTCCAACGCGTACCTGTTAATTACTTTTATTTATTTATTTACTTATTTATTTACTATCCACAGGACTCAGGTTTCCTTCATTATTTACTTCAGTTACTATTTTACTTAGTCTTTGCTCCTAGTTCAGAATATAGCGACTGCCGTTATTCTGTTCTATGAATGATAGCATTAAACTTTAACACAACCTAACTTCATATTGAAGAACTTCAAGAATCAAAACTTAGAAATGCCTTGGTTGATCTGCATAGATGAGACCGCTCAAACATGGCTTCTCAACAACCCACAGGTACAGACACAACCTTCGCCGAGCACTTCTCTCCGGAACTCCCCTTAAGATTTTAACTTTTAGTTCGCTCGACGGTGGTGTGAGTTCTTGTCACCGTCGATGGTTTTGATTGGTGCTACTCAAATGTATGAACTTATTTCATTGGGCACGGATAATGCTGGGGTAGTAGGCGTTACTGCCACAGGTACATAGTTAAAGATAAATTATATCTGAGGGTACGTGAACAAATAAAGGTTGAATACCACTGATCTAGAGAAGAACAGCCACGTCTTAAGTGTATTGTTTGTGGTGAGAAACTAGCAAACCAATCTATGGTTCTAAAGACATCTTTTCACAAAGGACTCACATTAATGCGAAATAACAAATGAATATTTTAAAAAACGCCAGACTAAACAATTGAACAAAATCACAACTATTTCTGACAAAGCTCAAGAAGCAAGCTATGCCACTACCGAAATATTGGCAAAAAAGATGAAACGACATGCCATTCATTCATAACCCTCCACTCCCAAAGGAGCATAGGCCTTCAACAAACACATGCCAAGTCCTCCTGTCACGTGCCATCATCTCAAGTTCTTTCCACGTTCTCTTCATCATTTTCACCTCTGTTTCCAGCTCTCTTCTCCATGTGCTTCTTGGTCTACCTCTGCCTCTCTTGCCCTGGGGGTTCTAGAACAAGGACTGCCTTGTAATGCTATCAACAGGTTTCCTCAGTGTGTGTCCTATCCATCGCCATCGTCTTCTTCTCATCTCTTGTTCCACTGGCACTTGTCTAGTTCTTGTCATCAGTTCCACGTTGGTAACCTTGTCATACCATTTTAATCCCTCTATTCTACGCAAGCACCCATTTATGAAAGTCTGTAGCTTTTTGGTTGTTGTCTTTGTTGTTCTCCATGTCTCAGAGCCATACAATAGGACTGACTTGACATTTGAGTTGAAGATTCTTATTTTCGTGTTGGATCCAATTTCTCTTGATCTCCATATATTTACCAATGCAATGAAAGTTCCTCTTGCTTTTTGTATTCTTATTTTGATATCGCTGTCTCTCCCTCCAACTTTGTCTATATTACTGCCAAGATATGTGTACGATTCTACATCTTGTATTGGTGTTTCTTCAAGTTCAACCCTCTTATCATTACCTGCATTTATTCTCATTACTTTTGTCTTTTCCCTGTGTATTTTCAGACCCAATTGCTGTGACTTCTCATCGAGTGTTTTCAGTTTGTCCTGCATCTGATTACGGTTATGGGACAGAAGAGCCAAGTCATCAGCAAAATCCAGATCATCCAACTGCTTAGTCAGAGTCCACTGGATTCCATTTCTGTTGTGTGTTGTCGATGATCTCATAACCCAGTCTATTGCTAGTAAGAAAAGAAATGGAGACAAGAGGCATCCCTGCCTGTCGCATAAAGATTATGATCAATAAATTTTCTATATTCTCTTCTTTTTTCTACCCGTGTCCTTTACTTTATTATCGCTCTTTTATCCTTTTCCTGTATTTTTCGCATTCGTTCGTTTGCGAAAAATATTTTCTTTCCCATTCTCACTTTGCCGTTTTTCTTTCTCATACTGATACTCATTCTATTACGTAGATGTCAGTCAGTCGAGAAACTGTGAATATTCATCTATCTCAGACATAGGAGCAGACTTTCTGGCTAGCATTTTCACCTGACACGAACGTTTCTCCGGCGTGAGGTGTGATAACCGACATCTGCACGGCGCAGAATGAGACATTTGTCTGGTATTTTCCTCTGTCACGGCACTCTGGGCCATTTTCGTTAGCAGTGAGATGTCAAGACGCGAAGTGGCAGTTTATGGCAGGTCTTCTGGTTATGGAAAGTGTTAATGAGAAGGGGAGAGACCGGCGCTGTTTCGTGTTTTCGAAATAACGTGGGACCTCTTCGTCTGTTTGATAGATATTAACCAGAGTTTGAAACTAGATTTCATTCGTACTCCAAAATCTGCAGTAGACAGATCGCCAGGCTAGAAGAAATATCTTGTGTATTGAAAAGTCTTTAGTTTCTGGGCAACATGTTGCCGAGTTCTAGACTACTATTATATTGAATGATTCTAGTTCGTGGTATTAATCTGTAGTTCTGTGCGGAGGTAAATATTATATATTAGATATCTAGTATTTTTTGAAGTGTTTAAAGTGTTAAATCGCCTATTTCATTTTCACTAGTTCTTTTGTGCAGAGAGAATTAAAATATAGTCTGTATTATTTTCTAGTGACGTGTTTCAGTGAAACGCAGAATAAATTATATTTCTAGCTTAAACTCATGCAGCCATAGATGAATTTAATTTAACTGCTAAATAATCAGACGAGAATATATTTTAAAACTAACTTATAACTGTTCATCATTGAGTATTGACGGAATACGTGTGTATTCCTAATTCATGCTGATTGATTTATGAATATAACTTATTTCACGGGAGTGTTAAACGATAAGTCAAGCGCTACGCTTGCAGTTTAAAATGTAAGTTATAACAAGTACATAGTATGTATAATTATTTTATATGTGTTTTTTCCTCTATTTAGTGAAGAAAACTGGGGTTAACCAAAACTTTGCCAGCGTTAAGTACAGAGATATCTGTGAAGAAGAAAAACATTCTTTCCTTAAAGGACTTGGTGTATAACCTTTACAAGAACTTTAAAGATTTTAAAGAAATAACGGGCCTATTGCGCCAGATTTTATTCTTCCTGAGAAAAACTTAAGTACAGTTCAGCCCTTGTGGCAAGTAAACTATTACAAACAGTAACGTTCCGCAAATTTTGTCAACTTGTGGTGTGACCAAGAATTTTACCTTTTGATCGAAGTTACAAACCTGACATTGTTCCTAAGTAGTGGAAATCTCGTGATTCTGATCATGTGAGCCCGCTTGAAAACTAATTCTTACCTGAACTGATAAAGTGACACTAACTTAAAAATCTGAACAAAATCATCGCCTGAAGAGGACGCTCCCCGGACAAATTGGATGAAACCAAGATCTGCAGAGCTGGGTATCCGCTTCATCAAACGATAAAACAGATTGTGTTATAACGTGCGCCAGACGGCGAACAACAAACAGCAAGCTATTGGGTAAGAAAGTGAGAAATGCACGACAGGGCCCTGATGAATGAACCGAGAGAAAGCAGGAACGAGTGACTCTTTTTTTTAATGATATACCAAATTTCACCCACTTTGTAATTTCTTTATGCAAGTTTTGTTGCAAACAAGATACTTTTCCTGAGGATAGATCATACTAATATCTAAGTCTGTTCATACCTTTAAAAGGGGAAAATCATTAGATTACCGCTAATGTATCCTTGATTCCTTGGGGCTATCACTTTCTTCTAACAGGACTGTGGGCATACCTTGAGGGATAAGATCATACTGTGGGTCTATCATTCTGGTAGAAATTCATTGATTTTATGACTATGTGTATATGTTTTCTTGATGTAATTTTTATGTGTTGTGATGAAATTTTAGATGATAATTAAAATTTCTCTTGAACTTAATCAGCGCGTTGGTCAGCTCGTTCCAAATTATCTGTATAATCACTGTTATAGTTTTTCCCACGTCTGTGCGTCTAACTGTCGTCACTTTTGTGCGTGTACGTGAGTGGTACGTTCATATATATTAATATATGTTGTCACTAGACTGTCTGACTCCTCTAAATCTGTTGTAGAAGATAGGCTGAGAAAGAGAGAAGATTCTCGAGTTCTCAGGGACAGACTCTATTGATTCTACCATCTCACTCGTGGAAATCTATTTCTGTTATTATCTCTCACTGTGGCTATCACGTATTCTAATCTAATCAGAAGGGACTAACCCAAGTCTTAATTCCCCTATCAAAAATCTACGACACTGTCGCACTCCTGTTCTTATCCCAAACGGTTCTGTAAGCTGTCCTTCGTGAAGAACTCTGCATGTCATGTCTTCATATGTTTTCTTTATTAAATTAATGATCTTCAGGGGAACTCCATAATGCCTCATCAATTTCCAAAGTGATTCTCTGTCTACACTGTCAAATGCCTTTTCGTAGTCCACAAATCCGATGTATAGTGGTGAATTCCATTCCAGACTTTGTTCAACTATTATTCTCAAAGTGGCTATCTGATCTGTACATGATCTGTTTTGTCGAAAACCTGCTTGTTCATCTCTCAGTTTCTTGTCTATGGACTCTTTTAATCTCTCAAGGATAATCCTGTTTAATACTTTTCCTGGCACTGATAGTAACATTATTCCTCTATAATTTGTGCACTCTTGTAAATTTCCCTTCTTAGGCAACTTAACCAGATATCCTTCCTTCCATTCTGCTGGTATCTCCTCCTTTTCCCAGACTTTACCAAGTAATTTATATAACATCTCTGTAGCCGTGTCGATATCTGCTTTTATGGCCTCTGCTGGAATGCCATCAGGTCCAGCCGCTTTTCCATCTCTTAGAAGCTTTATGGCTTCCTTTATTTCTTCCTTCGTTGGTCTTTCACCGTTAATTTGTAGCTCTTCTTCTGCTGGCTGGATGTCCGGGGGGTTTTGTGGAGCTGGTCTATTGAGAAGGTCACCAAAATATTCTGTCCACCTCTTCATTTGCTCCTGTATATTGCTGAGCAGTTTCCCATTCTTGTCTTTTATGGGGCAACTTGTTTGCTTGTATTTCCCTGTTAGCTTCTTTGTGCTGCTATACAGTTCTCTCATATTTCCTTTGGCTGCAGCATGACATGCCATTGCTGAGTCAGTAATTTTACCAGCATGCTGTAAAATGGTAAATATTATGTTTGGCCAGGAATATGAAAAAGAGATTTTGACAATTCATGTTTGATAACACTTTTAGGACCACTTTAAATACCTTGGAGCTATTATAGACCGAAAGGGAGGCATCAAAGAAGAGTTGGCCACTCGAAAAACAGCAGCTGGGAGACTTTTTCAGGCCGTAAATCGAGGATTCCTCAGCAAGAGAGAGGTTGGTAAGAAAACGAAGATGGCTGTATACCGCTCCACCAATGTTCCAGTCTTGACATGGATGCGAGTCATGGGCAATGACTACAACACACAAAAGCCAGATCCAAACCTCAGAAATGAGGTATCTGAGGAAAGTGGTTGAAGTAACAAGAAGAGACATGGTCTGCAACCAGACGATACGTCAAGGCCTAAAATCCCACCCCCTGCAGACCCAAGTAGACCAGTCCCAACTAAGATGGTTTGGCCATGTCTGCAGATTGGGAGAAGATCGGCTACCACGACAAGCATGGGAAACAAAGAGCCAGGGATCCAGACCCTCAGGACGACCCAGAGTCCGCTGGGAGGACAACAACATTAGACAATCTTTGAAGGACTAGAATGGAACCAGGTCAGGAGGAAGACAGCCGATAGGATAGTCTGGCGCTCTCTCTCCCAAACCTCTACACCTCACGGTAGAAGGGGAACGACTTAGTAAGTAAGTAAGATAACACTTTTAGTCGGCGTATACAAGACATGTCTCAAGACGTTGAGTTACAAGTGATAGCTAACATTAAAGAAGCCGATGTTTTTTTTCTTTTGCCATCCAGTTGGTCGAGTCAACTGACATTTCTGGACAATCTCAACTCCCAGCGTTCAGTTGGTTTGTTTGTAATGGAGACATCATTGACCAGTTTTTATTTTGCAAACCACTTGAATAAACAAGAAGATAGGCAAGACATTCTTGATATTGTTAACAGTTATTTCAGTTCCCATAATTCATCATGGAAGTTATGTATCAACATCTGCGTGGACTGTGCTCTCTCAGTGTCGTGAAGCCTGAAAGGATTCGTCGCATTTCTCAAGAAATTTTTTCAGTGATATCTCATTTTAATAACTGGAATAATAACAAATATGAATTTAAATATTTAAAAATCTTTTGAAATCCAGATTCTTCTTCTTCCTCGTTCGTCCTGAAAAGGACGTTGGTTGGGTTGTGTCTGTTTACACCGGAGCTGCGATATTTGCGCCTTTCGGCCGACACATCCGACTTCAGCATGGCATTTTTTGGGACCGGGTGTGCCTTCCCTCTTCGATCCCTACTCTCTCAGCCAGACTGCAGTGATGCAGCCTGTTTCCAGGACCACCACGTGGAGGTGGAGTAGGGTCTTGGTCAGCTCTGGTTCGCTGACCCTGACGCAAGCAGTCAAGCTATGGGTCGCTGACTGCATTCTCTATTGCTGCATCTTTGGGTCCCGAAATCCAGATTAATTTTATTGCTTTAAAATAACAAATTGATTAGTATTTTAACTATTGAACTTTTAAATACAATCTTAAAACTCGGTTTTTAATGATAAATCACCTCCTTAAAAGAAAACTAACAATATTAGCACATTGTTCAAGGTGCTGTGAGTTGAAATTAAAAATATAAAAAAAAAATATTTTAAATACTCGCTTTTAATGCCCTAAAAACCAAAAAAATAATTTTTCAAAGAGTTTTTACGCGTAGTTTGTAGTAAAAAAATGTAACATCAAATTGACAAAAAGCGAGGGTTTTAAACACATTCAGCCCCCCAGAATGGAGTATTTTGGACAAGACAAGTCACTCGGTGACTAAAATGCATTTTTCTCAAAACTAATATTTTATTAACAAAAAATGTTATTTTTTACAAACTATCTAATAGAACAATCTGAAATTTGGCATGCATGTAAGACACATATATACCTTTAAATTGACAAGGGCTTTTTTTGATATTTTGGTAATTTGCTTTGATATATTTTTTAAAATATTTATTTTTCATTGTTTTTCATACAAATATAGTGTATTTTTAAAAAAAATCATTAAAAATAGAATTTTAAACGTATCAAAAAAAGCCTATGAAAAATCGTTTTAATTGTCAGTCACAACATGTGTGTGCAATTTGATAAAGTTTGGTCAATGGGAAACATGAGTTTTTAGCTCTCGAAAATTTGTGAAAATCCAAAATGGCGGATGTTTTTTTTGGTTACCATGGTAACCACATGTTTTTTAACAAAATAAACTGTAGAATTTGGTTCATGGACATACACTGTGTCTATTGAGCACATAAAAAGTTTGAAAATGTTATTAGAACAAAAGTTAGTTTTCACTGTAGTCCAGCCCCTTAAGCGCTTATCATATATTTTATCCATAAGTGTCTAATGAAGTATAAAGCAGAAGTTAATTTAATGCAGAATCAGCGCCCCACGTTTTTGTCAATTTGATGTTACATTAAAAAAAAAATTTTTTTTTTCTTCCTCTTAGTGTTAGAAAAATTACGACATTCTAAAACATAAACAATATTTTTACTTATTGTAAATCTGGTCTAAAATTTCTTAAGCGATCCATTTCTTTTAGAGCGTCAATATTAATGCCTTTGTGCCTGTTAATTTGGTGCAATCAATTTCTTCAATTTGAAGGCCATCTAGAGATCGAACTCGACTTTCCCTTGATTCATAATTTTATAATTTGGATTGTTTCCCTTGATTTAGCTATGTCACGGATTGCCTCCCCTGCTTTGCAGTAGTGGTCCAACAGTGACCAAAACTCAAGAGTATCTAATATTGGCTTCCAAGGTATCTACCTGCGCGCAAGATTACTCTTGGCAGAGATGTAGATAGAAGATTAATGACACTTCTACCTTAAGGGAGCGTTCACAAGATATTTCCAGTAGTCACGAACAATGTAGCAAAGTTGCATTGGGCTGAACAATTGTTAACGCATTATTTCTGGGCCATCGCCTTTTGTGAAGGATTTAAGCAATGGTTTTGCCCGTTCAAGCCCCCAGTTGGTGTAATCCAACGAAATTCCTCTTATAAGTAAAAGCTCTGTTTAGAGGTAAATATATGTCTAGGTATTTATATATAATAAAGAATCTGGCCCATACGTTTGCTTTCATACCTATAAAAAACTGAAACGACTATGATTGTTTAGTTTTAAAACAGCAGGTAACAAATTTAATACTCAATTAGTATTAACAGCTTAAAATAATTAAAATGCTGGTGATTTTATATTGGAATCAAATTTTCTCTTCACTGAGATTTAGGGTGAGGATATATCAAAAGTCCTTTTTTGCTGGTGCCTTTTTACAAGCACTTAACTTTTATAAGGGAGTACTGCAGCTGTGGTTCATCAATTCTGTGATGACGGAAGCCAATCTCCACACTCTCTTCCACTGTAGGCGGTTAAGGTGGATGCTTTTCCCTCACAATAGCGGCGTGAATACCACAAATCGCCTGATGGCTTGTAACCACGAACTTTAGACAAATCGAAAGAAACAAATGCCTGCTAAGTACATTTGTTAGCCGCAAACTAACAGGTCCATTGTCTTGCGCTCCACCCACCAATGTTAACCTCTCAGAAGAATTAAATTCCCGAGCACACAGTGTAACTCAGGGAATATGATGGAAATTCACCAATATCCTTCTGGGTGTTAACTAGGAAATTGCGTCTGGATTGCATGAATAATGACTTGCCTTAATTACAATTAAAGAGGTACATAAATCTCACAAGATAATATGTTCCACTTAGGCACATGTGATGTAATCATTACTCATCACTACTCTCGTCGGAGTCTGGGGTCGCTTTGCTGTCGGGTTTCCCGCACGACTAGTCAGAAACAATCACTACTCTTGCAGTAGTGGTTCATGAATATACTATTTTCATATGTTGAGGTTGCCAGCCTTGTATATAACCACGTAGCAAGAAACCTGTAAAATTTACATTAGTAAATAAATTGTTTACACTTACCCCAAAATTTAGGGAATACACAATCTCCTTACACAAACTTAGACTGGACACAGCTCTGTATTAGAAGCTTCGAAATCACTTTGGTCTGGAAATTAGAGTTAATTCATCTGACAGCGGGTGTTCTTGCATGGCCTGGGAAAACTTGTGTTTAATTCCTTTATGACTTGGTCTGGGAAATTAGAGTTAATTCCTCTGACGGCGGATGTTCTGAGAAGTCCTGGGAAAACTTTTGTCTAATTCCTCTATGACGTGTGATCAAATTCCTAGGATTCCAGTCTTGTTAATTAAAGTCCTGGCCCCTTTAAGTTTCCAGTCTTGTATTAAAAATGCGGGTTTACTTGTGAAATATAAAGTTGCCAAATACTGGATTTGTTACTTATAGTTGTGGAATTTCAAAGTCCAATGTCTCCTTTTTCTTTCTGGTTTTTAGGAGTCGCTGATATGCCTTGTGCACTGCAGTCTCTCTGTGTAATCTGTGTCTGTGTTTTCATCACACTATATTCTCAGTTCTTAGTGAAAATCACAGATTGCACTTCCGACTAGTGTGCCAATAAAATAAATTGTATATTTCAGCTCCTCAAAATGAACCAATTCAATCGAATCTCGTTCATCACTATGTGGGTAGGGTGTTTCATTTTAAAATATCCCCTTGCGTGTTTCAAAATATTAAATTTAGTATCCACGCGTGATGTCATATCGTTGCGTAAGGCTTCCGGCTGCACCTATCTGTCTCTCACCATATTGTGACCATGTGTTCCTGGCGTAACTTCTACAAATCTTGAGTTTCCAGACATATTATCTGAGATAATTACACACAGGGATGATCTAAGCGGAAACAAATTACAAATTACCACCTGTGTTTCGCTAGACGGATCTCCGCCAGATTAGCCACACAACATGGGGTTCTGTTCATAGATCGTGCACAATGCAAGCTTGAATAAACAGGCATTAATTAACTTGATTATGGCCCTTAATTTGTTTACATTTCTTTACGAAAAATTTTAATTGCTCGTAATGTCATAATTACAACATTACATTATTAATAATTGACTGATTATTGTATTGTCATCGGGAATACACAACTATCCCAAGTTACAGAGCTATTGCTTATCTGGATGTGATTGAAAAATCGAATGCAAGATTTTAAAGTGACATGACAGTAACATGAAAGTGATGTTAAATAAAAGCGTGTTAAAAAAAAGGTTGAAAATCACTGGACTACAGTGTCACGCGGTAGCTAAAGGGTGAAGGGGCGGAGAGGCAGTGCATTTTAAATAAAAGAGGACAAACATTAAAACTAGGATTGGTCTAGGTTTTGAAAATTTAAATTTCCTGAATCTAAATAATTTCTCAGAACACATTCTAAGTAGTTGTATTTTCACTATGCAAATTGTATTTTTTGAAGAAAACCATGAATTTCTCGGAACATATGTCAATAAAAGTACACATTTTCTTATAACTTGCTTATTTCTAGTCAATCAGCACGAGATTCAACACAAATACTTTCCACTGGATAATGAAAGTTTTTGTCAAATCTGATTTTTGCTATCTTATCAAAATTATTTAAAATTTCGATAAAAAATTTCTCTGTATTTTGATATTAATTTCTGTATCTCAGAATCTACTAAGTTATTAAAAAAAATGTTACTAGCAAAAGTTTTAAAGTACAATAATAAGTATTTATTTCAACATTAGTACATTACTTAACAAATAAACTCGCTTTAAGACATCGAAATATTGAATTAAAACCCAATATGGCCGCCATTTCCAAAGCAACCAATATAGTTATATCATCAAATGCATTGGTTTACAAAGCTATGTCTGTTGTTAGGTCAACTCTGTTGCATTTGTATCGAAATCACGCAGTTATGGATGAAAATATTATTTTACAATGGCTCCTCCTTAAGCTTGAGAGCACACGAAAACTACAACTTAATAGGCTGTCAGAGAAACTTCTACAACTGTTTAAAGAGAAACGTTTGTTCTAACAGTACTGAAGTTCATCTAACAATCTCCTTTTTATTCAAATGAAATAAAACCTTTGCCTCGTTTTGCGCCCTCCATTCAACCTAGACACAGGGTCCGTAGGTTATATTAGGGTGCATGTCCAAAAATAAAAGACCCTGTGATCTGGTCGATCTCCTAACGTCACGTACATCATCTACTCAAGGTCAGTTTAGAGTCTGTATTTTTTTTTCCTTTAACCAGCGACACTTAAGCTTTCACCAACGGGCTGATCACCCGTTTGCCAGTCACTTCGATTACGGAAACAACAGCAGATGGATTGATTTGCCGTTGCCCTAAAGACGCCAATAGGCGTGATGGGAAACAATGGCAAAGAAAACCTATCTGCTGTTGCCCTAAGACGCCACTAGGCGTAATGGCCACTGACTGCTTTGACGGTCGGTGGCTAAGGACGGAAGAAGAAGAAGACTTAAGCTTTCAGCCCTTCGGCCCAATGACATGTAATTGCGAGGCTGGGGAACCTGAGGACTTTCCTTCTAACCCGGTCAGGAGCTTCGCCCCTTTCCATCCACAGAGGGTTTATCACAGGTTATTCAGTCAAAATCCCGGTCGATGACACGTCTATAAATGCCCGCGCCCGGGCTTGAACCTTGAAAACCTGGTCGCTAGGCGCAACGTTGTAACCATTACACCAGCGCGGCTCCCAGAGTCTGTATCAGTTCGCATTCTCCTGCTCTACCGAGTCAACTCGCACTAACGTCTTCTTCTACTTCGGTGTATCCTTTGTTCGTTTTTTTTTTAATCAAGCGTGGAACCAAGACGGCAGTTGACCCTCTTGCGGACAGCCTGTACAAAATTACTTCATATGTTCTTATTTCCATAATTTATGAACCAATTTGTTTTGCAGGATGACGCTGCCAGTCTCAAGCAAAACATAAAAGCGTTGAAAATGATATTTTGATACACTACTGTAAAAACGAAACATGATCCCAAGCCAAGTGGCCATTTTGTCACTACAGTTCTATATTTATCTACCTTTTGTTATTTATTTTTCAAGGCTTGGCATTTATCATGACTGCGCTACAGTTCTTCTTCTTCTTCTTCTGCATTCGTCCTGAAAAGGACGTTTGTTACGTTGTGTCGCCGTTTACAGCAAAACTGCGATATTTACGTCTTTCGGCACGACTCATCCGGTTTCAGCATGGCATTTTTGGGACCAGGTTGGCCTTCAAGGTTGTCACTCAAGTTCTAGAGATAAACCCAGATTTTCTTCTTTAAAAAACCCCAGAAATACCCAGATTATTTTATGCCTCAAATACACGGGATTGACGATGCTTACATAATCTTTTAGTGCAACTTTAGCACAAATAATCTGTGTGCTACCAATTATTATGTATTTCTTCATTTTTATTTTATTTTTTATTACCGAAAATTCACAATTAAATAAAATGATTTTAATAACACCTCAATATATGAACTTTGAAAATGAGATATTTTAACAGTAATATACTTACATTAGTTACATTAACAAAATGTTCCTCAAATTAAATATAAAATGTTAGTTGTAACTTGTTACTGTTGAAAAATGTCACTTGTCAGAGACTCGGCATCCATGTCGACAACTTCTCCTTCGTCAAGATCATATGCATGAATTGACAACGTGAAATCTTGATTGTGAAGTTCCAAAATCTGTGCATTTCTCTGCCGACAATGTCCTTCACGCACATCTTCAACCACGCTTTTACTAGGATTAAACTTATGACAAACTCCATCTTTGGCAACTGCTTGCTTGGCTAGTAATCGATTGGAAACTGTTTCACACAAAAGCTTGTTGGTTTGTTTAGTTTTAACTAAGTTAACCTTCGAAAACACTCTTTCGACGCATAATGAGGAATGAGGTAGTGCCATAAGCGTGCACATGAGGTCAGCCAAAACATCAAATTTCTTCTGGTTATAAATTATTAGCATCTGTTACTTGTTGCAGTCCCAGCCAGAAAGCGGGCGGATCCTCATCCACCAGATGTCCAAGATCTTTTCTGTACGATGCCAGTTCTCGGCATTGATCAGACAGACGATCAAGGCTCTCTTCTGAAACAACTGTTGGGAACTGCGCTGCTAATGGAATGACAGAAGGTTTGTTGATCTCGAGAGCTTGCTTTGGATCCAACAGCTGCATTTGCGCCAGAACACTGTTTTGTTCAAGTGAGAACCTGCGTCGTATTTGAACACAAAGTTCAATCATGTATGCCAATACATCCTTGCGAAACTGGACTTCTTTATCTTGTAACGGTTGTCGGAGTAACTGCGCTTCACATCGTCCACCCAGCTCAATGTAATTCAGTTTCTTGTGCACCTGTACATCCGAAGGATCAATGTCAGCAAGAGTGCGATGCTCATGCTGCAATACTTCCTGCCTAATAAACATACTGAAAAGAAAACGATACTCTCTTGTTACACTCGTGTACACTTTGTGAAGACGGAAGTTCTCGGACTGGAATTCCATGTTCATGACGTTAACTTTACCCAGTATGTAGCCGACAAATAGAATCATGTGCTTCGTGCCAACAGTGTTCATTGTCTGCAGGATTTGCCCCGCACCGTCGACTTTGTCCACTGAAGCTTCGGATTGGAAATATAAGTGCAGAGCTCAAGAATCCTCTCAATGACTGCTTCACGGGACAGCCAGCGTGTTTCACACAGCTTCAACACTTTATGTTTCTGGGCCTGAACTACATCTTGTATTAACTGGAACTGGAGATTTCTTTTACTACTACGCGAAAAATAGAAGCATACATTCTTTATGACAATTTCAAGCCAAGATGGTAGGTGGTTGCTGGCAGCATTTGCACAAAGTGCAAATAAATGACAAACACAGCCGAGAACAACGACATGTAGAATCTCTTTCTTCAGCTGTGCCTGTAAACCACTTGCAGTCCCCATCATAGTGGCACAGTTGTCTGCAGCAAAACCAATGACGTTACTAAGCGGGATTGCATGCGTGCTCAACAATTTCTTAACAGCTGTAAACATGCCAAGACCAGTCCCATCCTCCACCTCAATGAGGTCTGTCAGTTAATCAACTACTTTTCTTATTTTTATGTCACAGAATCGCACAACGAATGCCATCATCTGGTTCGTAGAAATATCAGTACTCTCATCAACGATTATAGAAAAATTTCTGATTTCTGCAAATGTTTATAACTTCAAGTCGCTCAAAATGAGCAATGCCGTACTGCACTACATAGGCAGCCTTGTTGCGCTTCAGTGACATTTTTTGAGCAATTGTGATGTTTGGAAACATCTGCTTGCAACATTCAATCAAATGATAAGCTTGTGAAAACGGAGTATTATGTTCTGCCATGACAGCCGACAACAGTATCTCCGCTTTAGCAATTTTGTCTTGGAGACAGGGCTCTTTTGGTTTCATGAATAACTTGTTAATGTTCAGAGTTTTGCTTTTGTCTTCGAAGTTTTTCATGTGCTTCTGTGTGCTTTTATGTGTCAATAAAGCTGTTGTTTTGTTGGCATTAGTTAATGTACAGGAACAGACCGTACAAATCGCAGCATAGCGATTACCAGAGTCCGGCTTTATCCAATCCTTCAGTTCGCTGTCTGTTAGCCATTCCTCACAAAAAGCCTGCTGATACCATGGCTTCACTTTTTTACGCGGTGGCGTGTGTGTCGTCATGCTGCTACAACTACCTAGCTTACCTTCATCATCGCTCATTTTATAATCTTATAATAAAAAATAAAAAAAATAAAAAAATGCTGTTTATCTGCTTAAGTCTAAAATGTTAAAAGAATACTTTATAACACATCGCAAAAATGACTGAGTGTTGCAAATGACAGTCACTAACAGAATAACAGGAAATAGATAGCTGATGTAAACGAGTCAAAAAACAACGTCATTGATGTGGTTAAAAACAAGAATTAAATTTAAGTGGAATAAAAAATATATAGCACATAACGTTTTACATTTAATTATAATATACATATAATGTATAATGCCCAGTGCACAGAATATACATACATTGTAAATGCCAATTGTCAAATATACCCAGATTAATGCAGATTTTGAAAAAAAAAATACCCAGATACCCAGACTGAAGCCAAAAAAACCCAGATCCAGTAAAAAATACCCAGCTGTGGCAACGCTGTTGGCCTTCCCTCATCGATCCCTACTCTCTCAGCTGCAGCATGTTTCCAGGACCATCACTTGGAGGTGGAGTAGGGTCTTGGTCAGCTCTGGTTTGCTGACCCTCACGCAAACAGTCTAGCTATGGGTCGCTGACTGCATTTATCACTGTTGCTGCGTCTTCGGTCCCGCGCTACAGTTCAAGCAACAGGTAGTTTTCATTTCGTAACTGGCAATAGCTCTCTGGTATAACAGAAGGACTTACGTTTGTGGTTGAAGAATTCGAGTCTCGTCACAAAAATGCATATACCTCAAGGATATAAAGGTCCAGTGTAGCAGTGAGTTCATGATTTAAAAAAAAAAAAAAAAAAGCTGCTCCAGCAGAATGAACTTACCATTCAGAAGAAAGGTGTGGGTAGTCGCGTTTTATTGTTGTTATTTTTTTTTCTATTTAATTTCTTTATCTATCTACAAATATGTGTTTTTTTTATGTAATTAGTGATATCAGCCTTTATATTTTTATTTCTGAAGCACATATAGGTGTGCTGATCCACATTGAAAAAAAACCCTGACCACAAGGTCTTTTATATTTGGACACACACCCTAATATAACCGACTGACCCTATGTCGAGGCTGAACGAGGTGCGCCTCGGCAAAACGATGAAAAATGTTATTAATTAAAACAAAATGTGCTTATCCACAGCCGGCATTCGGGATCTGTTCAACATGTCCTTGATTGTTCTGTATGGCTCATAGGATAACCAGCTGTCATCCTCGTAGCAAATCAGCAACAAATCAGCAACAAATCAGCGACAAATCAGCAACAAATCAGCAACAAATCAGCAACAAATCATACTTGCGCTCTTACAAGAGTAGTTTCAGTAGCAATGTGTTGTGCATGATAAGGTTACAAGATCCATGTTCAGCATCACATTAGTCGCCTCTTACGACATGGAGCAGTAATCACATTCTTTCTGTGTCTCACCAGAGATCACCGGGAACTATATGGGACACAGTAGACATCGTACCCCTAGGTATGCCGTCGAAAATAAACCTGGGAACAGAAGGTTATTCGCATACATAACCAAATGTGGGCAGCCTGTGACACCAGTGATCACTATTGCAGAAATATGTAGATGTCTGTGACTTAGACGTATTGAATGGTGACTGAATGCAGTGGTGGCACCAGGGCAGAGACTATGGGTATTGGGCGCTGTCACAGTATATATGTTCGACAAAATATTAGGTTGGTCACGCTGTGAGTGGCAACATTGATAGAATAAAAAACCCGTTTCGTCAGGTGACCGGAAGGGAAGTGGACGCAAATTCTGGCGCAAAAAGTTAGGTGACTTTCTGGCCATCGACCGGGATAGGTCGTCTTTTTGTTCCCTGTCAGCCATTGTTGTTCAGATCTAGTGCTTGCCTTTTCTTTATGCGATCTTTGGATGGCAGTGGATAATGCTAGAGTGTTAATGTATTTTTTTCTAGTGGCACTTTTCTAATGGTGATGCTGAGTCATTTGTGGTTTAGTTTTTGCTTGATCGTAGTACATAACTTTCGCACGTGAGCGAAAATCATTGTGACGTCCATTCAGGGCGGCCATGCCAGTGGGTATGATACTTATTTATTAAGTTGCTAGTAGTGCAAGCTGTATTGGCATGTGTGGTCAGTGTATTTCATATGTATTATAAGCCGTGTGGGGCTTCATTGTGTGCAGTGCATTATTAAAAGGGAACTTACCTGTTAAGGTGTTATAGTTAATTATTGTCAGCTACAGTATGCTGTGGTCGTCCTCTAGTGGTACGAGCCAAGTATGAAAGTGTTTAGATATTGAAATCCATGGTATAAGTAGTTGTCTGACATCTGGAGGACTCGTCCGATTTTTTGGGGGGAACCTATAGGCCGTGGGGCCAGTGTTTCACAGTATTATATGATATTTGGCAGCAAGGCCGGAGTGCCTATATTTTCTATATACAGGCCAGTAAGAATTTGTAAAATAAATAAGGGTGTGGTCAATTAATAATCGTCTTTAAAATGTCATCACTGGTGATGATCTGGATAGGGGGTTTTTGGCAAATTTTCTTAAAGAAAACATGTGGCACCTCTGAATGTATACTTAGCTGCCAGTAAGATGTAGATTGGCTTCTGCTCCAGCCAATGCTTGTTCTTTGAGAGTTATGAAATGGTTCTTCTCGTCATTGGTCAAGTCTGGTGGCTGCAACACGTCCCTCGCAATATCATGTGTGTCAAGTGCTAGGCTGTGTTAGCACAATGACACATACTATGACAGTACACTTCGAGCAACAAACATGTCTCGTTATTCACATTTAATAGTTATTCAGTAAACTCGAAACACGTGCGTACGAATCCGATGCCTTTATATAACGAATCTTCAACACAACAGAAATAACATCAGCAGACAGCCACTTTGACCGTGAATCACAAGAATAGTACAAGGCATCATGTACATCATCAAACAATATTAGCATTGAACAGTCTCATTATATTTTGCTGATATCTCAACCTACACTATCTACTTTCCATAATACAATTAGTCTTCGCTCTCGACGTAACCTTCACTCGCTCGAATCTCTCTCTCTCTCTCGACTGCCTGCTACCACACATGACCTCTGAACAGTCTTTTTACTGCTTCGCTCAAAACAGCTCAGTCACCCCCATGAACGTAACAACAGTACTTGGCTGCTACTACAAGTAATACCATTCGTTAACACAATCAAGCTTAACATTAACTCACTTCAGTTCACAACGTACATAAACACATCTGGCTCCCACCGGAGCATAAGTACTGACATCCATTCAATAAACAGTTCATGTCAATGGGGTAATTGCGAAGACAGTCCGGGCGTCTTTTTTCCAGCCCCTCTGATGCTGGTGTCTAGTTTTGACTGATGTCCACTTATACCACTCACTTGTTTCACAGATAGCACCACTACTTGGTACCACCGACTAGTATCATGAGAAAAGAGAGAAACAAATACCCTCCTGAGAATTGGGTTTCGTGACACGAAAATCAGGTGTTCCCCCTCTCCCTTTCATTCTACCATCCCACCTGTCTCAAAACATTACACTCTTACTTACTTAGTCGTTCCCCTTCTACCGTGAGGTGTAGAGGTTTGGAAGAGAGAGCGCCAGACTATCCTATCGGCTGTTTTCCTCCTGGCCTGGTTCCATTCTAGTCCTCGGTCCTTCAAAGATTGTCTAATGTAGACCTCCCAGCGGACTCTGGGTCGTCCTGGAGTTCTGGATCCCTGGCTCTTTGTTTACCATGCTTGTCGTGGTAGCCGATCTTCTCCCATTCTGCAGACATGCCATGGCCAAACCATCTTAGTTGGGGCTGTTCTACTTGGGCCTGCAGGGGGTGGCATTTTAGGCCTTGACGTATCGTCTGGATGCGGACCATGTCTCTTCTTGTTACTTCAACCACCTTCCTCAGATACCTCATTTCTGAGGTTTGGATCTGGCTTTTGTGGGTTGTTGTCATTGCCCATGACTCGCATCCATATGTCAAGACTGGGACATAGGTGGAGCGGTATACAGCCATCTTCGTTTTCTTACCAACCTCTCTCTTGCTGAGGAATCCTCGATTTATGGCCTGAAAAAGTCTCTCAGCTGCTGCTTTTCGAGTGGCCAACTCTTCTTTGATGCCTCCCTTTCGGTCCATAATAGCTCCGATGTATTTAAAGTGGTCGTCCTGCTCCAGAACCTGTTCTCCCAGCTTAATCTGATGTCTTCTTTCTTCTCGTGATATCACCATGGATTTTGTTTTGGAGCTGCTTATGACCATCCCTCTCTTCTCCAGCTCTTCCTTCCAGACTTGCAGGTTGGATTGGAGATATGCCTGATTTAGCAATCAGGACAACATCATCAGCAAATGCTAGCTCTGAAATACAGACCTGTCTCATCTTTTAGTACCCCACTGAATACTTTCTTGTTCTCTCCTTACATGCTTTGATGACATCGTCCATGAGGAGTATGAAAAGATAAGGTGACAGGATATCACCTTGTCTTACACCAGTGGTGGTCCTGAACTCTTCTGACTTATAGTTTGCTGTCCTCACATAATTTCTGTAAGATTTGTAGAAGCTCTGTATAGCATGAATCAGAGATGCTGGAATGTTCTTCCTTGCCAAACAGTCCCAAAGTTTGCTCCAGAGGACCTTGTCAAACGCCTTTTCCTTATCTATGAAACAAAGATGGATCTCACTCTTGTACTCGAGAGCCTTTTCACTCAGCTGTCTGAGTGTGAAGATTAGGTCTTGAGTACTTCGGTTTGCTCGGGATCCGCACTGGACTTCATCCAATTGTGGCTCAGCTAGGCATCAGAGTCTCTGCTCTTGGATTCTGGAGTAGATTTTACCAGGGACACTGAGAAGGGATATGCCTCTGTGGTTTCCACATTGTCGATTGTCACCCTTTTTGAAAATCGGTGTTATGATGGCAATCTCCCAATCCTTTGGTATGGCCTTGTTGCACCACGCTGCCTGTAGGACCCTTAAGAGTAATAGGTCGCCTGATGCTCCCATGTACTTAACCATTTCTGGCGTTATACCATCATGCCCTGCTGCTTTGCCCATCTTGATTTTCTCCAGTGCTGCCTTCAGTTCTTCCATCCTTATGTCATCTTCACCAACATTGGTTTTTTTCTTCTGTGCTTAGTGGTTATCATTTCTGATGCTTGACCTTGCTCACCATCAAAGAGTTCTGAGAAATATTCTTTCTATCTTTCCATTACTTCCTTTGGGGCAGTAAGCAATTTGCCTTGCTTGTCCTTTATAAATTTGAGAGGGCATTGTTTTTTCCTTCCTCATGTTCTTTAGGGTCTTACAGAACAATTTCTGGTTTTCTTGCGCATCTTTTTCTAGCTTTTCTCCAAATTCTTCCCAGGAATTTTGTTTTGCTGCTAGCACCTTGTTCTTTGCTTCTGTTCTGAGTGTCATATATTATCTATATTTCTCTATTTGTCCTGCTGTGTTTTTAGCTCCTAAGTATTGTTTCCATGCCATTTTCTTCTCTCTTATTTTCTCTTTGACTTCCTCTGTCCACCAAGGTGTCCTCTTTCTCTTGTTCCCAAGTCGGACTTCACCACATGCTTCTGCAGCAGCTGTCTTTATGATGTCCTTGAATTTAAGCCAGAGGGTTTCCAAGTCATCAGGTTGTTCTTCTGTGTTTCTCACCGCTGTAGCCCTGATATATGGTCTTAATTTCTGGCTCTCTCAGCTTGTAGGTCTTAATGCTCATTTCTCCCTTTCGTTTACTTTGTTTCTTGCGTGATGTTGGGCAGTTCCTAGGCTGAGCAACTCTTTCAGTTGTTCTTTTGATTGTAAGCAGGTAGTGATCACTTCCAATCTCTGACCCCCTCCAGACTCTAGCATCCCGGACATATTTGTATGAGCTCCTCCTAACTATGGCATAGTCGATCACTGACTTCTCATTCTTTGTTGGTTCACATCTAGTGTATACATCTATGCGCTTATGGGGGAACTTTGTGTTTGTAATGATCAGATTCTGCTCACTGCAGAATGTAAGGAGTCGCTTTCCATTGTCATTGAGAGTATCTTCTCCATATCTTCCGATAACTCCACCCCATCTAGCATGGTCATTTCCAACTCTGGCATTGAAATCTCTGAGCATGATAATTTCATCTAGGAACATTACACTCTCTGAGCATTAATGTTAATTCCAGTGAGCGGAAAACATCCATTGCATTTATATTGAACATTTTTTTACATTTACATAAGCATTGGTTGAAAAGATTAATATAATCGGTATGTACCTCACTTCTGTCATCATCAACTCCCTGCTTCATATGGAACTTTGGGCTACCTCTGCTTTTGGTTCTCTATGAGAAACTCGCATAAAGCAGTCACCAGCTCTTGCAGTGGTGGTTCATGAAACTATTATTCGTATGAACTTGGACATCTACTAGCAATTTTCACATGTTAATAATGCAAAATATAGAATGATAAAATGTATAACTCACCCCAAATACTTGGGCAATATTCAAACTTGTGGCTCAGTGGAACAGTTAAGGCAACTTAGTTAAGATGCCTCTTACACGTGGTCTGGGGTATTACTTTGCAATCAGAATCCCACTTGTGACGGAAGGTTTTATAAGGGTTGATGATAGTGCTATAGTAGAAATAGTATTCTCTCCAGAATGTGTGAGGTCTCAGTGACAGAGAAGTACATTGGTATCACTAGATAGTCACGGCTGTGAACGAACCTGAAGCTGAAAAATATTTAAAGACAATCAGACATTACTGCGCCACCTCCGCTATGTAACTATCTGTGATATTAACGCAATTTCAACAAACTCAACTTCAACAATAACAATAGTGGATGAATAAAGCTGTTGAACTACAATTATACTCCTCTTTATTTACACCTATATATTTGTGAATGATTATGGGTGAATGTTGATGAATGAATGACAGATTTATATTTACAAAACTCCCAGTGGGTGAATCAAATAAAATCAAACACGTTAATACTAAAAATGTCTTTGTAGAACCTTCGAAATGGTTGGTTAATAAACGTATTCACTGTCTTTATTCACTGTATTATTCACTGTCGTATTCACTGAATATCTATCCTGTACATTTTCATCCTTAAACACTTATTGACTGCTATCACTGTTTTTGGGTGCACGATTTTCAACATATACTACTCAACTTCTAGGATAGTTGAAATTTTCAATATGAAATGCACAGATTTAGGTGCTTCTACCAATCCAGACACTGCTGGGGCGACTAGCATTGATCTTCGAATACTTCTAGAATCAGTGACCTCCTGCTTTTGGGAGACAAGTACGAACCTGCAGATAGAGTATGATATGTGGCTATTGTGGATAAATAAGACCACAATCCTAGTGTAGGTGAAATGATAGTGTTTTCAGGTGTCTGCATTGAAATGCATGACATATGGATCAGTGACAAGACAGGTGTCTACTGTGGAACATTTTTTCTAAATAACAAAATATATCAATATATTCAAATGGTATGCTGGTTTATTCACCCGTTGTTACGCACAGATCATTTTTTTCTAAAGTCATTATATGATCATTTTTCCTAAAGTCATTGTATGATCATTTTTTGCTAAAGACATTGTATTATTAGATTGACTGAAATGTACACTTTAATTTTTTTCGGTCAAAGCTACATAACTCTGGATAATTGAGATTATCATTTAATATGATGTTACCTCCTCTTGTGACAAGACACGTTCGGTCCATATTTTTTGAACGAAGTGTGATCATTCTCCTTATTTGGTAGTATCGGTCAACTTTTGTTGGAATGTCTGAAACCAGTGTTGAGGTCTCTGTTCATGTCCATATAAGGCTTGATCTAGTATAAATCTTTATCTGGAATGTTCCTAGATCGTCTTGTTTGATTGCTATTCAAGTGGATGCGTTCTGCGCATGTCCGGACGCGAGGCGTCTGGGAAGTTTCTTTTGTCTGGGAGTCGATGGAAAAGTTTTGAAGCAGAGAAGACGCGTTTTGGCGTCTCTGTGATTTTGTTAGGGAATTAGGAGCCTTATTGTGAGTTAGTTAGCTTACAAGGTCCTTCCCTTGAGTATTCTAAAAACGCCTGGAGGCGTATGTTTTCTGTGGTGTGGATTTTCGAACGAAGGTAATGCCTCATTTACATCCAATCTGTAACTTTACTTTATGTTTGACAATGGTCGATCTCTGCTCCCGTATGCATTACAGAAAGGGATGTTCCTCTAATAGAAGCCACGCCCCAGGTATCTTCATACCTGAGATCTATATGTACACGGGTCATACTCAGCCCGAAGGACAGTTCTTTGTTCTATGAACGTCGCTGTGTGTCAGCGATTATGCCTACGTCAAGGTTAGACTTAGGAATGCCTGTAAAGGTCAGTTTGACCTGCACTCCTGGAATGCCATCCTCGTGCGACTTATGATTTGACTCGTTTAGCACATCTGAACAGTAAGAGGATTTTTTGTTGATGTACTTTTGTATTTGGAGCCAACCATATAATCCCTTGGCGCCATATCATCATCTTTAGAATATGCCAAATGCATTGATGAACTATGTATGCTGATATTCGTGAATGTCATGACGTTGCTCTATTGTGAACTGGATGTAACGTACCTGTACCTGTGGCGTCAAAATAAATGATGAAAAACGTCAAGAGCAGTTTACCCATTTATGACTTCACATGTCGTACCCTATGTGCTGTAACTCTGTGAACTACATCACTACTATACACAGCAACAACAACAACACAAAACCTGATAAGACACCCTACATCTTGAACTATAATACCTAGTGTCGATAGGGGTGGTATTGTGACCGGGCTGAAGGTTTGCCAACGAAATTGGACTTATCTTTACAACGTCCATGGTGGTCAGTTCTGCCATTATCATTTTATGGAAGCATCACAATAGCGGCCTTATCAACAAAGAGGAGCGAGCCCTAAATCCACCCTTATCACCCGTACTCCCTCTGCCTGATCAGTCAGCTCTGAAAAGTGCTAGAACTTTATGGCAGGGTCCATATGAACTCTGTTTAGGACTGTATTTAAGTCTTGACAAGGTCTGCTGTAAGTCCTAAAAAGGACTCAGTCTCCGTGTGGTTATAATTTCAGGTTATATCTTCAACATTCATGCCAAAATAATCACAAATATGCGTGACACTTTCATAACATATCGATTTAACAAATCCTGAAATAAAAGTTGTAATTAATGTATTATTTTACACAGTAAATTTACGTACCCTCTTCAGGATCTAATTAAGATCAGTTAAGACTGGCTTTTAGTCGACTACTTGTGCTGCCTGGCTAAAAGTGACAACGGCATCAGCCCTCTCTAGCCTTAGTCTATATACAAGTGATTTTGAATCCTGCGTGACCCCCTTTTATTGGAAGCTTTCCGACGTACGAGAGACAAGGCTCGCAACTCTGATTGACTTTCCAAAGAAATTTCAACTCAAGTTGATTTTGTGCTATATTGGTTTCAAACACTGGTCTCGTGCATCGCAAATTTCCTAGTTCAAGCCTTTATAGTTATATTCTTCCATTCACAGTAAGTTGATCTTTATATCCATATGTAGTTTTCCATTTTCGGTCGTGTTGACTATTTTATAATGAATTTTTAGCAAGAAAACCACAAGATTTCTCAATAAACTGACACACTTTCTTGTAAAAACCTTCAAAACTACTTCATTCCTCAAAATTTCCTTGTACCTACACATAGATGAGGGTGTCCTTTCTAAGAGGAGACCATTATCGTTCTTGTCCAATCTTTCGTTCTTTTACACCAGCCCTAAACCTAACCTATGTATTGGACACTTTCCTTCATAATGCTTGCTCGAAGAAATATCGATCGTCTTGTATGCATTCCTGACCAGCGATTGGCTAGGTGTCTCACACACCAAAAAAAAAAAAAAAAAAAAAAAAAAAAAAGCAGTACTGCCTTTTTGAAGCTTGTATACCTCGTACCTTGACCTAATTTCAAGTCGTATTGTATTAGCCAGGCAATTGCGCAACATGCTACACTACTGTGACTTAGTGTTCAGGTTCCTATGATTCCGGGCTTTCCGTATTAATAACGGGATAGTTTTCTTGAGAGTAAATCTACAAAATGCTCAAACACGTTGTCCGGTCCTTTAAAGTGGAATATTGATCCTATTCCTTATTCTGGTTTGTGTGACTGTCTTCTTGACGAGCTGAATTTATCAGTGCTGTAAACTCAAAAGGCGCTAGATTATAAGGCAACACTCGATCCACGCATGTACACTGCCATTATGTGACAATGCTCCAATAAAAAATGTTGTATTTTAACATCTCAAATGCTAAACCAATAGTATTCAATTTGCGTGTATTGATTGGGGTATCTCTCTCTTCCCCCCACTCATATAAAATTCTTGTGTGACACACCCCATGTGATCTTGTCAAGTCGCTTCCCATATAAGGTATTTCGTCTTCCGTTTATTATTGATCATGTTTACACTCACGACTTCATAGATCAATCGGATATAATCTCTTTTAAGATGGAAATCTTATCGTAATCATCGCCAACTTGTGACAAAACGGGGCGGCCCCTATCGATCTTTGTTTCTCTCCGGCAGTATCGGTACATGTGTGGTACTGATTTTTATTATGTGCTGTCAATTACACTAGTCAACAACCAAAATGTACCAGAAATGAAAATAGCTGATCTTAACTAATTTTGGTGTGCTGAAAACGAAAATGAAATTAAAAAATGTTGATTGGCTCTAGTTTTCAAGATATATGCTACTAGTTTATTTAATTACGGTCAATTTATATATATGACGCAACTGTTGTGGGCGATTGCATAATTTTTTCTAATGACCAATAAAAATGTAACTAGAAGTTGATGATGCAATCCTACCTATGATTATATCACCTTTGAGTATAAATATCTTATCTCTGATTAAATTTTGCCATTAGTTAGTGCATTTGCCCTTATCAAAGGTATCGTAGTTAGAAATGCCTAGAACATGTGTGAACAGTGCTAATAATTTCTGTTATGTATGTGGTGAGGTGACATTTCTATCACAAAAACGAAATATAACTAAAGTGATTAAGAAGGCGTACAGTTTGTATTTTGGCTGCAGAATAGGAGATCAAGATAAGAGCTGGGCGCCACACATATGCTGCAATACATGTGCAGCACATCTTAAACTGTGGTTGACTGGCAAAAGGCAAGTATGCCTTTTGCAGTTCCAATGATTTGGAGAGAGCCCGCCCTGTGATCATCTCAACAACTGTTACTTTTGCATGCTCCCTCCAATTGGGAAAGGCATATCAAAAAAGAAAAAAATGGACTCTGGAATATCCAAACATCCCCTCTGCAATACGTCCTGTACCACGTGGCGATGACCTACAAGTTCCCAAAGTGCCAGAATCATTTTCAGCTGCTTCCACTGATGAAGAAGAGGACATTGGTGATCCTGAACCATCAACCTCAAGCGACCCAGATTTTGAGCAAACTACATCCACTAAACCACACTTAATAACCCAAGGTGAACTGAATGATCTTGTAAGAGATCTGAATTTACCGAAGAACAAGGCGGAGCTTTTGGGTTCCAGATTGCAACAGTGGAATCTCCTGGCAGAAGATGTTACAATTTCTATGTACAGGAACCGCCAGAAGTCGCTTATTACATTCTTTTTCAAAGAGAGTGACCTTTCTGCGTGCACGCCATTTCTGGTTAAATGGCAGCCCTCAAAATCAATTACATACCGGAAGAGTGGAGGCTTTTCATTGATTCATCCAAGACGAGTCTTAAAGCTGTTTTGTTGAATAATGGTAATGTGTTACCGTCAATTCCAGTTGGTCACGCAGTTCATATGAAAGATACTTATGAAAAAATTAAGCAGCTTTTGAAGTGTATAAACTACGATCATCATCATTGGTCACTTTGCGGTGACTTAAAAGTGGTCGCTCTTTTGCTTGGACTACAGGGTGGATACACCAAGTACTGTTGCTTTCTCTGTGAGTGGGATAGCCGTGCACGAAGTGACCATTACATCAGAAGACATTGGCCAATCAGGCAGTCATTGCAGCCTGGTAGTAAGAACGTTGAGAACCCAGCACTTGTCGACACCAGCAGGATTTTATTGCCACCCTTGCACATTAAGCTGGGTCTCATGAAAAACTTTGTCAAGGCAATGAAGAAAACAGGTGAGGCTTTCAAATACCTCATCAGAAAATTTCCAAGACTGAGTGAAGCTAAAATAAGAGAGGGAGTATTTGGTGGTCCGCAAATTCGAAAACTTCTTCATGATGACGAGTTTCTTTGCGTGTTGCATGGCAAGGAAAAAGTAGCAAGGCTAGCATTTAAGTCAGTGGTGGACAATTTTCTTGGAAACAACAGATCTGATAATTACAATGAAATTGTAGAAAATCTCCTTCTGAAGTATAAGAGTCTTGGCTGCAACATGTCTTTGAAAATTCATTTTCTGGATTCTCATCTGGATTTCTTTACGTCAAACTGTGGAGCGGTCAGTGATGAGCATGGTGAACGATTTCACCAGGAGACAAGGTATCAAGGCAATTGGAGCCCTTCAATGCTTGCTGATTACTGTTGGACTGTGACAAGAGACACCTCATCGATTGACTACAAGAAGCAAGCAAAGAGAGCTCGAACAGCGACTGAATAATGACGGAATGGGTTCAAATGTGCCTTTTTAAAACATGATATGTGAACTTTAAATAATGTTTTTATTTTTTCTATCATTTTATGTTGAAATATCAATTAATTGAGTATGTAACCACAATTTTTATAATGCTAAAGTAGAAAGACTAGCTGTTCGCCCCAGAGAATTAAACAAGCATACATTATTTGTATTACAGTAATGTAAATTCATCATTAAAAAAAACCAGAGCCAATTGGCCAACTTGTTATGACAACATTACTTTCTAATAAAGTAATAAGTATTACAGTTTACACATGTTGTCATGTGAAATCCCCGATCTGTCTGTAAGTTTGTACACAAGGGCATCGGACATCATATTACCATATATGGGAGACGTGACCTTTGCAAAATTTTTCCATGTCGGAAATATTTTGAAAGCACCACACCCGACCTCTTTGAATTTGATTGGAGCGTTTATTTAACTACATAACAAATGAAGGCGTGGGAAGATAGGAATATAGTCTGACCATTTCGCAGTTTTATTTCACTGTGAATTTCACGCTCGCCAAGACAACATCAGACCTCGCCAGAGTGAAGACTAGATTCATAATTCCTTTTTGTTAACTGGACCTTTTATTGGAGAACCAAATAAGACTTACAAAGCACCGGAAATCTCTACATTTTAATAAGGAGTACCGGGACGAGGAAACTGAAGAAACACACGGAGTCACAGAGGGAATCTATTGTAAAATTAAAGATCCCCCAGACGCGTGTAAGAGACCGACTCGTCTCTTTTATTCATCTGAGAACAAGTCTGTAGCCAAGATTGGTGTAAGTAGTGCATTTTTCATTCTGTTTCATTACTGACATGTGAACTAACATATATATTAGATAGCCCATGAATTTTTTCTGTCAAAGACGGTTTTTTAGTACGTTTACGGTACCATGCCGAACGTACCAGTGTATCGTCTGCTGACCTGTGTGGGAGTGAAAGAACATTAATTTCTATCGCAATTTTTCAAGTATCTGCTTCAGAAGGTGAAGTTTTTGCAGGAAAAAGATTTTGCTATAAAATTTACGTTGATAACATGCAGTTTGATGCCCGATGATGGCCTGCACTCAAGATTTTTTCACCAAGTTTTTCAAGAGGAAAATGACGGTCCTGGTCAAGTGCGCAGATTGTGAATTCTAAGTCTAACCATGATCACTGCACCGCATCTGAATCGTTGTTTCTCTGACACAGAGGCTGTTGCCAGGAGGATTTTTTTGCATATAAGCAGATAAGTAAACATATTGATTCATGCGGTGTGGGACTTGAAAAATCTAATTTGACAGGGTTCTTTTTTTTTTACATGTTATAGGTATTTTTGTATCTGCATGTTTTTGTATTAGGCGGGTTGGTTGGTGGGACCTATGAATTCGCAATACCTCTCTGATGGTCGTGAATTCGTATTCGTTCTTTAGTTTGTGCATCAGATTTTTTCAACTTAAGGGGCCGGTGAACATAGCTGTGTGTTACTGCCTTGAGTGAATTAACCAGATTCATTATTTGTCTAGTTGTAAAGGTACTGTAATTTTGTAAGTTTGTTATTGTTGTCAAGTTAATTGTAGTTTTATTTAGTTATTCTCCATTATTGTTTGTAAATGGTTCATCTCATCTTGCTATCCTTCAGTTATTAGATGTCATATATGTTGTGAAATTGTGCTTGTATTGTCATACGTGTGGTAGAGCTACATTTTGATCATTGTTCTACAGTTCATACATTTCTGCCTTGTTTTATCATTGGTGTTATCTTGAGTTGGCTCTTCCACTGTATTCTGTAATCTTGTTCGTATCTCTAATTTTTTGCTCCTATGACATCATCTATAATGTCATGCAGTTGACTGATTTTGAGTGGTGATATAATTGTTGCCATTACTGCTCCCATTATATATATATATATATATATATATATATATATATATATATATATATATATATATATATATATATATATATATATATATATATATATATATATATATTCCCTATATATATATGAATAATATTATATAAAATTACGATGGCATTACGTTTTGACCGTCCCTCGTATATATATATATATATATATATATATATATATATATATATATGAGTTCCAAAGATTGTTATTGCCGGGAGTTGTAGTGAGGATAAGCTCTCACTGCAGATAAAATACTTCTATGGCACGCGCCTCAAACAGCCTCTGACAACCAAGTCCAGCTCCCGGCCTTCACGTGTGGCTCAATTTGAGCCCGGCGGAACTGTTTCCACTGACGGGAGAAGGGGCAAAGGCGAGCGACTGGCGCCTTAAAACCAGCAGCTTCGGGCAGATAGGGCTCGTGATCCTTGGTTGGTAGCTTAATCTAAGAGAAGGAACTCTGAATTCAAACCACCGCTGCCTTGCGGGAATATCCATTTGTGGAATTGGCTTCGGGAGTAAACCCTGAGGATAAATCCGGAGTCGGAGTCCCTAAGGCAGTCTAATGTCGATTCGACATTATTCTGGCAACTCCTGCGACATGGCTGGTACCAAACTGTATCGGCTACTGCCGTTCCTTTGGATCTACCGGCTGTGTGGAGAGGGAGAACATGCTGCATGGGCAACAACTTGATCTCCATATAACTGTGCCCAAGCTCGCGCCCTGGAGAGGACACTCCAGCTTCACCCTATAGGTGTCGGCAAAACACGGGAAGTAGCAGTTACCGGTTATAAGCATTTTGCCCAATTGGCGTAGGGCATGGCGCCAGGGGCTACTTCCGACAGTGGGAGAGGTTCTAGGATCTCACTGGACAGCTACCGCCCGCTTCAAGCTGGGCAGCCCCCAGTCAATGAGGTGTTGTCCCGCCACTGTCTGCTTTCCCCATTGGGTGCATGGGGATTAGGGTCAAACCCGAACTGTGGACAGAAAATTTTGCACCAAGCAATTATCGAAACAATAGAAATAAGCAAACTCTCAGATTGGGATGCTGGAACGTCCGGACTATGTTGACTGGACTATCCGAAAACCTACAGGATGTAAACGATGTGAGGAAGACAGCCATAATTAATGATGAGCTTAAACGACTTCAGGTGGATATAGCTGCACTTCAGGAAACGCGCCTGGCGTGCTCTGGAATGGTGAGCGAGAAGGACTACACATTTTATTGGCAAGGGAAAGATCTTGATAAAGCTAGAGAACACGGAGTAGGTTTTGCGGTAAAAAAATCGCTAACTAACATGGTTGAACCAGGCGAGAATGGATCAGAACGCCTGTTAACGCTCCGCCTGCAAACTAGCACAGGTCCCATCACCCTTGTCAGTGTGTATGCTCCTACTCTGTACTCTGCCTCAGAAGCTAAAGATGAGTTCTACGAGAATCTAGCAGCAGTAATCAAAAGCATACCTAGGCAAGAACAGCTTGTTCTCCTTAGTGACTTTAACGCTAGAGTGGGTGCCGATAATGTTTCATGGCCTTCATGTCTGGGCAGGTTTGGTATTGGCAAGATGAATGAAAATGGACAACGGCTCTTAGAGTTGTGCGTCCACCATGACCTCTGCGTGACCAACACCTACTTTCAGACAAAACCCCAGCATAAGGTGTCATGGAGACACCCACGATCCAAGCACTGGCACCAACTTGACCTGATTCTCGTCAGAAGGCCACTCCTCAGGTCTGTGCTCTCCACGCGCTCGTACCATAGTGCAGACTGTGACACAGATCACTCCTTGGTTTGCTGCAAAATCAGAGCACAACCAAGAAAACTCTATCGTGTCAGACATGAAGGGAAACCACGCATTGATACCAGCAAGATGTCAGACCCTTTCATGATCGCTCAATTCACTGCGACCTTCAAGAAAGTGCTCAGTAGCCCTCAGCATGGTGATACTATTACAGAGAACTGGGAGCATCTACGGAACACCATTCAAAGTACTGCACTTGCCACCTTTGGTAAGAAAACATCAAAGTCAAATGACTGGTTTGACGCTTCATCAGATGTGATGGCACCTGTTATTGAAGCTAAGCGCAGTGCTATGAACGAATACAAACGTTCACCGAGTGCCAGAACCCTACAGATCCTGAGGGCTACGAGAAGCAAAGTTCAACAAACTGCTCGACGCTGTGCAAATGACTATTGGCTCCAGCTCAGTGAGAGCATCCAGATCGCAGCGCAAACAGGCAACATTAGACAAATGTATGACGGTATAAAGAAAGCACTTGGCCCCCATAAAAGTAAGACGGCACCGCTAAAACCCATCAGCGGAGAGAAGCTAACTGATAAGGGTAAGCAGATGGAGAGGTGGGTCGAGCACTACTCTGAGCTTTACGCTAGAGACAATACCGTTACGCCTGCAGCCCTTGATGCTGTCAATAGTCTGCCAACTATGGAGGAGCTGGATGCCGAACCAACATTAGAGGAACTCAGTAAGGCCATTGATAGCTTGGCCTCTGGCAAAGCACCAGGCAGTGATGGGATTCCTCCTGATTTAATCAAATGCTGTAAGAGCACGCTATTACATCCCCTGCATAGGATGCTGTGCCAGTGCTGGGAAGAGACAACTATTCCTCAAGACATGCGAGATGCCAAGATTGTAACACTGTATAAAAATAAAGGAGACAGAAGTGATTGCAATAACTACAGAGGCATCTCTCTTCTTAGTATTGTTGGTAAGGTTTTTGCCAAAGTCATCTTAATGCGACTACACAAGTTAGCTGAGTGCATATATCCAGAGGCACAGTGTGGATTCCGAGCTGGCAGATCAACAACAGACATGATCTTCTCTCTCCGCCAGCTTCAGGAAAAATCAAGAGAGCAGAAAAGACCATTATATATCGCCTTTATAGACCTCACAAAAGCATTCGACCTGGTTAGTAGGGATGGACTCTTTAAAATCCTCCTGAAAATAGGCTGCCCTTCTAAAATGCTGGAAATGATAAAGTCATTCCATGACGACATGAAGGGAACAGTCCAATATGCTGGAAGCACGTCACAGCCCTTTGATATACGAAGTGGCGTTAAACAAGGCTGTGTTCTGGCTCCGACCCTCTTCGGAATCTTCTTTGCCTTACTCTTGAAACATGCATTCAGAGATGCAACTGAAGGAATATGCCTTCACACTAGGTCAGATGGCCGTCTGTTTAATCTTTCAAGGCTGAAGGCAAAAACAAAAATCAGAAGGGTCACTATAAGAGACTTGTTGTTCGCTGATGATGCTGCAGTCGTCACTCAAAGCCAACAGGAGCTTCAGAGCTTGATGAATCGCTTCACTAAAGCATGCAAGGACTTTGGCCTCACAATAAGTCTAAAGAAAACGAATGTGCTGAGTCAGGATGTGGGTGCTGCACCAGTTATCACTATCGATAACTATGAATTGGCAGTGGTGCACCACTTCACATACCTAGGGTCTACCATCAATGACAAACTCTCACTGGATACAGAAATCGACAGCCGCATTGGCAAAGCTGCAGCTACCTTTGCCCGCCTCACATCGCGTGTTTGGGGAAACTCTAAACTCACAATGAAGACCAAAGCTGCGGTATATAATGCCTGCGTCACCAGCACACTCCTATATGGCAGCGAGACCTGGACGACCTATGCTAAGCAAGAAAGAAGGCTCAATACCTTCCATTTGCGGTGTCTACGCCGCATCCTCGGCATCTCGTGGAAAGATAAAGTGACAAATGTCGAGGTGTTGTCACGTGCTGGCCTTCAAAGTATGTATACGCTGCTTAGACAGCGCAGACTTCGCTGGCTTGGCCATGTTCGCCGCATGGAAGATGGTCGCATCCCAAAAGATATCTTCTACGGACAATTAGCAGATGGCAAGAGAACAGTTGGGCGACCACAGCTGAGGTTCAAAGATGTGTGCAAGAGAGATATGAGGGCACTGGACATGGATCCAGCAACATGGGAGGATGAAGCTGCCGATCGCACTAAGTGGCGATGCTATTTACGGCACCACCTCAGATTGGGCGAAGAGAGGCTCACACAAGAAGCAGAGGTGAGGAGAAAACGTCGAAAGGAGCACCAGGAAAATAAGCAGCTGAGGGCTGCCACCTCAGGGGCGCATTCCCATAGTCAGTTATGACTGAAGGGGCTATTATTATTATTATATATATATATATATATGTATATATATATATATATATATATATATATATATATATATATATATATATATATATATATATATATATATATATATATATATATATATATATATATATATATATAAATAAATATAAATATAAATATATATAAATATAAATATAAATATAAATATAAATATAAAATATAAATATATATATATATATATATATATATATATATATATATATATATATATATATATATATATATATATATATATATATATATATATATATATATATATATATATATATAAAAATAAATAAAAAAAAAAAAAAAAAAATAAATAAAAAAATAAATAAATAAATAAATAAATAAATATATATATATATATATATATATATATATATATATATATATATATATATATATATATATATATATATATATATATATATATATATATATATATATATATATATATATATATATATATATATATATATATATATATATATATGGAGCCGCGGTAGCATAGTGGTTAGTGCACTGGCTTCCTAGCGCAGTGGTCTATGGTTCGATCCCCAGATGAGGCGGAAAAATTTTTAGGCCACAAACGGCTCCTGGGTCGACCCAGCCCCAAATGGGTACCAGAGCTACTCTGGGAAGGTTAAGGCGGCCGGCGTGATGCCGACCACATCACCCCTCGTGTGCCGACGGTCAAGATAATATGGGCCTAACACCATATTCCCAATATGCCTAAATGGGCGTGTAACGGGTTCCTTTACCTTTACCTTTTATATATATATATATATATATATATATATATATATATATATATATATATATATATATAATTTGATTTATTATTGGCCATTTTGTAGTCACAATTTTAATGAAATATGTCTGCCGTGGAAGATTTTCTCAGGCAAGGTAAGGAATTTGGGTTACAAGGACCAGCTCTTTAGAGTTTTATCATGGACAATCTAGAAAAGGTAGAGAATGGGGGATTGATGCGTGATGCCATATGATGATGGATGGTATCCGCATGTCTGGTTTTGTGTAGTGTGCAGATGTGTTCAGTCAAACAATGTTCATACAAAAATAACAGGGCAATCCACATAGAACGTCAGTAAACTCACGACGTATAAAGTCAATGATTCTTGTAACAGCCGTTGACGTTTTTCTTCATTATTTATTGTGGACGCCACAGTGACAAAATGGTTACGCGAATATGTAGGCACATCAAACAGTCATTATCACAGCAACATTCAATACAGCAATAGACGGTAGACAGCATTACAATGATGAGTCAGATGCATGTTATATTTCATAGTGCTGTAAATGTAGTCAGGTGAAAAACTCCATCCTTTTCTATAACAGCCAGGAGATAACCAGATGTATGAGATCAGTTCACTCTCCTTAGTCTGACTTCAGCAAGACAGACACGTCTGCCGAAGTATAAATAATGTCCTCAAAAATATCCTCTAGATAATAAAGGTTTTCCAAACCTAGTTCATTTAACAAAGTAGCAAGTAATGGTCCTTGGGACATGCATCAACCGATGCAGTACAATACAGCGACATGTGAGCTGGGAAAACATCTCGTGACGACGACTTTCGAAGACAGGCTATGAATCGAAATCGCTCACGACCCAAAATCGATAGAGTTAATGAAAAGTCAATTTACCTTGCCTTCAGGAAATACACAGAAATATCACGCCTCCCGACATGTGGGAAACACTAGAGGTATTATCTCGAATAAACGAAATATCCATTAAGAGGACTACACATCCCTGACAGAACAAAAAATAGCGGAGATCCCCTCTTCAACGAGGCATCTCTTTCGCCATTCAAATCGCTCACTCCACTAGTGGTGGGCGGAAACCGATCGACCACAAAACAAGACCAGTCATGCGCAGTCCAGCGCAAAAAGACCACAGCTCAAAACTTAACTGCATTCAATACCAACGCGGGAAGACAAATGCTTACCGAGAAAAGTGACTATAAATTTCAAGCAGTTGTTGCCCTTGCGTTATAAAATAGATATTGTAATAAAACGATGTTGCGAGAATTTATCACGCAACATATCACCACCTCCTCCCGATAAAAAAAAATGTGGAACATATTTTTTTTTTTAAAATATCAAAGAGCATGCGATAAGCGGCTCAAAACGCACGAATTATGCGCTGATAATTAATTAAATTGCCTAACATGAGGCTAAATATAGAGTGTCTGGTGAGGATATACCTCAACAGAAAAATAAATATGTCTCAAAAAATATTCACATCGGGGAGGTGTCACCAACACACATCACGTTAGCATGTAAACACAATATACGTATGCAAGTTACCATAATCATCATTAAACAGCATACTCTAATATTGTCTTTAAAAATGGATGTACAAATCTGATAGGAAAATTTAAATAGTACATTCTTTGACATGTAATGACATAAGTACATAGTAAAGTTAAACTACATGACGATCCAGGACATATGCTCTGGTATTCCGAGGGTAAGTACACAATCTAGAACTCGTCATGCTTGATACTAGTAAGGTAAGTCCTCAGCTCAACAATGACATTCTGAGAAAGTACAAGCAATATAATGCTAATTAATAACTAATATGCTTCATAAGGTACAATACATTATTAATAATTGTGGCTGTTTAGTAAACTAACGGCCCTTATATTAACTACTCAGTCCTCCTCTATCATCTTAAAAAACGAACAGAAGAAGATGACAACAAAGCACGATAGTGTGTACATATAAAGTAAGTACAGATGTGCTAATCTATTGTAGAAATATAGGTGTGTTATGACTCTGTAATATATGGAAATATAGGACAGAAGTATTAGTTGGAGTCATGTGGGCATCTAGACAAAATGTCAGCCATCACATTATCCGCACCACGGATAGCTCGTACCGTGAAGTGAAAAGGTTGAAGAGCTATAGCATATCGAGTGGATCTCGAACTCTTCAAATTCTTAGTCTGAATAGCTGTAAGAGCTTTCTGATCAGTCTCTAGAATGAAATGTGCGCCCAGGAGGAATCTTTGTAGCTTTAGAATTGACCAAACCATCGCTAACAACTCACGGTCTAAAACCGAGTAGTTCCTCTCTGCCGCATTTAGTTTTCTAGAAATGTACATAACAGGATGCAGAGTATTTGCATATTCTTGCATCAGTGCTGCTCCAATCCCAGTGGATGAAGCATCACTCCGAAGAACAAAAGTCCTATCAAGAGTAGGTAATCTTAAGATGGGAGGAGAAGAAAATATATTCTTGATTTGGTCTAGTGAAGATTGTCATTCTTCAGACCAACGGACCAGATTAGGCGAACCTTTCTTCAACAATGTTGAGAGAGGTGCCATGATCGAAGATAAATTTGGAATAAATCTCCCATAAAATTGAATTAAACCTAAGAGACTCCTAACTTGTTTCTTCGTTTTAGGAACAGAGATGTTCAGTATTTTGGAAGTATTGTGGTCTTCTGTCTTCAAGAGACCATGACCAACACGATGACCCAGGAAAGAGATTTCACCAAAACCAACAAAAGCTTTAGAAGGTTTTGCTGTCAAATTATTCTCACGTAGAGTGGACAGTAAGTCACATAACCCTAAATAGTGATCTTCCCAGGTATCACTGAAGAGACAGATGTCATCTAAGTATGCGATGACATCCGAACGATGTGACAGAATTCGACGCATCATGCGAACGAAAGTGGCAGGGGCGTTCATGAGACCAAAAGGCATAACATTCCATTGAAATAGACCCCTAGGTGTAGAAAAAGCAGTAAGAGGTTTGGCATGCTCTGCTAAAGGCACTTGCCAATAACCTTTAGACAAGTCAAGTTTAGTGAAGAATCTAGAATTAGAAAGTCTAATCAGTAGATCTTCTAACAAAGGCATCGGTTCAGCATCGAACTTTGTGACCTGATTCAATTTGCGATAATCAACACAAATTCGTATGTTCTTATCCTTCTTCCGGACAATAACCATGGAAGAAGAATATGGTGAAGTCGATGGTTCAATTATATTTAATTGAATCATTTCATCCAATTCCTTTTCCACTTGCGACTGAAAGTGTATAGGAATAGGATAAGGCCTAACCCTAATTGGATTATTGTCGGTAAGAATTATGTCATGTTCTATGACATCTGTGTGTCCAGGAATGTCAGTGAGAACATCCTGAAATGTTTGTAACATCGACGAGACTTGTGGATGTTCGTCACCAGAAAGATTAGGAGAAACAGAAACGTTTTTCCAAGATTCCGTAGAACGTAATGGAACCACTGGAAGGGGAAGATTAACATCAGAGAAGGTAGATTCCTCATCCTGTATGACAGACAGGGATGAATAATGACCGTGAGGTGCAGGAGCATCATCCGTTGCCTGGAAAATAGGCAGCAAATAGTCCGGACGTTCGTGAAATTCCGAAAGCATGTTTATGTGGAAAGTTTTATGCTTTCCATCAATATCGACCACATAGTCAACATCGGAAATCCGAGAGACTATTGCATACGGACCTTTCCATGCAATAAGAAGTCTATTTTCCCTACTGGGGAGTAGGACGAATGCTTTGTCACCTGGACAAAGTTGTCGTAGACATCTATTCTTGTTAGCAAACTGTCTTGCCTTCTCTTTAGCAATTTCTGATGAAGCAGTTGCTAGCTTACATGCCTCAATGATCTTTTGTCTAAGAGCAATGACATACTCATATGAGGATTGAGTTTCATCGCTAATATCATCGGCAGTGATGAGATCGTGTAATAAAGACATAGGGCCGCGTGGACGCGCGCCAAAGACAAGTTCGAAGGGAGAAAATCCTGTGTGTTCATTAGGGACTTCTCTATAGGCAAAGAGAGCCGCGGGTAAAACCCTGTCCCAATCTTGAGGATGATCTTCAGTTATCTTACCAAGCAAAGTCTTGAGCGTTCTATTCAGACGCTCAACTAACCCATTAGACATAGGATGGTAGATACTACTGAGAGATCGTTCAATATGTAAGGTAGACATTACCTGTGACATAGTGTCAGATATGAGTTGAGTGCCATGGTCTGACAATATTTCTCTGGGGAACCCCAAGCGAGAAAATATCAACCAAAGAGCATCTGCGATATCTGTAGTAGATATGCTCTTAAGAGGAATAGCCTCTGGCCAACGTGTGCACATATCGACACATGTAAGGATAAACTGATGTCCTCTGGCCGACTTGACCTTAAAAGGGCCAATAATATCTATGGCCATTTTCTGAAACGGCCGAATAGGAATGTCAGCAGCCTGGATAGGCGCAGCATGTCGTGGTCCTCTAGATTTGACCTCCTGACATACCTTGCATGATCGGCAGTAAATACGAATGTCCTTATTGACAAAAGGCCAAAAGAAAGCCGCAAGGACTCTCGACTTCGTACGGGAAAAACCCATATGTCCAGCACATTGCGAGTCATGAGCATGTTGTAATATTTGGACTCTCATGCTCTTGGGAACAAGAATTTGCGAATGTGCCGACGTAGTCGAATCTTGTACCATACGTACAAGTACGCCGTTTCTCATTGCAATCCAAGATTTTCTATTTGTATCCTGATTCGGATCACCTTTCTTCGCAAGAACGAAGAATTTTTTTAAAGAAGGATCTTCTTCTTGCAATTTTATGAAAGAGTCACGAGTGATTACTAAGTGACTATCTTGGCTATCAACTTCATTATCACTATTCAGTGAAGTTTCGGGTGTTTGTAGAGCTTGTGCTCTTGTAACTACTGCATTTGTAGCTTGCATGTTATTATCTTCCCAAGCAGCAATCTGCTGTGGGGTACACTCCCTAACTCCGTGAATACGACCAATAATAAGGTCCGCAATAGGATTAGGTAAGAGACAAGCATGCACATCTCCAGTAAAGAAAGGAGTGGCAATGCGAATTACAGCAGTAGGATATTTTTCTAGAGTGCCGCCAAATGTGACACATTTAATAACCCTTCCTGTAGCACAAGATGGATCTACAAGCGATTGTCTAACACCAATAGTGGTGCATCCGGAATCGAAAAGTAGTGAGACCGGAGTATCATTAACAAGACCCTTATGTAGAATTAAAGAACCCCTCCCGTCATGCGCACCAGCAGCAGGAAGAGCGGGAAGTGGGTGACCACAACTCAAAGTAGTTATGGTACCCGGTTCGAATAAAGTACTGCATTGGGGGCATTTGTTTGCTCTCTCAAAGTCAAAAGCAGAACCAGTGACAGCGTCAAAGTTTTTACTATCAACAACATGATTACAGGCTCCCTCAGTTTCCTGTTGTACAGCATTAGCCTGCTGATATCTCTTTTTTTTTGTGTTGAGATCTACCCCGACTATTATTACCTCTGAAGTTATCAGAGTTATTATTATCTCTGCAGTTATTATTGTCTCTATTGTAATTGTTATCCAGGTTCGAATTCCAGTTTCCACGATTACTATCATGTTCACATTGATGCGAACATCTATTTGTTTGGTTCTGAGGTCTTCAGCAGGAATAACCTCTATTACCATATCCTCTTTTGAAATGCTTATAATTATTAGGGTGATAGTAACGAGTACTATCAGGTTGTCTCCAATTCTTCGAAGAAGAATCACCATGAAATTGATTTCCATGATTTTGACAGAAATTACCGCTACTCTTTCTATCAAAATTTTGTTGGAATCTACGAGCAAAGTTTTGGCCATACGGAGCTGCCGAAGCAACTGGTAAACCTTCTTTCACCTTAGAGTTACCCATGGTTATGTGTGGGTGCGCAGTTACGTATTGGCAACAGAAATCTTCCATTTCTTTTATTGTTTTAGGTTTACGTTCATGAAGGAAAGCAAGGAAAGACTCATTGACAGACGACATGACTTTGTCTCTAAGTATTAAGTCCATAAGTCCTTCATAAGTTTTTTCCGTCTTAGATAGTTCAACCCATCGTGAGAAAGTAATGCGTATTCTTGCAATAAACTCGGAGAATTCAACTCCATTTTCAGGTAACATGTTTTTAAATTGTAGACGATAGCCGTCTTCGTTAAGCTGATATTTCTTTAACAAAGCGGCCCTGACAACCTCATAATTGTTCTTGTCAGGTTCATCCACCATATTTAATATACTTAGAGCTTTACCTGTCAGTATCCCTGATAACTGATAAACATATTTTGCTTTGTCTATGTTATGAGCTGTACATGCTTGTTCAAATCTGTCCAGATAGAACATTATGTCATCACTGGAAGGACTAAATGTTGGTAACTTAATCTTAAAAGTATCATTATTAGCCTTACCAGAAGATGAACCCTTGTTTGAATCATTACCATTACTCATGCTCGTCAATTTCAATTTTTCCAACTCTAAAGCTAAGACCTTTTCTTCATGTTCCATTTTTGCTTTCTCTTTCCTCTCATCAGACTCTCTCTGTAATCTTCTTTCCTCAGCCTGAGCCTCTTTTTGAAGTCTTTCATTTTCAGCTTCTTTTTCAAGTCTTTTATTTTCAGCCTCTTTTTCAAGTCTTTTCAGCCTCTAGCTGTAGCTGGAGTTTTCTCTCCTCAGCTTCTGATTCCCTTTTTTGTTTTTCCATTTCCATTTGGAATCTTTTTTCATCCACCTGCATCTGCAGTTTCTTTTGTTCAGCTTCCATTGCTTTATCATATCGAGCAGTTGCAAATTCTTCTAACTTATCACCAGTCTTCCCAAGCAATTTACCCTGCTCAATAAAGTGCTCAAATGTAGACATGTTGTCTAACATATGAGTCCAAAACCTGAAATAATTAACTAATTTATTTCAAACCTAAGTGTAACAAGTCTTAATTAAGCACTTGTATATTCACATCACATTATATTATCCCAGTCCTTGTGGGAAACAAGTCTCCAATCAAAGAACTTGTATATGAAATATCAGCACTCAATTCTTGATCATAAGTGCACTTCTCATTCAATAGTGCACGACACTATTCATCATTCATTTATCATCAGTGTAGTAGTAACAGTGCATTAGCATAGCCCATTAACTAATTACTATAACTGTAAACAATGACTATGTAAACACATGCAGAATGTAAACATTGAAAATGTAAACAATGCAAACAATGTAAACAATAACAATGTAAACAATAACAAAGATCAGCAACAATACAAAAACGTTCGCAGAAATCAACTAAAAATAAAGCAGAAATTAATGAAATATCACAAAAAATGTGACGATATCTGCGCTATAATTAAACAAAATACATGACACCACAGTGTATAAACAAAAATGTTGTATGAAACTAAATTATAGACAAGAGTAGGCTAACAAATACAAACAAATCAAAACAAAACTAAAGAATGCGAAATAATAACGAAAACAATATTAAAACATGTCATCACAGCTAACATAAATAGCAACAGAAGTCGCTTAGCAAATTCCAGTATCGGAAATTTGCAAACCCTACAGAAAACGCTCACAATAGACGACCTCTATGACGTGGCATAATCTAACGGAGACACCACCCAACCGAGAACCCGCTGAAATATAAACATATAAATATACAAATAACATATAGACATATAACATATAGAATGAGATGATACACAGAAGACTCAGCAGAAGTATAAGGGCACAGTTTACATACAAACAGGCCACTTAACTTATAGGCTTCCAATCGTCGAACAGCAGAAAAAACGGATGTCAATCAACGTCCTAAAGAGCGAAGCTCCAACGATGATGGCACATCTGAACTGCTTCCACTGCTAACACGATGGTACAAGAGCTTCTGAAATACTGTGTGTTGAGTTGTTTCGGCACTTGACCTTCTAATCCAAAAGTAAGTTGATGGAAATCGGTACTTGGCCTTCTTCAGAAAACAACCCGTTTCAACCGGCACTTGACCTTCACAAAAATGACAGCACTGGAACCTTGACAGCAGCAACTTGCTTGACTTGCGTAAAAGATAACAGCAGTCCGAGTTATCCGGCAACATGTAACAACGCCGGGTACTGTCAAATTCTTGTTTCCGTCAAAAAGTTGAAATTTTGACTTTTACCGGGCAACGCCGAGTACTTTGAAAATTTTGAAGATGTTGACTGTATTGAAGAATGTTAATTTCTTGAAGGATGCTGATGAATTCTTGTTGAAAATGAAGTGGGTAAGGGACCCCGTGTTTGCTGGTACCAGAATCAAACCAGCTTATGGCCACCAAATGATGCGTGATGCCATATGATGATGGATGGTATCCGCATGTCTGGTTTTGTGTAGTGTGCAGATGTGTTCAGTCAAACAATGTTCATACAAAAATAACAGGGCAATCCACATAGAACGTCAGTAAACTCACGACGTATAAAGTCAATGATTCTTGTAACAGCCGTTGACGTTTTTCTTCATTATTTATTGTGGACGCCACAGTGACAAAATGGTTACGCGAATATGTAGGCACATCAAACAGTCATTATCACAGCAACATTCAATACAGCAATAGACGGTAGACAGCATTACAATGATGAGTCAGATGCATGTTATATTTCATAGTGCTGTAAATGTAGTCAGGTGAAAAACTCCATCCTTTTCTATAACAGCCAGGAGATAACCAGATGTATGAGATCAGTTCACTCTCCTTAGTCTGACTTCAGCAAGACAGACACGTCTGCCGAAGTATAAATAATGTCCTCAAAAATATCCTCTAGATAATAAAGGTTTTCCAAACCTAGTTCATTTAACAAAGTAGCAAGTAATGGTCCTTGGGACATGCATCAACCGATGCAGTACAATACAGCGACATGTGAGCTGGGAAAACATCTCGTGACGACGACTTTCGAAGACAGGCTATGAATCGAAATCGCTCACGACCCAAAATCGATAGAGTTAATGAAAAGTCAATTTACCTTGCCTTCAGGAAATACACAGAAATATCACGCCTCCCGACATGTGGGAAACACTAGAGGTATTATCTCGAATAAACGAAATATCCATTAAGAGGACTACACATCCCTGACAGAACAAAAAATAGCGGAGATCCCCTCTTCAACGAGGCATCTCTTTCGCCATTCAAATCGCTCACTCCACTAGTGGTGGGCGGAAACCGATCGACCACAAAACAAGACCAGTCATGCGCAGTCCAGCGCAAAAAGACCACAGCTCAAAACTTAACTGCATTCAATACCAACGCGGGAAGACAAATGCTTACCGAGAAAAGTGACTATAAATTTCAAGCAGTTGTTGCCCTTGCGTTATAAAATAGATATTGTAATAAAACGATGTTGCGAGAATTTATCACGCAACAGGGATGTGATGATATTTCTATGGTAGAGAGATGGTATAGGAGAGAAGATGAGTTATTGAAGTTTGTTGCAAACAGAGTGAAGTTAATGGATGATTTAGACAAAGAGTTGATGGCATTAAAAATCCAGTCGAACTTCAGATCGTTGCAAGTGGAACCTGCAAATTCTAAGGCGTCATTAGAGACTGTCTTGGAGAAGAATAAAACTTTAGACTCTGAGGTTCAGGAACTGCAAAATAACGCTGCAGCATATCAGAGGAAACTTACCATGCACAGTCATGATTTATCAGATAAGATTGTTCGTCTTAAAGCCAATTTTTTTTTTAAACCAAAGGATGCTTTGACAGCACGAATTCAGGCACAGGTTGCTCAGATTCGGGACTTATGTTTCAAGTTGCCCGGCTACAACCACATATTGAGGAAGCACATAAGGGGAGATTGAAGAAAATGGCATGGAAAAAGAGAGCCATGAGAGAAGTAGAATTAGAGACGAGGATACTGCAGGAAACTCAATCTCATGTCCCTCAGCTTCAGGAGTTGAAGTTGGAGATCACACGTCTTGAATCGATTGTTCAGGAAAAGGGCACAGCGATCCATAACAAAGAGCTGTCATATGTGCAACTCGAAAATGAGTATAAGAAAAAAAAAATGATCGCATCTGATATTTTATTGCATGAAGAAAAAAGTGGAACCGTCGAACTCAGAAAGGTAAATGCAGGGCAAGGTGAGGAACTCTCACGGAAAAATGATGAACTTATTAAGTTATGTAATAGGGTCGATGGCTTGTTAGATATCGCTTTAAAACATACACTATTGGCACCCTCGGGCGACGACAGGTGTGAGGTGCCACATACAAACAATACCAAGCGTGGTGTTAATGGGTCATCTCTCCCTAGTAAAGAAAAAAACCTCTTTTCATGGCAGATACAATTTCTCTCGTGATCACTGTCATGAAGGTGACCCCGCTCGCAACAATACTGTCTTATCTGGGACATCTTCTTGGCGACAAACCAACAACAGTAAAGACGGTGTGACGAACTGTTTAACAGATCATCATATGCTCACGGGGAAAAATGTTTCCCATAATCGACAGGATCAGGTTGCATCTGGGCGTGAGAAGCCTAACATAAATACTAAACACAACGCACATTTACAGGATCTGAGTCGTAAAAGTACAGACCAGTTTGTTCAGTGTGATCTTAACGTAGCCGATGTCGTTCGGATTGGTTCAATTTGTTTTGATCCGGATTGCTGTACTCAGTTTTGTCTTTAAAAGGCAGTCAATGCTGATGTTGGGAAAGCATTGACTGGGCCTTCCGGGCGGTCTGTCATGACATGCTCAAATGTGACTAATAATACTGTTCAGCATCCTCAGTGTAAACGACATGCTCATAGTGCATCTACTCTTAAGAATACAGATGAGGCTGTAAAGGGTGTCCAAAAAATGTACTAATAAGAGTCATGGTGATACACGTAAGGTTGATGATAACGATATTAAAAAACTTACCTGGTCAAACTAATACCAGTACATCTGAGAAAAAATGTTTGGCTGTGCCTTATAAGCTGTCTTCTACGACATGCTCCAAACCTACAGGCTCGATTGAGGATAGGTATCATACTCAGTTCAAACAGTATGATACATCATATAATAAAGATATGACATCCATGAGAAAGATAAATGACCATGTTTCTCATTTGACTAAGGGTGCTTACCACCCCTGCTCACAGTTTCGTAAAAATGGGATGCCTTATCGAGGCAATAGTGCATACTCACGCACCGTACTAGTGCGAAATCTGCCACCAGGCACTACATGGCAGGCACTGGATGACTTTTTCCAATTCACTGCTGACATAAAGTTTGTACGTCTTTTGCCTATCAGCAGTTTCAAGGATAGGGAGGCACTTATTTATTTTTACTCTAATGTGGATGCACGCATGGTTGTCGATCCTGACAACGGCGCTTACTTTCGAGATCATTGTCTTGATGTGCAATTGATACATCATTCAGCAGCACACAAATTTTAATGCTTTCTTGTGCACATTATTTTTCTATCATCCTATCTATTTCAGGTATCTCCTGGAGGACATGTTCAGGAGTTGTATGTTTGGCAGTTTGTTTTCTTTTTTGCCATTGTCCTTTTAATGTAGGTCTGAGCTAAAAGGGCCATTCAACACATTTTCGACACAGTTGTGCCAGCAAAAATTAAAATCATCTTACTGTGCTTTAACCGGAGGCTCAGTCATAACTCAAGGTTCAAACCAGACACGTTTGCTCTTCCCGGTGGATTTATTACACTCCTCTAGTCTAGATAGAGACTTAAGGACACTGTGTTAGAGTAATATCATACACATACAGCCGAAGGATTTATCTCTGGGTTTACTTTCATTGTCGGGACCGACTAGTTAGTTTTGGTTCCTTGATGTTTATGTAATTGTTAACTTGTTGTGATCTGATGCATTTCTTATGTTGTTGTGCTGATATACTTACTTTTCTTATATTTTCTACTTTCAAGAATTTTAATAAATGTTACCCATTTATTAACGCGCTGTTCAAGACCTTCATCCATACATATTTAAGCTCTTACTATTTCTCTATCTATCTGTGAGAAAGAAGAGAAAGCGGGTGAGACGTAATACTATATGTGAGTTGTGGGCTTGGAATGAGAGATAGCTTTAATAGATCTTCTTCCAGGCTGTCTTAAGGTCTCCCTATTTTCACACATTATCTGTTTTTTTCTCTCAGTTCACTCACATTGTCGATTTCACTCAAATTGTCCGACTCAACAAATACTTCTAAAACCTTCACACTCACCACACACACACACACACACACACACACACGCACGCACGCACGCACGCACGCACGCACGCACGCACGCACGCCCGCCCGCCCGCCCGCTTGCCCACCCGCCCGCCCGCACGCACGCACGCACGCACGCACACACACACGCACACACACATACATATATAATTATAGAACTAATAAGTTGTATTGATTTGCCTTACAAATTGCAGTTATTTAATCTATTTCTGTGAGTAGTTTCAAATGGTATTTTATATTTTCTCACATCTGAGTGAGTAGGGATAGTTTAACGAGCTGCATTTCCATCACATATAAGTAGTGACATCTCTAGAGCATAGGATAGATATAGCGAGAAGGTGACATACTTGACAGCTTTCTTTCTATAGTTAGCCACACAGACCTGTGAAGTTAAATATATGTCTGTCTCTTACCATCCCTAACTTCTAGTGGAAGGAAAGTCCTCAGGTTCCCCAGCCATCGCAATGACATGTCAAGGGCTGAAAGCCTAAGTTCACAATTGCTAATCTACGCGAAATCATCATAATAGGCTGAAACTGCCACATGGAGGACTTCTTGGTGTAATTGTGGTTGCATTATTTCTTCTCGACATTCTGTGAACTCCTCCCAACCATGCATCTCGTCACATTAGTATTAAATGATTTCTTCTTCAAACTTAATTAAAGCACAACAATAAATGACATATATGATTTATCAATGTAACAGAAATTACTCCCATCTGTCATTTCTCTTCTTCTTTGATCTTTAGCCACCGACTGTCAAAGCAGTCAGTGGCCATCATGCCTGGTGGCGCCTTGTAGCTCAGCAACAGACTGCTGCCACCTTGTTCGGTCAGCAGCTATCCTTAGTGACCCAGCTTTGGTTCATTCTTTGCATTTCAGCCTTCATAGTTCTACGCCAAGTTGTTTTTGGTCGGGCTGTATTTAGCTTTCCTTCAGGGGTCCATAGCATAACTGTTCTAGTGATGGTATCAGAGTCTCTTCTGAGGACATGGTCAACCCAACTCCAGCGTCTGCCAGCTATGATGGTGTGGATGTCCTTTTTGTTGCTTCGAGTTTGCAATATTTGGTTGGTGATGGTATTCGATCAAACTATTCAGAAAATTGTCTTTAGGCAGATTGTGTGGAAGGAGGACAATTTCGACATTTCTTTCTCTGTTACTCTCCAGCATTCCGCATCATAGAGAAGCACAGACAGTACACAGCTCTCATATAATCTTAATTTCGTGTTTATGCTATATTGGGAAGACTTTCAGATGTTGTTTAGACTAGTACATCATGTCTCTTACAATGCCGTATTTACTTATTGCATAAATATTAAAACATCTTATACATCTCATCATGATAGCACACACACGAAGCGAAAATGTGTCGCCTGATATTCGGTTTTCTCTTGGCACGACTACTTGTGATGTAAATTAATACTACTGCGGGGTAGGTAAAGTCACGGGTGTGGATTAAGTTAGGGGAGGCGGGAATAATGCAACTGAAAGGCGTGACATTGGATCATGTTACTTCTCATTGGCTTTCTGTACTGGAGCCAAGTCGCTGAACCAGGATGTCACAATCCTTTATCTATAAATTTGAGAATTTGCCTTCATTGAATTACTCTTATACTCGGCAGATTTAAGGGATCACGCTTTAATCGTAATCACGGGGGAAAAAGAGAGACAGCAAGGCTGAAACATTTTTACTGACGATTGTTAACACATCAGTACCAACAATCAGGACCAAGGAGCATTAAACAGTACAGCAGGTACGAAACAAAAGTTGTCAAAACAGCAAAATGAAACTTTTAACAAAGCTAAAGTTTGTTATTAGTGTTTTTGCTCCTAATGTTGATAGAATAAACGATATTTAAAATCGCGATACAATGTCACGCATTATGACAAAGATATGGATTAGAAGGTTCATTGAATAAACGTTTATAAAAAAAATTCTACTTAGGTTAAAAGACGTTTTTCGTGCAGAAAAGTTAGTTGTTGTTATATGCCACTTCTTTCACTGCTGTAAGTGGGCAGGACTGGAGCACTTGCTCGGCTGTCAAATGGCTGGTGCCACAGGAGCAGAGATCTGTTGAATCAGTCCTGTAGTTTTGGTATAGATGGTACATCAACCTGTTGTGACCAGTACTCGCCTAGATAGGCGAATTTTGCCTAGATAGCTGGTGATAAGCATTTTTTTTCTATATGACCTTGGTGTTCTCTGTCCCATTTGGACGTGAAAATGGATTTTACAGTTATTTTAGAAATTTCATAAGTCGTCCCTATATCTTTTTGTTGTAGTGCTCCCTTTTCTTTAGCAAGTTCATCTACCTATTCAATGCCTGAATTGTTGCAATGGGCTCGGTTCCACTGCATTGTGCACTCATTGAAGCATTTGGCCAGGCTTTCAAGAGAGTTCATCAGATCTTTCAGTTCCTTAGCCTGTTGGCTCTTCTTGGCTGTTATTACTGAGAAGGCATCTGTAAAGTTTACTATCTGTTTTTCTGTATTTGCTTTGTACTCAATAAGAGATTCCACTGCCTGTTTCAGGGCTTCTCCGTCAGCATTGAAGTTGTTGCAGTATTTGCCAGTGTCACAAAACGTTTTGTGCATGTACTTTTGCGCCCTTCTCTCTCTCCTTCATCGTCCTATTATTTGGCATGTTTTATGTCCTTACATTTTTTGCTGTTAGCCGCTCCCAGGCTTGTTTACATTTCGCCCTGTGAATCATCGTAAGCTAATTAGACAGGTCAGCAGGTAATACTTTTATCACCTCTAGCCACCTTTGAAAGAATCGATCTTTATTGACACAAGGTGGTGGCGCACGATCGATGGAAAGAAAGCCAGGTTGGCTATCTAAGAAATCCGACTGGGGAATGTACACAAACGCAGGTGATAAGACGTAATCGCTTCCGCTGGCCCATCTTTGTATCAATATTACCGATAATCTGTCTGGGGAGACAATATTGTGGAAAAGCATCTAGACAGGAAATACGTTCAAAGATTTGTTTGTGAGTTTGCATTAAGATGCTTTCGGTAGTATTACTGCCTTATTAGAAAGAGGTCACGCGTTGGAATTTTAAAATTTGATATTTTAAAACAGGCGGGGATATAATTATTTAACACCCCGACATATATAGTTCTAAAGAGCTTACCGTTGGTTTCATTTAAGAGCCGGAATAGACTTTAACATTCATTGGCAAATTAGTCTACACATACAATCTGGGACTTGACCAGAGAAATACTTACTTACTTAGTCGTTCCCCTTCTACCGTGAGGAGTAGAGGTTTGGAAGACTATCCTATCGACTGTCTTCCTCCTGGCCTGGTTCCATTCTAGTCCTCGGTCCTTCAAAGATTGTCTAATGTTGTTCTCCCAGCGGACGCTGGGTCGTCCTGTGAGTCTGGATCCCTGGTTCTTTGTTTCCCATGCTTGCCTTGGTAGCCGATCTTCTCCCATTCTGCAGACATGGCCAAACCATATTAGTTGGGACTGTTCTACTTGGGTCTGCAGGGGGTGGGATTTTAGGCCTTGGCGTATTGTCTGGTTGCGGACCATGTCTCTTCTTGTTACTTCAACCACCTTCTTCAGATACCTCATTTCTGAGGTTTGGATCTGGCTTTTGTGGGTTGTAGTCCTTGCTCATGACTCGCATCCATATGTCAAGACTGTGATATAGGTGGAGCGGTATACAGCCATCTTCGTTTTCTTACCAACCTCTCTCTTGCTGAGGAATCCTCGATTTATGGCCTGAAAATGTCTCCCAGCTGCTGCTTTTCGAGTGGCCAACTCTTCTTTGATGCCACCCTATCGGTCTATAATAGCTCCGAGGTATTTAAAGTGGTCGACCTGCTCCAGGACCAGTTCTCCCAACTTAATCTGATGTCTTCTTTCTTCTCGTGATATCACCATGGATTTTGTTTTAGAGCTGCTTATGACCATCCCTCTCTTCTCCAGCTCTTCCTTCCAGACTTGCAGGTTGGATTGGAGATGTGCCTCTGATTTTGCAATCAGGGCAACATCATCAGCAAATGCCAGCTCTGAAATACAGACCTGCCTCATCTTCCATACCCCACTGAATACTTTCTTGTTCTCTTCTTACATGCCTTGATGACATCGCCCATGAGGAGTATGAAATGATAAGGTGACAGGTTATCACCTTGTCTTACACCAGTGGTGGTCCTGAACTCTTCTGACTTATAGTTTGCTGTCCTCACATAATTTATGTAAGACTTGTAGAAGCTCTGTATAGCATGAATCAGAGGTGCTGGAATGTTCTTCCTTGCCAAACAGTCCCAAAGTTTGCTCCAGGGGACCCTGTCAAACGCCTTTTCCAGATCTATTAAAAAAAGATGGATCTCACTCTTATACTCAAGGGCCTTTTCACTCAGCTGTCTGAGTGTGAAGATTAAGTCTTGAGTACTTCGGTTTGCTCGGAATCCGCACTGGACCTCATCCAATTGTGGCTCAGCTAGGTGTCTAAGTCTCTGCTCTAGGATTCTAGAGTCGATTTTACCAGGGACACTGAGAAGGGATATGACTCTATGGTTTCCACATTGTCGATTGTCACCCTTTTTGAAAATTGGTGTTATGATGGCAATCTCCCAATCCTTTGGTATGGTCTTGTTGCACCACGCTGCCTGTAGGACACTTAAGAGTAATAGGTCGCCTGATGCTCCTATGTACTTAACCATTTCTGGTGTTATACCATCATGCCCTGCTGCTTTGCCCATCTTGATTTTCTCCAGTGCTGCCTTCAGTTCTTTCATCTTTATGTCATCTTCAGCATCATTGGTTTTCTCTTCTGTGCTAGTGGTTATCATTTCTGATGCTTCACCATGCTCACCATCCAGGAGTTCTGAGAAATATTCTTTCCATCTTTCCATTACTTCCTTCGGGGCAGTAAGCATGTTGCCTTGCTTGTCCTTTATAAATTTGAGAGTGCATTGTTTTTCCTTCCTCGTGTTATTTAGGGTCTTATAGAACAATTTCTCGTTTTCTGTCGGTTCTTTTTCCTAGCTTTTCTCCAAATTCTTCCCGGGACTTCTGTTTTCCTGCTAGCACCTTGTTCTTTTCTTCTGTTCTTAGTGTCACATATTCTCTATATTTCTTCATTTGTCCTATTGTGTTTTTAGCTCCTAAGTATTGTTTCCATGCCATTTTCTTCTCTCTTATTTTCTCTTTGACTTCCTCCGTTCACCAAGGTGTCCTCTTTCTCTTGTTCCCAAGTCGGACTTCACCACATGCTTCTGCAGCAACTGACCTGAGAGATGGAAATATAATCTAGCGAAATCGACGTCACAAATCAGACTGCATCGCAACATCAAATTATCAACTCCTAGGAGCCAGAGAGACATCGGATCAAGAATTCCAGAATTATAAGTGACAGATCGAAGTATTTGGGCTACTTTGAAACTTAAAAGTAAACCCGCATTTTTAAATACGAAGACTGGAGACATAAGGAATCATATCACCCGCCATAAGAACAATACTAAAATTTCCCAGACCAAGTGATTCGTAAGCATCTAACCTAAGTTGCTGTGTCCATTCTAACTGTGCCAGGAGATTGTGTTCTTAAAAGTTACTTTGGGGTAAGTGTAAACATTTATTTTAGAAATGTGAATAAGTTGCCTGAGAAGGGAAATTTACAAGAGTGCACAAATTATAGAGGAATAACGTTACTATCAGTGCCAGGAAAAGTATTAAACAGGATTATCCTTGAGAGATTAAAAGAGTCCATAGACAAGAAACTGAGAGATGAACAAGCAGGTTTTCGACAAAACAGATCATGCACAGACCAGATAGCCACTTTGAGAATAATAGTTGAACAAAGTCTGGAATGGAATTCACCACTATACATCGGATTTGTGGACTACAAAAAGGCAGTGCAGACAGAGAATCACTTTGGAAATTGATGAGGCGTTATGGAGTTCCCCTAAAGACAATTAATTTAATAAAGAAAACATATGAAGACATGACATGCAGAGTTCTTCACGAAGGACAGCAAATGGGTCTGAAAATACACAGGGAAAAGACAAAAATAATGAGAATAAATGCAGGTAATGATAACAGGGTTGAACTTAAAGAAACACCAATACAAGATGTATAATCGTACACATATCTTGGCAGCAATATAGACAAAGTTGGAGGGACAGACAGTGATATCAAACTAACAATATAAAAAGCAAGAGGAGTGTTCATTGCATTGGGAAATATATGGAGATCAAGAGAAATCGGATCCAACACGAAAATAAGAATCTTCAACTCAAATGTGAAGTCAATCCTATTGTATGGCTCTGTGACATGGAGAACAACAAAGACAACAACCAAAAAGCTACAGACTTTCATAAATGGGTGCTTGTGTAGAACAGAAGGATTAAAATGGTATGACAAGGTTAACAACGTGGAACTGATGACAAAAACTAGACAAGTGCCAGTGGAGCGGGAGATGAGAGAAGGACGGTGGCGATGGATGGGACACAAACTGAAGAAACCTGTTGATAACGTTGCAGGGCGGTCCTTGTTCTGGGGCCCCCGGGGCAAGAGAGGCATAGGTGGACCAAGAAACACATGGAGAGGAAGGCTGGAGGCAGAGGTGGAGATGATGAGGTGGGCGTGGACGGAGCTTGGGATGATGGCACGTGACAGGAGGACTTGGCAGATGTTTGTTGAACGCCTATGCTCCTTTGGGAATGGAGGGTTATGAATGAATGAACCTCAACATATGAACGTAGTATATTCATAAACCAGCGCTGGTGATTGTTTCTTGCTAGTCGTTCAGAAAACCGACAGCAGAGGTGACCCCAGACTTCGAATGGAGCAGTGTGATGCTACACTGTAATTCTGTCTTTTAACAGGCCCGATTCTGTGGTTCTAGTTTGAGTTTTCACCATTTCTCTTCACTTTGTAATTATATGGGTTTGCCTTGTTTCTTCTCATGTGAATATATCGTGTTCGGTATTTTTGAGGAGGTAATTTTAATGGGTTAGTTTTAGGTCGGTAGGTTTATTTTTCACTCGGCCAGTTTTACTTTCTTCTGATTTTTCGCGATTCCCGTAAATTTCATTGTTTACGAAAATCGATATTTTCGGGCACGCCTGTATGACGCGCCAGACACACGTGGCCATCACATAATGTGACGCAAATTTTCGGACAACGCGGGATTTGCGTAAGGGCTAGTATTGATTTTTCCTAGAGCTGCCATTGGTCCGAGCAGATACGTAGGAGTATATTTGCGTGGGTGTTTTCTCTTGTATATAATGAGACAGAAAACGGGGATTCGGTCTCTATGTAGAAATAAGTGTCAGCCGCAAGACTTCGTATTATCGTCTCCATTGTGGGAACAAAAAACGATAATAGCGAGTCGCGGCAAGAATAGTGGGGGAGCGTAAATTTGCCCATGTGCAAAATTACCCACGGCAACAGGACCTATCTTAAGGGTCAGACCTATGGTCTCTGGCAGTGAAGTCCCTATGCTTCAGCCGGACCGTGGTTTATTTATCATACAGCCGAGAGCATCGCTATTATAGTCTCTAGCAACGGCAGGTGGCCGTGAGACTGGTTTCAATTGCGTACAGCCGGAAATCAAGGCTGTGTTTTTTTCCTCTAAACTCCGGAGCGGGTTAAAAGAGGGAAGCTATTCAGCAGCAGAGAAGTTTTGTCGACAGTTCATCAAGTACCTCATGCTTGACGCCAGAACTTCATCATCATCATCGCAGAATTCAGGAACAGGTGACAGGGTTACCATACCTAGGTCCTGAAAGTAACGAGAGAAGAGTGTAACGGAGACGCCGCATCATCAGTCGTCGAGTGTTAGAGAGACACTGAGACCAAGAGAGAGAGAGAGAGAGAGAGAGAGAGATAGAGAAGGAGGGAGAAAATAGACAGGACCAGTAGGGTCTGTTCAGTATCCACTTGACGGATAGATACTGAGCCATTGTGTTACTCCAAGTCTATTATATTTTAGCATTTCCAGTGGTGTTAGTTAGCGGCGCATATCGCCTAACAAGAGGAAAGCGGTGTAGACGGTTCGTTGAGGACGAGTCAACAGGACTGAGACAGTAGCAATCTTAGTGGTATTAGAGAGTGGAGGCTTAAGTTGACAGCCCCACCAAATTAGATTGTGTAAATCACTAAGAATTTTTATTGTTCCTCAGCAGGGTGACAGAAAGAGTGACTGTGAGTTGAGGGTTTTTTCTAGTGTCTATCTAATCTAATTGGTACGTTGTTTTTCAGGCCGTGCAACAGTGCACGCTATCGACTGACTTGATGACGTTTGATGCCATTTTATGTTTTTCTTGTATGTAAATAAATATATACATATATTATTTACTGGATCAGCTTCTACTCTTTACTATACTTACTTTATGTCGTCTGTATAGTGGTGTCTGTGGTCGTTTTATACACCTTATCTCCTTGTATTTAAAGGAAGTCAGAGGAGGGTGAGATTATAGCCAGTTTGAAGTCACGAAGTGGCAAGGGGAAAATCAAATCCTGGTTCTATCCCTTGAGCCAATAGTCTCATCTGTTCACAGGCATGTCATTTTACATCTAAATTCTATTTTCTCAGACTTTCTCATACTAGGGTCTTGCTTTCATTCAGGCACACTCTATAAAAGTAAAACCACTTCGTGACAAGTGGGCGGCAATCGTCCGGTGGATCATTCTGGTGAGATCAATTCTGTGATCTATATTCATTGATTGTCTCTATAGAAAGTTTTCTGAGTATAGATTTTTCTTTAAATATCCCCTAGACTTGAGCTATTAGAACTGATCCAGTTATAGGTTTTTCCACAGGTTACAGTCAAGTAGATTTTTGAGGTATTTCGATGTATATGACGTAGAGGTAATTGATGGCATACCGACATATTTTTCTTTAACAGGAGGTAATTTCGGGTTTTGGTAACTTCTTAACACAATTTTTTAGGTTTTTCAGACTTGGTGCTAGTCTGAGTTCTGGTTGGGACAGCGGTTATAGAGGGAATATTTCCTATTACGTAACAGGTTGTTCCTTCTCTTTTTCTTTTCTGTCATTTCTCTGTATTTGTGAACTTACAGCAGTTTACAGGTAAGATGGCGGATATGGCCAAGTTACGAGCTGCATGGCGCGACGCAGCCCAAGACATGGGAATGGATAAAAAGGAAACTAAAGCCTACATGATCAGAGAAAATGATAGGCATAATCAGAGCGAGAAAGAGGAAAGGCAAAGGATAGCCGCCGCAGACGTAGCGAAAGAAGAGAGGGCAGCCGCCGCAGAAGCAGCGGAGAGGCAGGCAGAGATGGAACTTCGGAAATTGGAAGCACAGGAGAGGGAGAAAGCAGCAGAAAGGGAAGCACAAGAGAGGGAGAAGGCAGCAGAAAAACAGCACGAACTTGCCCTGCGTTCTCTGGAACTGCAGTACCGAGCTTCGGAAGGCAGTTCAGCTAATGGAGATTCACCCGGAGCAGGAGCGAGAGACACCTCAGGAAACGGAGGACCCCGGATGGCAGCCATGAGCTTCCCATTTGACTCGTTCCCTAACGGGAATAAAAAGATTGACGTGTTCTTGGAGAAATTTCAAAGAATGGCAAAGGCATACGGGTTGGATGAGAGTCTTTGGTGTCTGAAATTATCACAATCGCTCAAAGGTCATGCGTACGAAGTGTACAACAAGATGCTCATAGATGACCAAAACAAATTCGAGGCACTGCGAAACGCTTTATTGCAAAGATTTCAGTGGACACCCCGAAAATGCCAAACCATGTTCAGGGAGAGCAGGCCGGAGAAGGGAGAGAGTTTTGCACAGTTTGCTGAGCGGGTGAGAAATTACCTAACCCGGTGGAGGGAACTGTCAGGACTGGCGAAAACTTTTGAAGGGTTGGAGGAGTTAGTTCTGTGTGAACAGGTAAAAGCAAACATGTCCCCCGACTTGAGGCGGTATCTGGCGGAGCAGGGTGCCCAGCAACTTGATCAGATTATCGTGTTCGCCGAAAGGTACCAGACAGCACAGGCCGAAGTACTGGGACAGAAACGAAAAAACCCAGACCTGCCAGCCCCAGACAAAGGAGCTTCATCATCGCAGTCGGTTACTTCACCAGCTCATCAGCAACCAGGGCCTTCTCGCAAGGAGCCTCATTCTGGTTATAACTTGCGCCCCCAGCAGCATAACAGAGCACCGACAACAACCTCTCAGGAACCCGCTAGGAACAGAGGAGATAATGAGAGGTATTGTCAGAATTGTAGAACCACTTCCCACTGGACATCCCGGTGCATGAACAAACCCCCAGCTCATCATGCAGCTTGTTTAAGACCGGTGAGATGGACTAAAGGGAATAAATGGGAACCAGTCCAGGCAGAGAAGTTGTTCTCTAACAGTGGACAAGCCGTAGTGAATGGGACGGCCACTACGTGTTTGTTTGACAGCGGGCTTACTTACCCCAGTATCATCGCTCGTCATTTGGTGAAACCAGGTCAGTGGACAGGAGAAATAGTTGAGATTGGTGGCATTTTGAGAAGAGGTATCTCACAACGGTTGCCCGTCGCCAATATCGAGGTGAAATGCAAGTTTGTGTCTGGCACAATCAAGGCAGCTGTAATGGCACAGCCAGCACATGATTTCATCCTGGGAAGCCCATACTTAGTTTTGGGAAACCCAACCACACCGATCCTTGCTAATGCAAGGGGGCCTACTGCAGGCCAGAGAAGTGAAAGGGGAAAGCCCCAAATTCACGGAGCCCCACGGGAGCTCAAACATCCTTGTCTTGCGATGAAGAGGATGGAAGCCTCTAAAGACAGTGGAATGTTAACTACAGAGGCGTATTCGCCTGTCAGCCCTGTTCAGCCTAAAGGTCAAACAGTGGTGACGCCTCTTATTTCAGAAGTACCTTCTTTTCCGTCGGGAATTAGGCCCCCGATGGTATTAAATCCCTCAAGGGAGGGAAATACTGACAAGAAGGGACACATGCACGGTGCTTCAGTCAACCGCAAACAGTTACGCCCTGTTATGGAGATGTCTGGCCAAGCCAGTCAGACTGTTTCCAAACACTGGGAGGTCGCACCATTTGGTAATCATTATTTACCACGCGCCGCCAGGAAAATTTGTTGGCGAAGGAAACACATGAGAGGGAGGAGAAAGGGCGACCAGTCATGTTGCAGTCGCCAGGAGAAAATCCCCTGGCGTGACCCTCACGATCCAGGGCTTTCCAAGATTCTCAAGGATATGGAGATCGGGATGTAGATCTAGATACGGGCCAGTATGAAACCCAGAGATTTCAGTGATTTAGCACGGATTCCCGCACTTGAAAGGGGGGACTTATGTGATGCTACACTGTAATTCTGTCTTTTAACAGGCCCGATTCTGTGGTTCTAGTTTGAGTTTTCACCATTTCTCTTCACTTTGTAATTATATGGGTTTGCCTTGTTTCTTCTCATGTGAATATATCGTGTTCGGTATTTTTGAGGAGGTAATTTTAATGGGTTAGTTTTAAGTCGGTAGGTGTTTATTTTTCACTCGGCCAGTTTTACTTTCTTCTGATTTTTCGCGATTCCCGTAAATTTCATTGTTTACGAAAATCGATATTTTCGGGCACGCCTGTATGACGCGCCAGACACACGTGGCCATCACGTAATGTGACGCAAATTTTCGGACAACGCGGGATTTGCGTAAGGGCTAGTATTGATTTTTCCTAGAGCTGCCATTGGTCCGAGCAGATACGTAGGAGTATATTTGCGTGGGTGTTTTCTCTTGTATATAATGAGACAGAAAACGGTGATTCGGTCTCTATGTAGAAATAAGTGTCAGCCGCAAGATTTCGTATTATCGTCTCCATTGTGGGAACAAAAAACGATAATAGCGAGTCGCGGCAAGAATAGTGGGGGAGCGTAAATTTTCCCATGTGCAAAATTACCCACGGCAACAGGACCTATCTTAAGGGTCAGACCTATGGTCTCTGGCAGTGAAGTCCCTATGCTTCAGCCGGACCGTGGTTTATTTATCATACAGCCGAGAGCATCGCTATTATAGTCTCTAGCAACGGCAGGTGGCCGTGAGACTGGTTTCAATTGCGTACAGCCGGAAATCAAGGCTGTGTTTTTTTCCTCTAAACTCCGGAGCGGGTTAAAAGAGGGAAGCTATTCAGCAGCAGAGAAGTTTTGTCGACAGTTCATCAAGTACCTCATGCTTGACGCCAGAACTTCATCATCATCATCGCAGAATTCAGGAACAGGTGACAGGGTTACCATACCTAGGTCCTGAAAGTAACGAGAGAAGAGTGTAACGGAGACGCCGCATCATCAGTCGTCGAGTGTTAGAGAGACACTGAGACCAAGAGAGAGAGAGAGAGATAGAGAAGGAGGGAGAAAATAGACAGGACCAGTAGGGTCTGTTCAGTATCCACTTGACGGATAGATACTGAGCCATTGTGTTACTCCAAGTCTATTATATTTTAGCATTTCCAGTGGTGTTAGTTAGCGGCGCATATCGCCTAACAAGAGGAAAGCGGTGTAGACGGTTCGTTGAGGACGAGTCAACAGGACTGAGACAGTAGCAATCTTAGTGGTATTAGAGAGTGGAGGCTTAAGTTGACAGCCCCACCAAATTAGATTGTGTAAATCACTAAGAATTTTTATTGTTCCTCAGCAGGGTGACAGAAAGAGTGACTGTGAGTTGAGGGTTTTTTCTAGTGTCTATCTAATCTAATTGGTACGTTGTTTTTCAGGCCGTGCAACAGTGCACGCTATCGACTGACTTGATGACGTTTGATGCCATTTTATGTTTTTCTTGTATGTAAATAAATATATACATATATTATTTACTGGATCAGCTTCTACTCTTTACTATACTTACTTTATGTCGTCTGTATAGTGGTGTCTGTGGTCGTTTTATACACCTTATCTCCTTTTATTTAAAGGAAGTCAGAGGAGGGTGAGATTATAGCCAGTTTGAAGTCACGAAGCGGCAAGGGGAAAATCAAATCCTGGTTCTATCCCTTGAGCCAATAGTCTCATCTGTTCACAGGCATGTCATTTTACATCTAAATTCTATTTTCTCAGACTTTCTCATACTAGGGTCTTGCTTTCATTCAGGCACACTCTATTACGAAGCTACAAAACTAAAGTTTCGACGTCACTAGTTGTGAGTTAAAAGCAAGGAATCAACACTAACCGCCTACACTGGACGAGTTGTGTGGAGAAGGGCCCTCATAACAGCAGAATTGACGAAACCACGGCTGCAGGACTCACTTATACCAGCTACGTTTTTGGAAAAGGAACCAGCAAAAGGACATTTGTTTTTTTTTTAATCCTTAAACCAAGTCTCGGTGAACACAATTTTATTTACATCTAAAATTCACTATCATTCGATCTCTATTTTAACCAGTTAAGACTAATTACATGTTATTTTAAAACAATATAATCATAGTTGATTCAGTTATTATAAGTATGACAGCAAACGTATGAGCAAGGCTCTTTTATATATATATATATATATATATATATATATATATATATATATATATATATATATATATATATATATATATATATATTAAAGAGCCTTGCTCATACATTTTTACATTTATATGTATATATATATATATATATATATATATATATATGTATATATATATATATATATATATATATATATATATATATATATATATATATATATCCCTTGAGATAGAAGCATCACTACCCTTCTATCAACTACTCTGCCAAGAGTAATCTTGTGCGAAGGTAGACACCTTTTGAAGACCCAGATTAGATATTCTTGAGTGTTGGCCACTGGTGGACCACTATTGCAGAGCTAAAGGAAGGCTGTTCTCATGTTCCAGAGCCATACAATAGGACTGTTTTGATATTTGAAACGAATACTCACATGTCCGTGTTGGAATGAACAACTGCTAATATCCGGTTGTTGTGAACTCTCCTGTAGCTCATTGCATTACGTACTTTGATATTGATGCGTGCCGTCTATCAGTTGTAGTAATATATAATAATCGGAACAATGTCCGTAGCCAAATACACACATATGGGTGTTTCGACAGACACGTATCAACTTGAATGCCAATATAAGCGTAACTTCTCTTCACAGTGCACAAGCAACAATTCATTCATGTACACTTACATAGCTATATCAAGTATAATAATATGTTCAGGCCCAATGTGAAAGGCAGTAATGTGCAGTCTTCACAATATCGTCAGGCAGTCCGTTCCGCTATGGAGACGCTGTCCTTGCATTTTTAATGGATGGGTTTGAAAAAAAATCGAAAAAAGGTGATTCGTCTTACGAGGACAAAAGACAAAGAAAATAGTCTACGTTACGGCCACAAGGCCTTCGTCAGGAAAGGAAAGAAAGTGAAGGCTAGATAGGACACATAAAAACTAAATAAAATAAAAACTGGATACTTCCCTGAAGGCAAGAACCGAAATTCTATCAAAATCGCTGTCTGTTGATGACCGCGTGGCTGAACAGAAAGTGACTTCCGCCGCCGAATGTACACAATGCATACTAAGAAACTAAAAAGCGAAACCGGACAATAAAATACCCAACGTGATAAAAGTGGGGACTGGAAATAGAAGAGGACAGAATGAGTGGGAGATAAATAAATATGAAATAAAAAAATGTATATGGCATACAAATAGAAGAATAGGATAAGAGTGGAAAGAGTAAAATAGAGCAAGAGAGGAGAGGGACCTCAGACAAAGGTGTGAAAAGTGTTGAGACCGGCTGGTTTTAGACACCCCATGCGGTGGATAAGACGGTTCTCAAGCTGTTCTCGGCTGGCAGTGTCAGAGGAGCAGGATCGGATCGCTGTGACCTGGATGTCGATGGGACCATGGTGGTCAGGACCATTGAAGTGTATAGCAACCGGTGTGGACTTTTGCTGAGCGATGTCATTTAAGTGCTGGCTGAATCTGTCCCCAAGTCGTTTGCCTGTTTGGCCAATATAGGTTTTGCAGCAACGTTTACATATGATCGTATAAATGACATTACGCGATTCACACGTGAAGCTACTAGTGATGGTGTACGTAGCATTTTTAACAGTTTAATATATATTGATACCTTCGATACAATAATAAAAATTACTCCCTGGCAATCAAAGAAGCTAGGAACACCTCAACTGAATATATTGGTGCCATAGTGATGGTAAAACTCAGGGAAAAACACAGTAGACTGCAGGAACAAACACATATTGACCTCTCGCATTAATACACAATCGGCATCTCTCCCTTGCAGACGATACAACTCCACTTCTGCTCAAATTGGCGTCTGCTACCGTACTATTCCGGTATGACGTCATTTCCATTTATTGTGAGTCAATCCGTAGTAAAATATAAGAAATGAAGCTCTGTCGAGCTGAAGATACTTCACACATAATCGTTATGAATTTTACTCATAACATCACACCCCCTCCCCCACCCCTCCCCCACCCCCGGGCAAAAATAATGAAAACAAAGTTTTCATTATTCATGTGGTGTGAGCACAAAATCACCAGAGTGAAATATGGTAACATCAAATCTCACAGGAAGTAAGAACTAGAATGGCACTCTGGCAGGTTTGCCACAGGGTTAGGCAATATAACACTAAAAGTGTGGACAATGGTAAATGAGCCATCGCCATTGTCTACTCAAGACAAAATACATTTAACAACAACGTGAGGTAGCCATGACTAAGTGTCCACAACCCATAAAAAAATAATGGTAGCAATACATGAACTCACATACATCACACCGTCCAGTATCACACCAATCAGTCAAGTTAAGTTTCAGTTGTTAAATGATTTCTCATTAGTTAAAAGCAATGATTCAAAGCATTACAAACATACAAATGTTTTTAAAAAACAGATGAAGTTAGGCAGACAATCATATTTGTAATGTGAATGATTGCATCATCATACGAGAAAAGATTATTGTCATCTTGAGTAACTGTAAAAAGGTAAAGGATCCCGTTACACGCCCATTGAGGCATATTGGGAATATGGTGTTAGGCCCATATTTTCCTGAACGTCGGCACACTAGGGGTGATGTGGTCAGCATCACGCCGGCCGCCTTAACCTTCCCAGAGTTGCTCTGGTACCCATTTTGGGCTGGGTCGACCCAGGAGCCGTTTGTGGCCTATAAATTCCCACCTCATCTGGGGATCGAACCATAGACCACTGCGCTAGGAAGCCAATGCACTAACCAATATGCTACAGCGGCTACCTTGAATACCTGTACCATAAGGTATATTGTGGTGTCATTTTTTTTTTTAAAGTGACAAAGTTGTGTTTCCAACTATGTAAAGTTACGCTGATGTATGGTATAACTTACGAACTTATTGTGAAAACAATTATAACGTTCATTTATATATAATTAGTGTGAGTGTTGTACTAACTTACATCAAAGACAGAATCTCATCAAGCTAATTACAACTAATTAACAGCTAATTAATGCACCCTATTTAAAGCATTAATGTCATCCGTACTGGTTCAGTAATAACCAATGAAAGTCCCGCGAAAATTTTTATAATCGCGCATGTCCATGATTATCTACCGCGTTATAATGCAAGTTCCATGAAAAAATTAATGAAGAATGTTCCATTTCCAATTAGACAAAGTTCCAACATCACAAGTTCCCATTTATTAAATTATGTCCCTTTTGTAGTCCATGATAAGCTATCATGAGTTAATTCCCTTAACTTTCCGCTTAAAGTTCACAATGTCTAAATTAAATACATTATCGCACGGAAATGTTTCAGAATGTTAGATTATTTGTAGTCAAGCAATTAATGCGTGGTTCGTGCACATAAGCAGTGTATGTATAAAGTACATAAAGTTTATGACATCCATGTGATGAATTGAGCAATACAAGGTATAACTTGCAACCGGCGATCTCAGCATTCACCATCATCATGTGCTGAGTGATCATGGTCTATACAAGCAAACAGTGTCAATATCATCACTGAGTGATTTATTCCATCTTATCGCTGAAACAATATGATAGAGTGTAATAATTGTGTTCGTCAAGGTCTTCATAAGTATTCGTTACGAAGCAGCAGCAATAACTCATCAGATTCAAGCAAGAACAGGCATCAATCATATTTAATATAATGATATCTTCTATTTCTTTTTGCACCTGTGATTGAAAGTGCACAGGGATAGGATAAGGTTTAAGCATGACTGATCTGAAATCAGTAAGTATAATTTCATGTTCAATTATATTTGTACGCCCAGGAATATCCATGAGCACGTCAGGAAAAGATTGTAGTAACAGAGAAATCTGATCCTTTTGATATGGAGCAAGATTTGGGGATATAGAAATATCTCTCCGAGTCTCAGAAGAGGAAAGAGGTAAAGTAGGCAGAGACAAAATAGTTTCAGGAATATTAGGTAATTCATACAACTCTTCCTGTATGACAGCTAAGGAAGAGCAACGATCAATAGGCTCGTCGATAGCCTCAAAAACTTGTTTAAGATGTGGAGGACGAGAATGAAATCGTTGCAGCATATTAATGTGACAGGTATTTTCCTTTCCCTTAAAAGATATAATGTAGTTAGCATCTGACAACCTTTCAAGTACAGTATATGGTCCTCTCCAAGATACAAGTAATTTATTGTCTTTATTGAGTAACAATACATAGGCCTCATCACCTGGCCATAATTGGCGCAGTTTTCTGTTCTGGTTAACAAATAATCTTGCCTTAAGTTTAGATTTCTTTGACGCTTCTACTGCTATCTGGCATGCGTCGATAATTTTTCTCTAAGGTTAACCACGTATTGGTAGAAGTTTTGGACATCCTCAGGCATGTCAGCTCCAACCAATAACTATTTCAGTATAGACATGGACCCTCTTGGTTTGGCACCGAAGACTAACTCAGACGGCGCAAATCTTGTATGTTCGTTAGGTATCTCACGATAAGCGAACAATACAGCTGGGAGCACTCTTATCCCAGTCCTGCGGGTATTTCGCAGTTACTTTTCCAAGCATTTGTTTAAGACAGCGATTTAAGCGCTCAATTTTCCCGTTTGAAATTTGGTGATACACACTACTAAGCGATCTGTCTATCTCGAATTCATTCATAACTTGAGTCATATCATCAGAAACAAACTGAGTTCCCCAATCTGATATGTTTTCGCGAAAACCCAACCGACTGAAAATTAAAAATAATGCATCAGCTACATCTGTAGTAGATATAGTTTCCAGCGGAATAACCTCTGGCTAGCGTGTGCACATATCAATGCACGTTAGCATATAACGGTGGCCTCTGTTTGACATGACTGGCAGTGGACCTATAAGGTCGATTGCCATTTTTCGAAGGGTCGCACGGATATGTCTGACGCCTGGATAGGTGCATCGTGCTTGTGGCGTTTTGTTGCCACATCGTGGCACGTTTTGCATGTATGAAAAAAGCTTTTCACATCTTTTGTCATCACAAGCCAAAAGAAAAATTAGACAAAACCCTCTTTTTTGTCCAGACAATCCCTAAATGTCCTGTACAATTAACATCGTATGCATGACGTAAGACAAATGGTCGAAAATTAGCAGGCACCATATTTGTTTTTTAACTGGTGTTGGATCTTTGAAATTACGAATCAAGATCCCATTCTTGATTGTATACCAGTGTAAGTAATTATCATTATGCACTACATCATCACACTTGGCAACCTTAAATAATTTTCTTAATGAATCATCTTCATTTTGCATCTTTATAAATGATTCTTTGCCAATAAGTTCAACCTGTAAATCATCTTCTTTAGTCGCCTCCTCATCATTCACTTCTTCAATTTGTACCTGTTCATTCAACTCTGCACGAGACTGAGCTCGAGTAGTAACAGCATTTGCAATCAGCAAATGTTGCTGTTCCCATTTTAAAATATCATCATTAGTGTATTCATGAAGTCGAGGGATGTTTCCCAACATTATCTCAGCCACTGGTCTTTCCGACAGACAAACTAGAATCTTCCCTTTAAAATAAGGAGTGTCTAAAAATTCTTCAGCAGTTGGATAATATTCAACTGTGCCCCAGAACGCAACTTCTTTGCCTGTGTAATCAGCTTGGTCCACTAATGATCTTCGAATCCCCACAGTGGTGCACCCAGTGTCTCTGAGCACTGAAACAAGTTGGTTGTTTACAAAACCTTTAGTGAACATTAATGATCTTGTCCCATCATACGAGTACATGACTGCCAAAGGGTGGCTACACATAAGCCTATCAACCCCCTCCAGCTGAAACAAAGAATTGCATTCAGAACAATTAACACTATTGGACAAGTCCACACTACATGCATTTGCATGAGAAGCAACATTGTTATTTTGGACATTGTTAACTGTATTATTTTCACTCTGATGCACAATTGCATTGGAACGTTCAGGATTTCTAGAACGTCGAAAGTTATTGTTATGTTGAAAACTCCTGTTATTGCAATTATTTCCATTGTTTCGATAGAATGATCTATGTCCTCTGTTTGATTGGAAATTGTATCCACATCTGTTCCAATCCCTGCTAGGTCTGGAAGAGTACTGTTAAGGTATATATTCATCATCATATGATTGGAAGTTCCTTTGAGGTTGCTCTGACCTATTGTTAAAATTATACCTCCCTCTGATAGATCCAGTATTATGATCTCGATTCAATCGCAAATTTCTATCCACACTATTTGATCTTTGTCTGGGTGGATTGTAAGTCATAGTTCTAGCTGATGCTACTGGCAATGGAACCTTTATGTTAGCCTTGCTAAGATTGCTTCCAGGATGTGCAATTAAGTACTGTCGTCCAAGACTTTCCAAGGCAGACAATGACTCAGGATTCCTCTCCTGTAAAAATGACAAAAAGTTCTCCCTGACTGAAGACAACACTTTGTCTCTTAGAATTAAGTCAGCTAGCCCATCAAAAGTTTTATCAATTTTTGATAAATCAACCCATCTAGAAAAACAAAGCTTTATGGCAACAATAAATTAAGCAAAATCTTTGGCTAAATCAGGCAACAGTGATTTCAGTTTCAATCTGTATCCATTTTCTTCAAGTTGGTATTGTTTTAAGCAATATAGCCTTCACAGCATCATAATTATTTTTAGTTTGATCATCCATGGTGCATACTGCTGTAAGAGCCTCACCGACCAATAAACTCATTAACCTGCCAGGCCATGTAGCTCTATCAATATTGAATTCCTGGCAACATGTTTCAAATCTATTAAAAAACACGAAATATCATCTATATTGGAATTAAATTTGCGTAAATTTAATTTATTTAAAAGTAGAAGCATGGTCTTTTTCTCAGCCTCCTCACCTGCTGGATTAACTAGTTTATGTTCAAATTTTAATCTGTCCAACTCAATTTCTGCCATCCTATGAGCATGGGCCAATTCTTGCCACTTATTCTCATGCTGAAAAGCTAAATCTTCTTTTCTTTTTATTTCAGCTAATTCCAGCCTCTTATTCTCTTGTTCTAGCATATTATTCTCTTGTCCAAGAGCTAAATCTTCTTTTCTTTTTATTTCAGCTAATTCTTCTTTTCTTTTTATTTCAGCTAATTCTTCCTCTCTCTTCTTCTGTTCCCTGGCGAAGCTCTATCCTCTCTTGCTATGTCGTCCAGCCTCTTCACTTCTTTTGCATGCTCAGTGAGAGCAAAGGTTTTCACAGTTTCTCCCTCCATACCAAGTTCCTTCCCAATCTTCACAAAAGATTCCAGGTTAGCCATATTTCACTATTATTGTAACTCAAACTTTGCCAATAATAGTTTAATTAATATAAATTTACTCTGTAATCAATATTACCAACAAATATTTCACCAATCAATATCAACAATATGCACTGAACTATTCCGCCAAAAACTATCACCAAACAAGATCTGCTTACTCGGAGCAAGCAACAGGACATGCACGCCATCATAGCTGGCAGACGCTGGAGCTGTGTTGGCGATGTCCTCAGAAGAGATCCCGATGCCATCAGAAGAATAGCTATGCTTTAGACCCCTAAAGGAAAACGAAAGAGAGGCCGACCAAAAACAACTTGGCGGAGGACTGTGGAGGCTGAGATGAAAGAATGAACCAGAGTTGGGGCACTGTACGAAGGATGGCCACCGACCGAGCAACGTGGAATAAATTTGTTATTGCCCTACAAGACGCCACTAGGCGTGATGGCCACTGACTGCTTTGACGGTCGGCGCCTAAGGATCAAAGAAGAAGAAGCACTGAACTATAGATGGTACAGTAGGAGCAAAAAAATAGCAACGCAAACAAAATTACAGAAGAACAGTAGAAAGAGCCAATACAAGAAAATACTAAGGAATGGTCTAAGTCAGAACTTTATGAAATGTATAAAAATGAAAAGAAAATTGGCTCTACCACACTTATGACACTACAAGCACAATTTCACAACATATAATACATCTAATAACCGAAGAATAGCAAGATCAGGTGCACAAATTTCACAAAGATTAATGGAGAATAAACCAAATAAAAATTCAATTAACTTGACAACAAATACAAATTTACAAATAAACAGGGCAAAACAACTAACAAAAATGGCTATAGTAAACTCGGTAGTAGCAGTGAAACACATAGCTTTATAATGCCAGCCCCACTATCCGAGAAAACTATACACCGACTCTAAAGAACAACCGAGAATTCACGACCATAGGATTGGTATTGTGAATTAAAGGTTCCCTCAACAACCAATTTATTATTTAGGCAGTAAAATGACTCAGGATGGTGACACAACAAGAGAAATCCATACTAGAATTGCTTTGGCAGCTAGCGCCTTCAATAGATTATCTAACATTTGAAAATTACGATCATTGAATATACATACCAAGCTTCGTCTGTTTAATTCAAATGTTATCTCAGTGTTAACATACGGCTGTGAGAGTTGGAAAAATAACAAAATCATTGGAGAACAAGCTGAATACATTCGAGAACAAATGTCTTAGAAAACTCATGAACATCAGTTGGAAAGAATTCAAGACTAATCGACAAATAGAGAAGACTCTAGGCAGAAATATGTCTCCGACTATATAAGGAAAAGACGATGGTCATATATCGGTCATGTCCTACGAATGCAAAACAACAGAATACCACTACAGGCGCTCACTTGGGTTCCTGAGGGTAAGAGGAAAAGAGGAAGACCAAAAGAAACACTCAGAAGAACAATAATAAGAGAAGGAAGAACGTTGGGCCTAAATAATGTGCAAGAGCTAAGAGGAGTGGCGTCACAACGAACAACCTGGAGAGCACTGGTTTCTGCCTTATGCGCCGTGTTTGGTGCTTAAAGAATTTATTATTATTATTATTAACAACCAAACCCTCTAGCAAACATACATGTAGTCATATTAATACATAAAAACATACATAAAGAAGATCCCTGCCAAACAGATTCTTCAAAGTCAAACTGCTGGATCATTAAATTTACTTATCTGTCTGGGAAAAAAAATCCACCTGGGTCCAACTTCTGAGCCACAACGTTAGGTTTAGCTTTCAACAATCTGCGCACTCGAACATGAACGCCATTTTGTAAGTCATCGTTTTGATAAACTTCATAAAAATTACTTGAGTGCATGCCACAATCAGGCACAAAACTACATGGTAGCTCCGTAATAATGCAGAAAAATTTGTTTCCTCCAGAAACTTCACCTTCTGAAGCTGATACTTGAAACATTTCAATAGTAGTTACAGTTCTTTCATTTCCACGCGGTCTGACGGGTCAGCAGACGATACTCTTGTAAAACACTGGCCTCTAGGTATGGTACCGTAATCGTACCAAAAAACAGACTTGAACATATATTTGGCATAATTCAAAACAATTCAAAATAGATGATTCAGATCCCGGGTTGATGCCACCATCTATTGATGCGTGACGTCTATCAGCACTGGGGGGGGGGGGGGGGGGGGGGGGGGGTGGGGGGGGGGGGGGGGGGGGGGGGGGGGGGGGGGGGGGGGGGGGGGGGGGGGGGGGTTGTAGTATAATATATAATAATCTGAACAATGTCCGTGGCCAAATACACACATATGGGGTATGTCGACAGACACGTCTCAACTTAAATGCCAATATAATCGTAACTCCTCTTCTCACAGTGCACAAGATACAATTTATTCATGTACAGTTACATAGCTCCATCAAGTATAATAATATGTTCAGGCCCAATGGCAAAGGCAGTTATGTGCAGTCTTCATAATGTCGTCAGGCAGTCCGTTCCGCTATGGAGACGCTGTCCTTGCATTCTCAACAGTTTAATATATATTGATACCTCCGATACAAAAATGAAAATTCCTCCCTGACATTCAAAGAAGCTAGGAACGTCACAACTGAGTATATTGGTGCCCTAGTGGTAGTAAAACTCAGGGAAAAACACAGTAGACTGCTGGAGCAAACACATATTAACCTCTCGCATTAAAACACAATCGGCATCTCTCTCTTGCAGACGATACAACCCCCCCCCCCCCCTTCCTTCTGCTCAAATTGGCATCTGCTATCGTACTATCCCGGTATGACGTCATTTCCGTTTATTCCTTATTAAAATTGTTTTATGTCTTTATAGAATCCCTTGAAGAACTAGGCGAAATATGTTAATAGCAACATGAAGTTAATGTTTGTTGTGATTTTTGGTTTTGTTTTTGCTAAGCGTTTCTACAGTATGTGATAGACGACACTAGAGATTTTTCAAGGGGATGAGAGATCTTGTGATGGAACCCCCACCTTTCACACCCCATGCATGTGTTCTTACATGACTCAGATACATGCTATTGAGTTTGATTACACTGTAATTTCTACCAGTGAAATTCACTGGAGCGTTTTACTGAAATATAACACATTTATATATTCATTTCACTGTGTTTGGAAAAAAGGAATACAACAGACATGTAGAAAATGATCATTTTAGTGTCAGCAAATTTTTTTTTAATGTAAAACTTTTGCCTCGTTTTGGCGAGGCGCGTCCTGTTCAACCTAGTCGGTTATATTAGGGCGCATGTCCAAATATAAAAGACCCTTAGGTCTGAGTTAATTTGTATAATAAGTGTGTCAGCAAATAATAATTTGCTGTGAAATATTCTGTGTCACTTTTCATGTTCATTTAGTATTTTAATGTTTCATTATTTTTTAAATACATTCCGTAGCCTTCTTGTCCCCGTGACGTGAGTTGAGGAGAATATGTATGATGAGTTAGATAACTCTGGTGAAATGCAAACTAGATCGGAGAAAAACACAGGTAATGTGCGTGATTTCGGAGAATCTTAAGACAGTCTGGAGAACGATTTATTAAAGTTATCTCTCTTTCCAAGCCCCGCAACTCACTTATGTATTCTAAAGTATCACCCGCTCTCTCTTCTTTCTCGCTTGTAGACAGAGAAATAGTAAGAGCTTCTAAAGTCAATAATAGATACGGATGAAGGTCTTTGAATAAGCGCATTAACCAATAAGATTACATTTTATTAAAGAAAAAAAATTATCTTTGGAGTGCACATAAAAAAAAAAAAAAATCTCACCAAAAATCAAAATCAAATTACAAATTTAACAATTACATCAATGCATATATGAAGAAAACTCAATTGATATCACATACAACAGACAACAAAAATGTTTATGCAGCAAAAAGCTAGTTAAAAAAAATAATAAATAAATAAAAGACACTGTAACCATTATCAGCGTTTATCTTCCTCCTGGGGTATATGTTATTATCAGTCCAATGATATGTGCTCTATCTTTGAGCCTGGAAAAAACAACACATATAATCTGCCAAAGTGAAAATGCTCTTTTTATGCAGCGACTGGTTGTACTGAAGAAGCACTAGTCATACTATGACATTACTTGAGTTTAAATTTTTAAAAATGGTAAAATCATGTTACAGTACACCATTAAGTTGAATGTGCACACGTGGGGGTCGGTATCAAAAGGAAAATAATAAAATCAAATAATTGAGTGCTTCTTCTTCTTTTGATCCTTAGCCGCCGACCGTCAAAGCAGTCAGTGGCCATCACGCCTAGTGGCGTCTTGTAGGGCAACAACAAATTGATTCCACTTTCCTCGGTCGGTGGCCATCCTTCGTACAGTGCCCCAACTCTGGTTTATTCTTTGCATCTCAGCCTCCACAGTCCTCCGCCAAGTTGTTTTTGGTCGGCCTCTCTTTCGTTTTCCTTCAGGGGTCCATAGCATAGCTGTTCTTGTGATGGCATCGGGGTCTCTTCTGAAGACATGGCCAACTCAGCTCCAGCGTCTGCCAGCTATGATGGTGTGCATGTCCTCTTGCATGCTCGGAATAAGCAGATCTTGGTTGGTGATGGTTGTTACGTTGGGATAAATTAGAGGATCATGCATGTATACGCGAATGATAGCAGGTGTTCATTCAGGACATTATGGTCAGTACACATAACAAAGCCGGTAGGTGAACAGGTCCACGGGAAAACATGGTTGACATTTAATACATAAAGTCCCTTCACAATAGTATCCATCAACATATCAAAAGTACATAGCAATGGATAAGCGTAGTAGATTATCCCTCGTCCGTCAATAAGTTTCAAACGTTAGACATCTTTACGTGGCATATAATATAATAATGATGCACTACTCTCATCTCCACTCAATCCTGGCCGTTGTACTAAAGGTTCGGGCAATCCACGAAAACCAAAGTAATGCGGCAGAAGAAATCAGGGCAAACCAAATATTAGTTGCCTCCTATCGCAAAGTTACACTTGTAGTAAATTATGATATGAACTTCTAGATACGTTTATGAACCATCTTGCACATAACGTGGCAGCCTCCGAGAATCAACAATGCCACAATATATATTTATAAATCACGCTCCATTATCCCGGAGCTCGAAAAATTACATCTCTCTTGGACGCAAACACAAAGACGGAAGCCCCATTAATTAACACACTGAACGCCACGACATGTGACAGAAAACGTCACTAGTTGACCGTCGCTCATCACGGGTGAACGCCTCGTGCAAACCGTAGTTTGCCTACAGGCGAACACAATTCCTCACATAAAAATGGAAATGTGCTAGCGTGTAGTAGCATGCCTTACTATTTTGACTGCACCCCAAATCTATCCTTAACAATGGTATTCGGCCAAAAGATTCGGTGAATTTTTCTTAGGCATGTTGTGTGAAAAGATGACAATTTCGACATTTCCTTCTACATAACTCTCCAGTATTCCGCACCATAGAGAAGCAAAGAAAGCACACAGCTCTGATATAATCTTAATTTTGTGCTTGGGCTGTACTGAGAGGACTTCCAGATGTTGTTTGGACTAAAAAAGGCTGTTCTTGCTTTGTTCATTCTGTTGTTGATGTCTTTGCTTGCTCCGCCGTCTGGTGTTACTATGCATCCTAGGTATCTGAAGGTGTCTTGTCTGTTCCAGTTGCTGATTCCTTACTGATATGGGCTCAGGGTTGCTCACATTAAGCGACATGACCTCTGACGTCTTTAGATTTATGTTCAAGCCCGCCTGCTGGCTATACTTATTAAGTCTATCCGTTGTTTCCTGGATGTGTTGATGTGAATGTGCTAGTAGTGCAATGTCATCTGCATATTCCAGATCTTCTAATGTAGAAAATGTAGTCCATCTTATTCCTCTTGGACTGCCCTCTGTTGTCTGGCGTATCACCCAGTCTATGACTGTTAAAAATAGAGTGGTTGATAAGGGGCATCCCAGTCGTACTCCTGTCTTTACCTCAAAGGTTAGGTTGCTCTGCCCAACGCTTCACGTAAAGTTGGCATAGAGGCTTTTTATGATTGACACTATGCAGCTTGGAATTCCATAAGCCCTCTGTATTTTCCATAAACTGTCCCTATGTATACTGTCAAAAGCCTTTTTCAAAATCAACGAAATTAATGTACTGTTGTCTTTGCCATTCTGAGCACTGCTCTATAATGTTCCTGAGGGAAAATATATGATCTACACATCTTCTGTTCTTTCTAAATCCTGCTTGTTCTTTCCTCAGTTTGTGGTCTACTGCTTTTGAAATTATCTGTATAATTATCCTGTTTAGTATTTTGCTGGGAACTGAGAGAAGAGTGATTCCTCTCCAAGTATTGCAGTCTGCAAGATCTCCCTTCTTGGGCAATTTGACAATTATTCCTTTGCTCCACTCCGTTGGTGTTGTCCCTGTTCTCCAGACTTGTGCAAATAGTGGTTCTAATAGTTCTGCTGCTAGCTCAGGGTCTGTCTTAAATAGCCCTGCGTTTAAGTTATCATGGCCAGGAGCCTTTCCATTCCTTAACCCTTTGATTGCTATGATGATTTCTTCTTTTTGTGGAATGTCTGTATTAACATCTAGATCGTTTTCAGCCTCAGGAACATTCAATTGTGTCTCTGGTGGTTCCTTGTCTTATCTCTTACTAATGTAATATTGTTTGCACCTCGTTTTCCGCTGATGATTTTAATTATTTTGTATACTGTGCTTTGTTCGTTTCTCAGTGCCGCCTCTTCTGGCTGTCTTGCAAGATCGTCTAGGAAATTCCTTTTCTTGGCTCGGGTTTGGCATTTAACTTCCTTGTCCAACTGACTGTACTGTTCGCTATATAGTTGCTTTAACCTGGGGGACTTCGCTTCTGTTTTATTTCTTTTCATTTCCTTCCTCATCTTTGTGGTGTTTAATGTTTCTGGTGTTATCCAGTCTTGCTTCTTCCTTTCCTGGAATCCCAAGCATGATTTGCTGCTTTCCTTATATATTGTTGAAATGGTGTTGAATTTCTGGTCTATATCATCAGTCAATGTCTTTTCCTGACTTTTGGCAAATTGATATCGCTTCTTTATATCAGCCACAACAGCTTTTCTGGTAAGGGGGTCCTTCAATTTGCTAGTGTCAAACCTTTTTCTGTGTAGTTACAGTTGGCCCAGCCGTTTTGAGTTTCACTTTCAGTTTTGCTACTACTAAATGGTGATCACTTCCCACATCTGCACCTCTTCTTACCTTCACATCTTGTAATGCATGTCTCCATCTACCATTAATCATGATGTGGTCTATCTGGTTTCTGTCCCGACCATTCGGTGATTCCCATGTTAATTTGTGAATTTCTTTGTGTGGGAAAAGTGTTCCTCCAATGACCAGGTTGTTAATGCTACAGAAACTTATTAATTTATCCCCATTTTCGTTTGCTGTTCCGCTGCCGCATTTCCCCATTACTCTTTCATTATATGTATTGTGTGTTCCAACTTTCGCATTGAGGTCTCCCATTACTACGATAAGATCATATCTAGGTGTGTTTTACATTTCTTTCTGCCGTTGTTGATAGAATTCATCCTTAACCTCTTCATCGCTGTCATTCGTTGGAGCGTAGCATTGTATTATTGTAGTGTTGGTGAATCTCCCTCTCAATCTTATTCTTATCAGTCTGTTGTTGATGGGTTTCCATTCCAGTAATGTCCTTTCTATTCTTTTCTGTAGAATAATGGCTACACCTTCATTGTGCTGTCCATCCTCTCTTCCAGAGAAAAGTACTGTTTCTCCTGTTGCTGTTTTAACTTTTCCTGCCCCTGTCCATCTGCTCTAGCTTATCCCTAGAATGTGTAATCTATAGTTTCTCATTTCTGATGTGACCTGTTTTAGTTTACCCGTCTCATTCATTGTCCTGACATTCCAATATGTTATTCTTGTTTCGCGTTTTGCGGTCAGGACGTCCGTTTTCGTGTCAGTGGCTTCCTTTCGGCTTTCACCACTGACAGTCATACGAGCCTCAGACTCCGGATGTCCACCCCGCAGCAAAGTTTGTTCATTTGTTGTCGTTTCCGTAACTTCATTTCTTTTTGCATAGACAGGGGTGTCAGCCCTATGTTAAAACCCCCAACCTGGAGGACCAGGGTGTCTGCTTTAGTCTGACCCCTGCCCGCGCAAACCTGTCCAGCTTGGTAGAACCTTCCAGGAGTAAACTCCCGCTGTCATAGCTCTGGGGGTAATCAGGGTACGGAAGCCGCCATACCTCGACAAGGTATTGACAACTGTCGTGAAACGAAGTGTAACCCACTACTTTGTTAATCACTATGTCGAGATACAGATTTGCTTCAACCAATCAACGATCAACGTTCACCAGTCTCTGAGACAGAATAAATTAACGGCCATCTTGTTCACGCAAGATGGCCGATGAAAACTGAATAAAATTAGGCTGTATGAGACCAGGTACAAAACCGGAGGAAACCAATCATTTTGCTCCGCCAGGAACCAACCGAAAGCTTTCCTCAAGTAGTTACCTGACTATATAATCAAGCGGATTTTATGCTAACCACGCAATCCCGAACTTGACGCCAGAGCTGAAGAGGAAGAAGCTGTCACTTTGATTTACAACTTACCTGAGGGCATCGACCTGCAACCTACTTCACTAAGTCGCGTCAAAACCTGGCCAGTTTAAAATCTTAGGAGGGTAAATATATTCACGATAACCGTTGGTATTTGTTGTGTGTCATTTATACTACCTATCAGGTTACTGATTGTATCTTGGGGAAATTAAGTATAATGATTGTATTTCCTATTATGATTGAATAGACGAAGACTAAAGGACTCATACTTCAACCTATTGTCTCCTATACTTCAATCTATTGTCAGTCTATAACTTCAGTCTATTGTCTCCTATAACCTGCAATATAACCAAAACAGTCCTTGTTAGGACTCAATCTATTGTCTCCTATAACTCAATCTATTGTCTCAGATAAGACCAACTGCAATATAACCAAAACAGTCCTTGTTAGGACTCAATCTATTGTCTCCTATAACTCAATCTATTGTCTCAGATAAGACCAACTCCAATATAACCAAAACAGTCCTTGTCAGGACTCAATCTATTGTCGCATCTAACTCCAATCTATTGTCTCCTATAACTCCAACCTGATATATCACCAACCAGTCCTCGTCTCATATACTCCTATCATAAGAACATAACAATATTGTTAGGATATATGTTACCAGCTATTGTCAGAGAGGGCGTGATATAGTATAGGGGGAAGGACATTGTTGTATCACACCTAGGTGTACATATTATTGGATTTATTCATGTATTGATTTATATTATGGGATGTATTCATGTATAAAATGTATTCATGTATTGAATCTATATTATTGAATGTATCCATGTATTAGTTTATCAGAAAGAATGTTTTGCAAGTAGACACCTGTCTTGTCTCGCTATTGCTAAATCATACTGAGCCATGTTGTCATTCATCCCACATGCATACATCGGAGACACGCTCATTTCACTCACACTAGAAATAGGTCACCCGTGTGTTACCGGGGCCCGAAAGGGGAGCAAAGAATAGTAACACTGCACCCTACCATGCATGTCGTAAAAAGCGACTAAGGAGGGTTGGGCATGGGGCTGTTTACCCCGTCCCGTAAAAACTTCGCACAGTGGGCTGATCACCTGCTTGCTAGTTACTCTGATTACGGAAACAACGATAGATTGTTTGGTCTGTTGTTGTCCCACAAAGACGCCATAGGCGTGGTGGAAGCGATAGATTGATCAATTTGTTGTTGCCCTAAGACGCCACTAGGCGTACTGGCCACGGACTGCTTCGTCGGTTGGTGGCTAAGGACGGAAGAAGAAGAAGAAGAAATAGGTGGACTTGAGGACAGAAATTAGCCCCTATTTTTGCTTTGTTACAGGTTTAATTGTGTCCTAAAAACCTGAGGTCGTATGTTCGAGTCAATCCCGCTGCCTGGAACTCCGCAGGAGCATAGAGGTTGACCAGACTCTACATCTTTGGTCCCCCTCAGTCTTGGGTGGGCTAAAGGAACGATACTCTGCCGGTGGTTTGAACCAAACAAAGAAGAACAGACTTAAGAGAGATGAGTACACATTAGTACCATTTCTGTCGGCATTGTGAGCATAGAACTGTCAATGAAGAAAACGTGAATTAGCGTAGCAAGAGACAATAATAAGATCATAGTGGATAAATTATACGTAAATAACAGCATAGCTGATAAACGTTATATCCTTAATTAACAGCACAGCTGATATAATTTTTTGTTCCTATAATTGGAAAACGTGTTGTAATATTTATAAATATAAATATTTGTAAATCATATGTAAACTTACCAATTCATTTCATTCCATTTTTTGCAACATTCACCTTTCAGCACAAGAGTAGATAGTGTATATATACTAAATAAAATATAAGGAAATTGTATTTTGAACGACTTGTCAATTTTATCATTGTTAAGTAAAAATCTGTTTCCTTGCTTTGTTTAATATCACAATTAGTTACACAGCAGAGGTGGCGCTTTATGTCGGTCTCCTCTATACTATTGTTTCGAGATCAGATCATTCACAGCCGTAACTAATTTGTGATACCAGTAGTCCTCTCAGACACTGGGACTTCACCATTTTCTGCAGAAATTCTATTTCTGTAATTGTCAGTACTATACTGATCCAAGAGCCAAATAAAACCTCTCGCCACACTGGGGGCTCGTTCCTGGGATATTTCTGTATATCTTGAGCCATACTTAGTCTATTCATCTATCTACACTCTATCTTGTGCCACCCATAGGTAACATAAGAAAATAAATTTTTATTTTTTGAAAAAAAATTCTATTTTAGGATTTTTAAAGCAATATTTTCTTAGGAGGAGTACCATTTAGTACTCAGTAAATAGTTGATGCTCGCAAAGTTGCACGGAAATTTTTTGTTCATTTAAAGTAATTAATTTTAATTACAATAATTTGGTTATAGTAAATATACATACCCTATCTAAGTAACGCCATGGCGGATCTAGTGAAGTTCAGGACTGCAATCATGCAGATGGGTAAGGAATTAAATATTACAGGTGATGCTCTCACTCAGTATGTCACAACAGAAGTGGACAAACATATGGATAGGGAAGAAAGAAAGTTGCAATTAGAGACTGAAGCAATGAAATTAGAGGCTGATAGAGAAGCAAAGAAATTAGAGGCTGAAGAAAGGCGGTTGCAAGCGGAAGCTGAAAGAGAAGTCAAAAGACTGGAAGCTGAAAGAGAAGTCACAAGACTGGAAGCTGAGAGAGAAGACAAAAGACTGGAAGCTCAGAGAGAAGACAAAAGACTGGAAGCTGAAAGAGAAACTAAAAGGTTAGAAGCTGAGGAAAGGAAATTACAAGCAGAGAGAGACCATCAGTTGAGATTAAAAGAGCTTGAAATTCAGGCAAATACTGGCAATAATGGTGGTAGCTCACCTCACTCTGAGAGTAGCTCCAGCCAGAGCACCTCAAGTGGGGCCATGAATTTCCATCTGGACCCATTTGTTGAGAAAGAAGATGCCATCGAGTCGTACCTGGATAGATACGAAAGACTAGCCACTACCTATGGCTTAGTGAAAGAAAAATGGAGTCTTAAACTATCTCAGGGATTGAGAGGTGTGGCCTACGATGTGTATTTGAAGCTCTCAAGAGATGACCAGGAAGATTATGAAATCCTGAAACAGGCACTGCTTGTGAGATATGAAAAGAACTCAGAATCATATAGAAAGAAATTCCGAACAGCTAAACTTCTTCCAGGAGAAAACTATCACCAGTTCTCTGCTAGATTGGAAACCTATTTGGAAAAATGGAGTAGTTTAGGAAAGTGTCAGGACCTGAAAGAAATGATAATGATGGAGCAAGTGAAAGAGTCCATGCCTCAAGAAATGAGGAAGTTTATCATGGAACAAGGAGCAGAGAGATTGGGAGATATTGTAACTGTTGCTGAGAGATATCAAGCAGCTCAGGCAGAAGTATTAGGAAATAAGAAAAAGCAGGATGAAAACTTCACATCATCACAAAACTATACCAAATATGAACAAAAAGACCATACCACAAGGAACAAACAAAGATTTGACCAAAAGGACAAAAACCCTCTAAGATCGGATAAGACACCTTACCGGAAGGAAGGAAAGTGGTGTAAAACTTGTCTAATGAGTAACCACAATACTGCAGACTGCAGAAGGAACAACCCTCCTTATTACGCTGCGTGTCTCACAACAGGGAACAAGGGAAGGAAGGAAATGGCAGTAAGTCAGAAGGACTTCCATCATCCCCCTGTCTGTGAGGAAGTGACATGTAATGGCACTAAAATTCAGTGCTTATATGATTCAGGTTTGGAATTCGACTCAGTCGTGAGTGCAACCCTAGTGCACCCTGATCAACTTACCACAGAAACAGTGGACATACAAGGGGCAATGCAGGGAACCGGCACCATGACACTTCCCATAGCAAGGATCAATGTGAGAACTCGCTATGTGGAAGGAGTGATAAGAGCAGCAGTAAGTGATGATCCTATATACCCGCTGGTAATAGGATGTAAATATGTCTTTTTGGGTGACCCAATAAAACCTGTTGTCATGGCAGTAAACCATACCAGGTCGAGCACCAAAAAGGAGGAGGGAGATCCAACAAACATTCATCGTACAAAGATGAAAAAGGCTCAAACAGCAGACAGCACATTGAAGCCTTGTTTTGGCAAATTGCCAAAGGCCCATAACCCTCCAGAGAAAGGAGACTACTATATTGAAAATGGCCTACTCTACAGACAAGCTGGAAAAGGACCTAAAGGTCATGGACAGCTGGTAGTGCCAAAATTCTATAGGGAGGAAATTATGGAGCAAGAGCATGCTACATCAGGCAGTGGCCACAGAGGAAAAGGGGCCACTGGTCAAAATATAGCATTGCGATATTACTGGCCAGGAATAATTGAAGACGTAAGTCGGTATATGAAATCCTGTTCAGAATGTAACCAGGTAACCTCATTCAGAAGCGTAGACCAGTTACAGGACCTAGGGAAGCATTGTTGCGGACGTAGGCCCACAAAGAAGATACACAAGAGAAAACAACAGGTAGAAGCAGTGATAACGAGAAAACGAAATCACAACAAGTCTACTGTTACACCAGTAACCATGGCAACTCTCCGTATTGTACAGAGAGGGTGCGAGAGACATCCCACCCCGACTAGATATTTGTCGGAACACCATGGCCTGGATCATTTGGAAAATTTGGTTAGTCAGCAACCAGTATTAAAAAAGCTGCAGAAACAAACCCGAACCAAAGGAGGTAGGAACCAGGGCTGTACCAAACAGTTGAGGGAGACAGGCCCCACTTCGGTATACTGCCTCTTACAATAGAAATAGGTGTGGGTCCGGCAACGTTGTTGTATTGCTGTCCCCATACACAGTCCACTGGAAGCATTGCTGCGGACATGGACTGAACAATAGCAAGCACAAACACTCAAGGATGAGATTGACTATCTCTTAAAAGAGAATTATTTCAAAGTCTGAATCTCCTTATAGCTCAAGTGTGGTGCTATTGAGAAAACCGAGTGGTGAACACAGGTTATGTATTGACTACCGGAAGCTTAATGCGATCACAGAATCTCAGGTGGACCCATTACCTGACACCAACCAGCTGTTCTCTACACTGAGTAAGGCTAGGTATTTATCGAAGGTAGATCTAAGCAAGGGATACTACCAAATACCAGTGAAACCAGAAGTTAGGAAAATGCTGGCATTCAGTACATCAGACGGACACTACGAGTTTAATGTACTACCCTTTGGGCTGAAAAATGCTCCAAGTATCTTTTCAAGAATGATGAGGAAATTATTGGAACCTCTACAAAATCCCCATATCACTAACTTTATGGATGACATTCTTGTTGCTACAAACACATTTGAAGAGCATATAGTAGCGCTCTCCATGTTGTTTGACAGACTGAGAGCCACTGGATTGACTGCACGTCCAACCAAGTGCTATATCGGTTGTAAGGAGTTGGAATTCTTAGGTCACACTATTTCTACAGGTCATATGTCTCCTGACCCAAAGAATATAGAGAAGCTAAAGAAGGCACCCAGACCTCAAACGAAGAAAGATGTGAGATCATTCGTGTCTTTATGTGGGTTCTATCAGAAGTACATACCCCACTTTAACTCTCTGTGTGCACCATTAACCAACTTAACGAAAAAAGGACAGCCTGACAAAATCCAATGGAATGCTGATTGTGAAAAAGCTTACACAGAGCTAAAAGCAAAACTCACCAGCAAACCAATCCTTACACTACCCGATATCACACAGGAATTTGTATTAAGGACGGACGCTAGCAGTATAGGGATAGGTGCAACTCTCTTGCAAAAATCAAAAGCCCAGCCGGAGGAACTTTTACCAGTCGCCTACGCCAGTAGGAAGCTGAATGCAGCTGAGTTGAACTACTCGACCATAGAGAAGGAATGTTTAGCTCTAATTTGGTCCATCAACAAATTTTCACCTTATCTGTATGGGACACACTTCATTGTCCAAAGCGATCACCAACCTTTAACATTCTTGGCTGCATCTAAAAAGCTAAATTCGAGATTGTTAAGGTGGAGTCTGCTTCTTGCGCCTTATTCCTTTACCGTGAATTACATTCCGGGAAGAGACAATGTAGGAGCTGATTTTTTAAGTCGACACCCTAGTACTCTGGAAGGACAGACGCAAAAGGATTAACCACAGCAGGGGTTTACACGTCAGCTATGACAAGTCACAGCTAGGAAAGGAGGGGGCTATGTCGTGAAACGAAGTGTAACCCACTACTTTGTTAATCACTATGTCGAGATACAGATTTGCTTCAACCAATCAACGATCAACGTTCACCAGTCTCTGAGACAGAATAAATTAACGGCCATCTTGTTCACGCAACTGAATAAAATTAGGCTGTATGAGACCAGGTACAAAACCGGAGGAAACCAATCATTTTGCTCCGCCAGGAACCAACCGAAAGCTTTCCTCAAGTAGTTACCTGACTATATAATCAAGCGGATTTTATGCTAACCACGCAATCCCGAACTTGACGCCAGAGCTGAAGAGGAAGAAGCTGTCACTTTGATTTACAACTTACCTGAGGGCATCGACCTGCAACCTACTTCACTAAGTCGCGTCAAAACCTGGCCAGTTTAAAATCTTAGGAGGGTAAATATATTCACGATAACCGTTGGTATTTGTTGTGTGTCATTTATACTACCTATCAGGTTACTGATTGTATCTTGGGGAAATTAAGTATAATGATTGTATTTCCTATTATGATTGAATAGACGAAGACTAATAGGACTCATACTTCAACCTATTGTCTCCTATACTTCAATCTATTGTCAGTCTATAACTTCAGTCTATTGTCTCCTATAACCTGCCATATAACCAAAACAGTCCTTGTTAGGACTCAATCTATTGTCTCCTATAACTCAATCTATTGTCTCAGATAAGACCAACTGCAATATAACCAAAACAGTCCTTGTTAGGACTCAATCTATTGTCTCCTATAACTCAATCTATTGTCTCAGATAAGACCAACTCCAATATAACCAAAACAGTCCTTGTCAGGACTCAATCTATTGTCGCATCTAACTCCAATCTATTGTCTCCTATAACTCCAACCTGATATATCACCAACCAGTCCTCGTCTCATATACTCCTATCATAAGAACATAACAATATTGTTAGGATATATGTTACCAGCTATTGTCAGAGAGGGCGTGATATAGTATAGGGGGAAGGACATTGTTGTATCACACCTAGGTGTACATATTATTGGATTTATTCATGTATTGATTTATATTATGGGATGTATTCATGTATAAAATGTATTCATGTATTGAATCTATATTATTGAATGTATCCATGTATTAGTTTATCAGAAAGAATGTTTTGCAAGTAGACACCTGTCTTGTCTCGCTATTGCTAAATCATACTGAGCCATGTTGTCATTCATCCCACATGCATACATCGGAGACACGCTCATTTCACTCACACTAGAAATAGGTGGGCTTGAGGACAGAAATTAGCCCCTATTTTTGCTTTGTTACAGGTTTAATTGTGTCCTAAAAACCTGAGGTCGTATGTTCGAGTCAATCCCGCTGCCTGGAACTCCGCAGGAGCATAGAGGTTGACCAGACTCTACATCTTTGGTCCCCCTCAGTCTTGGGTGGGCTAAAGGAACGATACTCTGCCGGTGGTGTGAACCAAACAAAGAAGAACAGACTTAAGAGAGATGAGTACACATTAGTACCATTTCTGTCGGCATTGTGAGCATAGAACTGTCAATGAAGAAAACGTGAATTAGCGTAGCAAGAGACAATAAGCCCAAATAAAACCTCTCGCCACAACACCAGTGATGGCAGAATTGAGTGCATACATTATATAGGCTTAGGCTCTTTGGCTACATCGTAATTTTGCATGGTATAAAACTCTTTCTCTGCCTGGCACTTGAAACTGTGGAACTGCCTTGTAAGATATATTTAACTATAAATAGACATTCCACGACTCTCTTCCATAGTTCTTTCAAAAATGACCTCTTCACTAAAATTCAGTTGTTTAGCAAAACACACGTCACTATTAAGATTATGGAAATAATTTACATAGATTTAGTTCTCAAAGTCTGTCAGCTTTCTAGTTACATAATAACCGAAATTATAACAACTGACAAACTAAGGGTCGCTTAATCAGAAAAGGTATATGTTAACTGTTGCGTGACGGAATTACGATGGCTAGATCATGCACTTCACGTTACTGAATTACTGGGTAAGCGAGTTGTCACAAAAAATGTAAGTTACTGCAGTCAATTATATTTACACCAATATCTAAGTATTTCTTCTTGTTCTTCTTCGTACATTATGAGACGTCAGCTTGAATATGTTTAAAGAAAGCAGTGGCCAGCTTGAGGCTATATCTTTCTCCATACAGCTCTCCCAGGAATGGTCCTGGTCATGGCCATGTGTGCTTTCTCTGTTACTCATATGTTGGGTATCTTTCTAAAAGAACTCCCTGAACACGGAGTCCGAACATTATCACTTGTTCTCTTCTGTTGAGCTGGTAATATGCATCATTTTTTGTGTGATCTGGATGTTCTGCTTCCCATTTATTAATGTATCTGCTTCTGATAAAGTTATGTACCTCTTCAAAAGCTATACTTGTATCAGGCTGAGGTAGTTTTCCACCTTCCTTTGCCACTCTGTCAGCTTCTTCATTGCCGGAGATGTTGTATTGAGATGGAATCTACTATACTACAACTCGTTTGAATCGGTCGCTCAGTTTGTGGAGTAATAGGCATTTAATATATTTAAAAAGTGCTTAACTCATACCGAGTCAACAAGAAGTAAAAAGGGTCGCTTCTTTCGCCTCAGATATAATAATCTGTATACTATAGATACAACTGCAGGTTCCGAAAGTAGTGTATGTGAAACTCATATCTGATGCTTACAACTTTAACGTTTATATAGTGACAGCCTAGCTTTGACTCTTGAACACATGGCAACGTGTCGTTTTGCATATGCAGAACTAACGGATCGTTGAAGAATTCGCATTTCCCTGATTTAAGAAAACACATTTATTTTGAACCAAACATCAGAGTCGTTTGAGTTCCCCGTGTTTGGGCGAAGGGTCACTGCTTTGCAGGTGGCGTTGTGTATTGTTATTCTTAGCTGATGATCGCTAGTAAGCGGACATCTCATGGGAATTTATATTGAGCAGTAGACGGAAAATCAAAGAATGGGACCGATCGCTTCGTTTTCGCTCGGCCATTGACCGCACAGTTGAAACGAACTAGCAAACAAGAAAAGAGAAGGACAAAGTCGCCGTGCAAGAGTTGAAAGCGGGGGGTAGGTCACTAGAGCATACAAGTACAGAATTTTATAATGGCGGGCCCTCATAATTATAGAAAAATGACGGGACAAAACGTTTGGTCAAATTGGACAAATCCAATTATCTGCCAGATTGCTCCCCCCCCCCCCCCCCCTTCCCAACCCGTCATCGCCCGGAGTGGTCGTACTTCAAGAGCCGAAATTAATTGCCTTCTAACACTCCCTGATTATTTACAGTCTTTACTGCTCTTTACTGATTAGTTACAGTCTCTGCTCCTCTTTATTGATTGTTATAGTTGTAGCTCCTCTTTACTGAATGGGTACAGTCTCTGCTCTTCTTTACTGATTGGTTACAGTTGTAGCTCATCTTTACTGATTGGCTACAGTTGTAGCTCCTCTTTACTGATTGGTTACAGTTGTAGCTCCTCTTTACTGATTGGTTACAGCTGTAGCTCCTCTTTATTGATTGGGTGCGGTAAACGACTACCTCAGCCAGCTAAAAGAAGCTAATTGCTGCGACTTCACTCCTCCCTGGACATTGTCCTCCAATCAAATAGTGCACACTGACTGGACAGTTCTTCTAAAGGATAATAATAAATGAGTACACTGTCCGGCTGGATACTACCTGACAGGTATGTATCGTTCTGAAAACACTAACGGATGGTTACATAATATAGAAGAAGGTATTTGTGCTAAACCAGGAGATCATCCTAACTCTTACGGTCTTTGCTACGATCAGGATATTGACGTGTGTTTTAATACCGAGAATTTGTGCGAATGTAACGAGGGTTACTTTGTTACTGGTCTGTATAAGGGCAGTTGTGATTCACTGTATTGTCTGGACAAATTTCGGTGCTGCAAAATGGCCTCAGGCCCTGAGCCTTTGGATGAACTCTATAAAGTAAAGACCCGAATCATGGACACAACAATGTCGAAAATTGCTTTATTAGCAGATTATCTCGGCTACTCTTACAGTTACGGTTCCAGAGCTAAATATGTTGGTGAAAATTTCAGAAGAGATGAGGACTCCTGGATAGCTGATAACAGTAGACATTCTGGAACTGAGGGACACTTCCAACGTCTTGTTTTGGCGTACGGAGACTGGAACTTTGCTATGAAGGAAGTGAAGTATGGTGACCCAGTTGTAGATGAACTGCTCCCAGAAACAGTTGATTCTGGTACCTTCTACAACTTCGATCAACATGAAGCAACGAAAACTATGACCACTTCTAATACTGTCGTGCAAAGTATTGCTCATTCTGTAACAAGTGGTTGGAAGGAAGCTCACGAGTTAGGTATTGAATTCAATTTTTTTATAGGGAGTGCGTCCTATAAGTTTTCTTACGAAAATTCGATGACAACAGAAGATTCCAACAGCAGAGAACAATCCAAAACATTCGAAATTAGCACTAGCAAAACTCTACCAGCTAACTCTTCAGCCAGCTGGAGGCTTGTGATTTCCAAGACCCGTACAACAATACCTTATACAGCTGCCGTCACTGCAAAGTTTTCTACAGAACTTCAAGGGTTCCTCAGGAAGGGTGCCGGTTACAAAGGAGAGAATACAAACTATCATTACAAGTATAGAAACAGTGATGCCTTGCCTACTATTAATTATCGTTTTGGAAATTCTAAAAATTCATTCTCGACAGCTCTGAAGCGAGCTAGCGACACAAACTCCTTTCCATGGCAGTGGAATGACATGAAAAACAAGTACAGCTACGCCCAAGACCTCATAAACGGCCTATGCGATGAGAACGTGTACACCTTCACGTTGACTGGTCAGTTCGTAGGCATCAAAGGAACACGTGCCGATTTACATTGGGAACCAACTAAATCTGTCACGAAAAGGTCTGCAGATCATGTTAACCGAGAAGTCGAGGATAATGGCGAGGTCCAGAATCTGAAGCACGTGGCTGTAGCTGGCCCGGATGATGTGGCAGCTCCAAAGCCTCCTCCACCAGAACTGAAGATAGAGGTCGGGAGGAGACCAGTGTCTTTTCCTGTTGTTACATGAAATTAAGTAGCTTTTCGGATGTTAAGCTATTATTTATGGTATGCCTTCTTTAGTATAAGTGATGTATGACAAAAAAAGGTGTTTAGCATGTCAACTATAGAGCCGTTATTGTCACAGGTGTGTGAGATTTGTGTATTTTCCTGAATCACATGGAAATAGATTCGAATCATCGACTTGATGTATGTTAGTAAAATTTAAAAAAACTGATTGACCACTTACATTACAGTATTTCTAGGGTTCTTCTCTCTCTCTCTATCTCTCTCTCTCTCTCTCTCTCTCTCTCTCTCTCTCTCTCTCTCTCTCTCTCTCTCTCTCTCTCTATCTCTCTCTCTCACACACACACACACACACCCACCCACACACACAAATTATATAAATGTATGTAGTTTCGGTACCTTTAGATTTTTATGATGATGCTTACAAATCATACTTAATATTGTTTTGCTGTAATTTGATTCTTTGTTATTGGTAAATACATGATCAACACAGAAAACAGCACACATACTCGCATACAACTCTTGTTTGTGTCTATCATTACATGAAGTGAGAATAACACAGAATTTAGTTAACAAAGAGTGTCTCAATATCCCCCCCCCCCCAAACAGACCGTGTGCCTTTTTTTTTCTTCATAATTCCTTATCTCCGCAAGTGAACACAAACTATTCTTTGTCAATGTAAATAAGAGAGTTCGTTAGTGTTATATAGAGCCAATCCTGACGTACGGAAGTGAGTCATTGTGGCAGCACGGTTGGTTAAGATAGATGTAAAAGTGTGTGACGCAAGAAATATGTATTGGATCTCAATAGTGGCTCGTGGAATTTTAACTCTCCTATAAAGAAGGGGTAAATTATAAAGGCGAATATTCTCACAAAGAGATTGTATCTCAGAAGGACACTGTATAATAAATTCTATATCCTTGCGACGTGTCCTCACCCTATTATTATTACTGATTAATGTGATTATTATAATATTATGAGTAGATAAATCACCTTTCTCGTGTAACAAAGAATTCCACTTATAAAGATTCGTGACAAGCACAGAGAAGAAAATATCCCGACCACATGGTAAAGGGTATAACTTACGTACATATATTTAATTCATTAATCACGTATATGGCAATAGTAAAATGAAAATGCCAGCGAAAATAATATCGTCGTAGACACTAAATAGCTACAAATCTTAGTATGTCGGTTCTGTCATCGCGTGCACTGGAGTAATATCAAGATGGTTGTACTTATAGGACGTTTTAGATTGTAGTGCTCACTTTGTAATAATTGGGAATGCACTTTAAATAATGTTTCTTCTTCTTCCTTCTCTTTCTACACTTTTATACGTCTACTTGAATGTTTTCAAAAAAATTAATACCCAATTTTAGATTATTCGTATCTCGACCTGTGTCTGCTCCTATACAGCTTGGGGCCATTACCGGGTGAGAATGCCAACATGAGCACAAATACACACCGACAACTAATTACTCAGTCTAAAATTACACCTTTCTGGCCACACGGTCACATGTTCCGCCCCTAAATTTTTTGTGGTCCCCACAAACGTACTGCGCTCCATTGTCAGTTCCACGTTTATGTCTGATTGCTTGTCGTGGTCTGGGAGAATTGTCCTCTCGTACAGCGTCGCTACTCGGTTGAGAGTTCAGCGAGTTAGTGCCTGCAGTTGTCAGCCTTGGCGGTGGATTGCTTCCAACTTGTTTTACATTTGTTTTCCGTCGATGTTGGCGTGCATTCATTACACATAAAGGAGGGAAACCCGAGGCCTGTAAACAGTAAATTAATATGAAACAAATATAAAGGTATGTTATCAGGCACTCGCAGGAAATAAAGAAGTAGAACACCAGACAACAGAAAAACAACAGACATGAGTGGCTTACCCAGGATTTGAACACTGGACCTTCCGTGCGACAACCCCGCCTAGCCATGCAAGCGAATCACACTATCCGCCCTGCCATCTACGCATCATCAAAAATGATGTTTCAATGGCAGGTCAACAGTGCGAACCACAATACACGACACCAGAAGTCCGCCATGGGCAGTTCAGCCTATTAATGACGCAATCACTTCTGTTGTATTTCTATCAAGCAGTATAGGCCGAATCCAACAAGACAAGGACCTTAATACTGTGTCCAGTAAATGATAGTAGACTAGAACAGTGAGAACAGGATAATGGGTAGGTTTGGTATTGTATAAACATTTATTACACATAAAGGAGGGAAACCCGAGGCCTGTAAACAGTAAATTAATATGAAACAAATATAAAGGTATGTTATCAGGCACTCGCAGGAAATAAAGAAGTAGAACACCAGACAACAGAAAAACGACAGACATGAGTGGCTTACCCAGGATTTGAACACTCCCTCCTTTATGTGTAATAAATGTTTATACAATACCAAACCTACCCACTATCCTGTTCTCACTGTTCTAGTCTACTATCATTTACTGGACACAGTATTAAGGTCCTTGTCTTGTTGGATTCGGCCTATACTGCTTGATAGAAATACAACAGAAGTGATTGCGTCATTAATAGGCTGAACTGCCCATGGCGGACTTCTGGTGTCGTGTATTGTGATCGCACTGTTGACCTGCCATTGAAACATCATTTTTGATGATGCGTAGATGGCAGGGCGGATAGTGTGATTCGCTTGCATGGCTAGGCGGGGTTGTCGCACGGAAGGTCCAGTGTTCAAATCCTGGGTAAGCCACTCATGTCTGTTGTTTTTCTGTTGTCTGGTGTTCTACTTCTTTATTCCTGCGAGTGCCTGATAACATACCTTTATATTTGTTTCATATTAATTTACTGTTTACAGGCCTCGGGTTTCCCTCCTTTATGTGTAATAAATGTTTATACAATACCAAACCTACCCACTATCCTGTTCTCACTATTCTAGTCTACTATCATTTACTGGACACAGTATTAAGGTCCTTGTCTTGTTGGATTCGGCCTATACTGCTTGATAGAAATACAACAGAAGTGATTGCGTCATTAATAGGCTGAACTGCCCATGGCGGACTTCTGGTGTCGTGTATTGTGGTTTGCACTGTTGACCTGCCATTGAAACATCATTTTTGATGATGCGTAGATGGCAGGGCGGATAGTGTGATTCGCTTGCATGGCTAGGCGGGGTTGTCGCACGGAAGGTCCAGTGTTCAAATCCTGGGTAAGCCACTCATGTCTGTTGTCTGGTGTTCTACTTCTTTATTTCCTGCGAGTGCCTGATAACATACCTTTATATTTGTTTCATATTAATTTACTGTTTACAGGCCTCGGGTTTCCCTCCTTTATGTGTAATAAATGTTTATACAATACCAAACCTACCCACTATCCTGTTCTCACTGTTCTAGTCTACTATCATTTACTGGACACAGTATTAAGGTCCTTGTCTTGTTGGATTCGGCCTATACTGCTTGATAGAAATACAACAGAAGTGATTGCGTCATTAATAGGCTGAACTGCCCATGGCGGACTTCTGGTGTCGTGTATTGTGGTTTGCACTGTTGACCTGCCATTGAAACATCATTTTTGATGATGCGTAGATGGCAGGGCGGATAGTGTGATTCGCTTGCATGGCTAGGCGGGGTTGTCGCACGGAAGGTCCAGTGTTCAAATCCTGGGTAAGCCACTCATGTCTGTTGTTTTTCTGTTGTCTGGTGTTCTACTTCTTTATTTCCTGCGAGTGCCTGATAACATACCTTTATATTTGTTTCATATTAATTTACTGTTTACAGGCCTCAGGTTTCCCTCCCTTATTTGTAATAAATGTTTGTACAATACCAAACCTACCCACTATCCTGTTCTCACTGTTCTAGTCTCCTATCATTTACTGGACACAGTATTAAGGTCCTAAGGGTCTTGTTGGATTCGGCCTATACTGCTTGATAGAAATACAACAGAAGTGATTGCGTCATTAATAGGCTGAACTGCCCATGGCGGACTTCTGGTGTCGTGTATTGTGGTTCGCACTGTTGACCTGCCATTGAAACATCATTTTTGATGATGCGTAGATGGCAGGGCGGATAGTGTGATTCGCTTGCATGGCTAGGCGGGGGTCCAGTGTTCAAATCCTGGGTAAGCCACTCATGTCTGTTGTTTTTCTGTTGTCTGGTGTTCTACTTCTTTATTTCCTGCGAGTGCCTGATAACATACCTTTATATTTGTTTCATATTAATTTTGCGTGCATTCCCCCAATCTGATTTAGATTGGTGTCCTCTCCGGAGCGTCGGCATGTATTCCCTCCTGTCTGTTTAAGATGAGTTTCCTCTTCTGAACGTTGACCGCTTTTCTTGGCGCCCTTAGGGTAACAGTTGTCACGGCCATCTCTTGGTCTGCACCCTGAAGGCAACCTAGATGTATCGGTACGTTTAGAGAGGGCGCTCTATGAGGGACAAACCGCTTTCAATTGCTCTGGGGACTTACACTGAAAACATCGCTTCGGAAGCGGGCCCTGAGGGCACTTGGCTGCCATGTGGTCTGAAAAGTCTCCACAGTTGTAGCATCTTATTTTTCTAGGCTTCCTCTGAGCCATCGGTCGCCTCCTGCTGCCCTTACATTCCTGGCCGCCAATGCCGCATACAAAGACCGCTTCAATGCCCCGAACAGATGGTTTGCTGTCAAATTCTACTCGCGCATTTCTCGCCAGACTACGGAATCCCTTTCTGAAAATCTTAGTCTGATGTACAAATACATCAACACCTCCATCATCCGGTGTAATAAATTCCCATCCTTTGTCGACATTATACCACTTACAAAATCCTTGTCGCCTTGTTGGTGCATCTGTGTTTTCACTAACCTCTAAATCACTGCATGCACTATCAACTGCCTCACCTACAGGAAAGTCTAGTTTTGGTTCCAGTTGATCCACACCTTGGTTCTGCTCTAGGTTTTCACGCGGTTGGCACTGTTTCCTTTTTCTTCGCGTCTCCTTTTGTGCTGGCGCCATACTCTGTGATAGCTGTGCTAGCTGGGACTTTAGACTAGCTACTTCTGATTTGAGTGCCTCCTCTTCATTGTGAGCTTCTGCGCTGGCTATCTGCACTAGCGTATCAGGCTCTTTGCCTTCCCAGAAAACAGCATAGTCCCTAACTTCCCTAAATGAGACACTCGGATTTTCTAGGACGTATTTCTTCACAAATGACTTACTCAGATCATCTCTCAGCTGGACAACAAAATGATCCCTGAGCATGATAGGTCCGCAGGAGCCAAGCCTTTCTTCACCCGCGTTGTATTCAATCTCAGAAATAATTCATGCAATAGGTGAGAGATCTCCGTTATTGATACGCTAGGCCCCTGTCTCATGGCATAGAAACCCCTAGTCATCTCATTCACTAGTTGTCGCTCACTGTAGGCTTCTTCCACTATTTCGAGTAACTTCTCAGGGCTGGCCTTAGCTCCGCCACGTATTCGTAATTCCGTAGAGACTACTGGTGTAACATTATTCCACACAATGTATAACCTATCTTCTACAGTTAAGGGCCCTACCTTCCATGTAGCTTTTACCTCCTTCACAAACTCTTGCCAATGGGGCCTGCCTTTTCACCAAATCTTCTGACCTCCGGCACCATCACGTCTATCACACTCACATGCTCATCGCTCTGGTTCTTTACTGGTGTGAGGATTTCTTCACGGGAGCCACCTCCAGCTGTCGAGGTACTCCCAGGCTCTGACCGGCATGTTGAGTCTGCGCATTAAGTTGACATCACTGCTCTACCCTAACCTAGTACAATACAATGCAAAAACATGGAAAGAAAACACATTATAATATTACAATAAATAATAGAAAGGGTCTCTTATTTTCTTTTTTGCTTGCACTTGTCTACTCTTCGCTGTTGTGGCCTGTAGCAGTTTCAGGTGTTGCCTGGTGATACGATTGAGTCCCTGGCTGAATGTCAATCGTGGTAGGTCAGCCACTGATTTGGCATAATAACACTGGCGTAGCAATAATGTTCCTGTTTGTTGTGATGGAGTATCATTAGCTAGGATACTACTGCAGGAAAATTGATCTAACTGCAAACTGCTGGTCCCTGGCTTGATAAGATATTCAATGAATGTACGGTGGTATGATTCTTCTCTGGGCCTGCGTTGATACAACTCTTCGCTTGGCCTACGTTGGTGCGACTCTTCAATGGGCCTATGGTGTTTTGATTCTTCATGCAGTGGTGCGATTCTTTGCTGGGCCTATGTTGATGAGAATCTTCACTGGGGAGATGTACTGGGCAGATGTGCTGCTCCGTCTGTGCTGGGTGTTGTAATAGTCTTGCAAGGTTTAGCTCAGGTATCCTTGGTGCTCACTGATTGTAGTGCTCTCTTGCAGCATAGAACATTCCGCGTATGACTCGATACTACACTGTCTGTCAGTATCCTGCCGACGACGCCATGTGTGACAGTGCGAAGATGATGTGTGAAGAAGAATAAGAATTCGTGTGTAATGTTGTCGTCACTCTCTCTGACCTACTTTCACACACGTTCCGCAGTCACAGAAAAACTCTCTTGATGACAGGGGTCCCACTTTTATTAATGAAACCCTATCAGATAGCACATGAATCATACAGAAACAATGTTGTCCACAAGTTTACTTTGAAGGCAATTCCTAAGCAACATCATTTAACCACGCTATTTTGGTATTCTCTACATAACACCATATAATAACCCAGCACAGACTGCTGGACTCTCTCTGTGTCGTTAGTTCTCTTAGCACAGACGCAACTATGCAAATGCCCAAACCTCACTTGATTATCGTACGAGGGCGCGTTTTGCACAAGAAAACCATCTGGCTACTTCTCCTCTCTGACTGAAGACTTCAACTCTTTTAGTTTAAATCGTACCTATACTCCCCGGTACCTTATGAAAGCCACGTCAAAAATGTTAGACAAAGCTCCTCCCATCCCTCTAGGGAGCAAATCAAGAGTCTTATGCTCAGTTGGGATGACATGAGATCGCATCTTAGTCAAGATTATCTTCCTAATCGACACAACTCAATGTCCACCCACTAATGGGCTGTTACATCCCACGATGTTCGTTGCCCTACTCACACTTCTTACGGTTTCGTGCACAAAAAGGTGTTTTCTTCTGGTGTCAGACAGCGCCGAGATGTCTAACAACCGAGCGCTGTCTCCCATGTCTCACACGTATGTCTTCTTCACGGATCGCGAAGGTGTGTTTAGTTTAAATTGCCCATTACCGGGTGAGAATGCCAAAATGAGCACAAATACACACCGTAGACTAGATCGACAACTAATTACTCAGTCTAAAATTACACCTTTCTGGCCACACGGTCACAACTATTTGGCTTGTCCTTTATTGGAACCCTTTTTACTAACTCTGGCTTGCCGTAATCTCCCTTGACGAAGATGGAATTGCAATGGAGAAATCTTAAGAATGCTCAAGGTTTTAAAGTAAAAATTTTGACCACGTAAAACATAACCTCGTGTGGCTGTCTTGTGTGAAATCCAATTACAATCTAGTTGTGTTTATTTATCAGTTTTCAGCCAACCACAAAGAAAGACATCTTATTCCCGGAAAAATCTACCCCACCCGTCATCACGATAAATTGAGAATACCGCACAAAGAATTGCAATTAAGTGTTATAATTACCGAAAACATTACGTCATAAATCTGCCCTAATTATTACCTCTTCTCCAAGGTTGCACTGTCCTTTCCCATCCCTGTTTATTATGACATCTTGCCGGAACTTATTATATCATCACCTCGTGTCAAAATACCTCAAGACCTGTCGGAAATCATTACGTGGTATGTCTGGTTTCCAGATTGATAAATAAATAAGATAGGGCTAAGGATAAGAGATTGGTGCAATCATGCTTACACATTTAGTCCCAGGTTATCTTTAATCCTCGTCTCTGGTTAATCGGCCAACATTTGTTAGACTTTTCTGACGGGCTCGACAGCACAAATCCCTCGCTTATCTATCAGTAGCTTGTCTGTCTAAACAATAAGGCTGGTCGACAAACAGTAAACCAAATGTTGGCTTAAACCTATTGTCCCACCTATCTAATCGTTGTCTGTCCGAAATCAAAGGATAACATGTCCTGTGTAGTCAAACTTAAAGGTTGACAAGGTATGTTTTACCGAGGATAAAATAATATCGGTAGATGGAGGCGTACAAGTAAGATAATCTAAGGATGAATAAAAAAAAAAAAAAGAAGGAATGATTGAATGCAGGTGACAGAGAGGAAAATAGAAAGGAAAATTTGATGAAAGAATAGGTCGCTTTTCATCACATAGTGTGACGATTACTTCTAGTGCTTAGCCATTGTTATAGTACCATATTAACGTGACGATTACTTACAGTGTCCCGCCAATGTTGTAGTACTATATTAGTGTGACGATTATTTCTAGTGTCCCACCAATGTGCGAGAAAAATATTAGTGTGACGATTATTTTTAATGTCCCACCAAAAGGTGAAAACCATATTAGTGTGACAATTAATTCGAATGTCCCACCAAAAGAATGAGAACATATTAGTGTATCGAGTAACTTTTAGGGCCTTGTCAAGGAATGACAACCGAAACAGTGTAGAAGAACCCCCAGCAGATTTGGATGGAACAAAGCTAATTTAGTGATAAAATAGAAATCAAGTAAATTAGGAAATAATCAAAATATTTTTTTCACAAGTGGTAGTCATCATCATTATTATTACACTTGTCACGCCTTACAGGGCATAGGCAGTCAACACATTCCCGCCAAGCCTTCTTGACCTGTGCCACTCGTTATAGGCCTTTCTATGTTTTCTTTATCCATGCCAAGTCTGTTTTTAATTCCCTTCACCGTGCATTTTTTTTTGTCGATGCTTATTCTTCTTACCCTGGGAATTCTAGACGAAAGGGATGTCTTGTAATGCTATGTTATCAGTTGATTTCCTCAGTTCGTGTCTACTTCTTCGCAAGCGATTTTTACCTTGTTATACAATTTCAATACTTATATTTTTTCACAGGCATCAATTTTTGAAATTCTTTAACTGCTTGGCTGTTGTTTTTAATTTTCACCATGTTCAGAGCCACACAAAACGACTGTCTTGACATTTGAGCTGAAGATTCCTATTTTTGTGTACCAGATATAATTTCTCTTGAATAACATGTATTTCTAAAGAAAATGAGAAAAAAAATGTTGTTTTGAATAATTTTCTGTTTTATTTGCATTCCATGTGAAATAATTATCCCTATGTACTTCATGCAAGTCATGTATTTCTCTCATATATTCAGTACTGATCTAATAGTAACCAAGAAATAAAACTAACCTTGTCTATAAAATGAATTTCTGGACTTGTTGTCTTTATTTGGTATACTGCTGTACCAAAGAAACAAATATATTATTAAAAGTAAATGAGCAACGAAGTAATGAACATAGAAATGTCAGAACTTGAAGGAACAAAAATCAGCTTGGAAATCAAACGATCAGTCTTGCATGGAGTTGAGTACCAGATAACTGACCTACTCTCATGCTGTGCTTGTTTTTTTTATTTGTTTTGTTTTCTTTTTAACATTGTATCTACTGTTGAGCGCCATATGGGCTAAGCGTCTTGGGCACATGCTTCTCGGTGGCACATACATAAATAAGGAAGGAAACGTCTACCCAGTGAACAGTAAAATAAATATTAATAATTAACAGGCACTCGCTGGACAGAACGAAGGTATTCGTGTCCCTGGTCTTTCTGTCCAACGAGTTCCTTCTGTCTGTCCAACGAGTTAACTCTTTCTGTTCAACGACGAGTTCCTTCTTTCTGCCCAACGAGTTCCTTGTTTCTGTCCAACATGTTTCTTCTTTCTGTCCAACGAGTTCATTTTTTCTGTCAACGAGTTCCTTCTTTCTGTCCAACAAATTCCTTCTTTCTGTCTAACGAGTTCTTTCTTTCTGTCTATCGAGTTCGTTCTTTCTGTCCAACGAGTTCCTTCTGTCATATTTAACGAGTTCCGTCTTTCTGTCCAACGAGTTCCTTCTTTCTGTCCAACAAGTTCCTTCTTTCTGCCCAACAAGTTCCTTCTTTCTGTCCAACAAATTCCTTCTTTCTGTCTAACGAGTTCGTTCTTTCTGTCCAACGAGTTCTTTCTTTCTGTCCAAGTTCATTCTTTCTGTCCAACAAGTTCATTATTTCTGTCCAACAAGTTCCTTCTTTCTGTCCAACAAGTTCCTTCTTTCTGTCTAACAAGTTCCTGGTAATAACCTATATTTATTTATATGCCTCCAGGCGTCAAAGTTACTTGGTTCCGGGATCCAAACCTGGTAGTGTTGTTGTTGTTGTTGTTGTTGTTTAACTAGAGCTTCTGAGCTTCTCGCTCTTTAGCAGCCAATACCAAGTTGAAGACTCCCTGGTATTATCTACACTGTAGATCTAGGCTTTTCCTGTGACGTTTCTGTCATTCCAAAATGTGCTGAGTTGAAGTCATGAGTTCCAGTTTCTCCAGCTTGGCTCGCATTCAAAGGATCGTCACATCCGGTCCCAAGCTAGGAGGAAGAAGCGTGTAGCTACTGTGCATTCCACGCCAACCAAGGGGGCTCTCCAATTAAGCAGAGCTAAAATACTGTACTCTGGTTCTGGGCTCTCCCAAGGAATTGTCACGTCCTGCACAGAACAACTTCTCAGCTGCCCCTGCCTATCATGGGGTCCACACTGGGATCCCGAATGCAGTCAACCAGGTCAAAGAATTACGCGAACATATCTTTGGAAAGAAAAAAGTTGTTAAATGTGACAATACAGTTTATAATGAACACAACTTAGGAAGGAGAAAGTTGTTAAATGTGACAATACAGTTTAGAATGAACACAACTTAGGAAGGAGAAAGTTGTTAAATGTGACAATACAGTTTTGAATGACCACAACTTTGGAAGGAAAAAGTCGTTAAACGTGACAATAACGTTTTAAATGTTAACAACTTTGGAAAGAAAAAGTCGTTAAATGTGACAATCCAGTTTTAAATGAACACAACTTTGGAAAGAAAAAGTCGTTAAATGTGGCAATCCAGTTCTAAATGAACAGAACTTTGAAAGGAGAAAGTTGTTAAATGTGACAAGAGGGTAAACATTTAATGGAACAGGAGGCATTAGACAAAAGAACAAGAAGTTTCATCTCTGCTTTACGATGTGGCATGGAACAAAGTAAACACCAAAATTTACAGGCAACACTAGAGACCGAGGTTGTTGAGGCACATTATCGACTACATTTTTTGGCGCGGCACTTGAATAATTCTCTTGTCGCTCCTTATGGAGGATGGGACCATCACCACAACTTATCCCCTCGCAGGTAGCCTGCACAAAACATTAATGTGATCCTACATTGGTGGTTTCTGTACTAGTTTGTTTTGTAACATAGTGTACTTAAAGAATAACAATTATTTTCGTATCTGTTATTCATTTAACTTAATGACTGACAATCTCATATTATGAACAGTTGACGTGAGTACTCTCATGACAGAGATCAACGTGTACGATAAAAATGTACGAGTATTGCATATCTGTCCTACAGATGACGGCTACGTGCACTCAGCTGTCACATTTACAAGACCATATCATGCAATCGTCATTCAGAGCCCAGGCTTTCATAAGTAACTCTCGTGTCCCTGAAGTGTTATATCTTAAATTGTACCTTTCCTCTCAGCTCTTACATTGACACCCACTATGCCTATAGAAATCATTGGGATTAATCTAATTTACATAGTCCGTGTTAACGTGAACAAAGAAGAAACCAACAAACTCTCCCTATTTTGAACAGACAAGTCATGTACCGGTACTAGTTCTTACGTATCGGATAAAAATAGAGCAACAAGAAAAGTCCTTGCTGAATAAATAATACATGTTTGTTGTACTTGTAAGGTCACTATAGCCGAACAGGATCTCTTTCTTGAAAATGCTAATTCCAGAAATACATGGTAATTGCGTGACAGATCTTAAAAATGAATGCTAACAAGACAAAACAAACCTTTTACTCATACATACACACAACACACACACACATACACATAACACATACACACCACACACACAAACGCACACAAATAATAACAAAACATTTATGTTACATCTCAAAGTCATTGTATACTGCCAGAAGCTCTCTCTTCAAAGTGCTAATGTCAGAAAATTCCAAAATTGCTTTTTCATTTAACTTTTGCAACATTTTCGGACACGTTTTAATTTTTTTTTTTTTTTTTTTAACGAAAAGCTCTTCTATCGACATTCAATGTTTAGTGGAATGGCATTTCGTGATCAATTAATTTGAGGCTGGCGATATTGATGCATTGTCTACTTTTAACATTGAGAATTTAAAAAATAAAAATAAAAAATAATAAAAATTAAAATAATTAAAAAAACAACCCATAAAGCTATATACTCGTACTTTCATAAATGGGTAATACCTTAAAATAGAATGATTGAAACGGTATAACAAAATTACCATAGTGGAACCGATGACTATAACCAGACAAGTGGCAATTAAACCAAAGATGAGAAAAAAAGATCTATAGCACACATTGAGAACCTGTTGACAGCATTACCAGACAGTTCTTGTTCTGTAATCCCCAGGGTAAGAGAGGCAGAGTGAGATCAAAAAGAACTGGTGACATCGTTAAACCGGGGGAAGACTATTGTAAGTGTATATTGGTACAACTACACCAGTAGTTGTCGCTGGGGATGGTCTATGGAATGCTATTAAGAAGGTCTCCAGAAATTTCCTCGTTAAGAAAGGAAGAGACCAATTCAAGTTAAGGACAAGAAGAAGGGAATACGAATATTAATTTACTGTTTACAGGCCTCGGGTTTCCCTTCCTTATGTGTCACAAAATTTCCCATGACCCTTAGGTGAACATCACTGTTCTGACAGATGGCTTGTGCTACTTCAGTTGTAAGATCCAAGATAAATAGTAAAGGGCTATAAATGTGGTCAATTGTTCAAGGTAGTCCGATAACGGATACTGCCATAGAGGAGTGAAGTGTTTGAGACCTCTGCACTAGATCCAGCTTTATGAGATGGGGTGACCAGTTCTCTCCTCGCATGCCTTTGCCTTTCCTAATTCAAGAGCGGAGCCAGGTACCCTTTTACAGCTGTGTAGGCTGGAGCTTGACACTGAAGCTGTTAACTTTGCTGCGAGAGGCAAGCACTCTAACCACTCAGCCAATCGTTAAGACCAGTCTAAATCCACTCAGAAGTTGTTGGGGAAAAAATGTACAAACAAGTTATTACAAACAAATGTAAAACAATAAAATGTATCAACAAAATAAGAAAACAGGATTAAGATTATGATGTGTAATAAAGATAAGAAAATAAGATTGCGGCTAATTATCAATTACAAGCTTGAAGCCAGACAAAGAAATGTATTGACAAGATGGGACAAATTAAAACTCACAGCATTACTGGCTAGTTCTTATTCTTCAATTCCCAGGGAAAACACATGAAAAAAAAAAACATGACAGTAATAAAGAAGTCAGGAAAGGCCACGACCAAATGGCACAGGAGACGTGAAGGTTTAGCATGACCTTGTTGAAAGTCCTTTCTTGACAGTTAGTGAATAACTGGAAACTGTTGACTAATTCCAGGTTGTTTTAAATGGCCGGTCCTGAATGAAATTAACATACATATCCAGTGCAGGGACTGGTTTATCTGTAGGGACCATGTGACCAGCACCCTGAAATGGCAAAATAAAAGAAAATATTAGCACAGCTATGCTTAATTAAGTGAAACATCTTGTAACGAGCAATGACAAGAAATTCTGAGGATCAAATAGGGTTTACTATTTTTGCTCCACGTTAGCACAGTGGTTAGGGCACTGGTTTCCTAGCTCGGTGGTCCATGGTTCGATCCCTAGTTGAGGTGGGATTTTTAAGAGCGCAGACGGCTCCGGGGTCGACCCAGCCTCATGAATTGGGTACCAGAGCAACTCTGGGAATGTTAAGGCGACCGGCGTGATGCTGACCACATCACCCCTAGTGTGGCAATGGTAGAGAAAATATGGGCCTAACACCATATTCCCAAATGCCATCAATAAAAGTGTAACGGGTTCCTTTCCCTTTTTATTTTTGCTTACTTGACTTTCTTAGTTCCTCTCTCTTTCTTCTCAACTATTCCTTTCTCCCTTACATAACATCATATGTAGGTTATAAAGATAATTTTGTCCTGTTTAGTATTTTTTATGATAAGGTACTGTAAATCTGTGTAACTGTTACTGTACTGTTACAATGTTGGGATTTTATTTTATAATATTTTATTGTTATTCTATCATTTAATTAATATTTAAGATACATGTGAGAAAAAATAGATTCAGTATGGAAGACGAGAGAAAGGAAGGGCATAATGTTAGACGGGCCTTAGTGCCCAATTCTAAACCCTTTGAAAATAAAGTTCGTTCGTTCGTTCGTTCCCTCACATTAAAAAAATTTTTCTTCAAAATCTATAAATAGATGGACGGCACAGACATGGACTGAAACAAACCAGAGTTGTAAACAGTGAGGAGTAAAAGTTGACTGTATTTGTGACAAAAAGCCAGAGTTGTAAACAGTGAAGAATAAAAGTTGACTATTTGTGACAAAAAGCCAGGAGCTTGGAAAGTTAACAAGATTAAATAAATACTTTGTTTCTTTCTCCTAATCCTGTATCACCTCATGCAGGTCCTTGGGGTCTCTGTTGAAACAAACAGAAAATATGCCTATTGCACCCTCAGACATTCTGTAAGAGCGGATTAATATGAGGTTGTGTACATAATATGAGGTTGTGTACATAATATGAGGTTGTGTACATAATATGAGGTTGTGTACATAATATGAGGTTGTGTACATAATATGAGGTTGTCTACATAATACGAGGTTGTGTACATAATATGAGGTTGTGTACATAATATGAGGTTGTGTACATAATATGAGGTTGTGTACATAATACGAGGTTGTGTACATAATACGAGGTTGTCTACAGGGCTTACAACCTCATCATGTACAAGAAAATTCCACATAAACAACTGCAACAAGAGCATGTGAATGTTTTGGTTTAGGTTTCCTGCAAGAAGGGGGGGGGGGGGGGGGGGGAAATGAAAAAAATGAAATGATGATGATAACACCTCTTGTTACTTTTTGTTTGCTTCCTTCTCCCATCTCTTTCATAGTGTCATCTACACTGAATTTATTATCAGTGTGTTAAATAACTTGTCAAGACGACAGCAGAATAAAGCAACAGAGAGGCATCACAAGAAAAAGACACAGTGAAAGAAAAATGACAGAGAATGGTAAAAAATCAGAGCCCAGAGCTTACCTTGATTGTGATAAAAGTAACTCTATCATAAAGCTTGACATAACCAGCAACCTGCGTTGTGCCGTCAGTGGCATTGTAATACCAGGGCCTCCTTTCCTGAGGATTCTGTGGTCAAAAAACACTCAAAATACATTTTTGTAAATGGATACTAAAGAATGACTTGTTCTTGCATACTTATTGCCATAGGATGATGTGTGTATGTATGTGAGTGAATATGGGAGACGTTGTTTGGATTTTGTCATGGCATTCGAGTACTGTGTTAAGTCATATGATAATTTCAGCTCTTTACATGTATAAGTCGTATTTAAGATTTTAATGTGGATGTTTCTAAGTAACATTTTAGGACCTGAAGGTGAGTGATGTTAGCTGTCAGTTCATGAGTGAAAGTGAAAGGAGTGAGTATGGTTTGTGGTGACCAAAGGGTAAGTGGTATTAGAGAGCAGAAGGTGATAAGACATTGTTCTGCGGTTGCTCTGACTTCCTCTTCTGCTATTCTTCTCCAGGTTCCCTTTGGTTTCCGCAATCATCTCTTCCCCTGTGGGTTTTAGCTTTGGCTTGTCTGGTAATACTGGCTGGCTGTTTCCTAAGGTTATGGCTGATCCATTTCCATATACTCTCATTAATCTCCAGATGTAGTGTTAGTTCGTTGTCTCAATAGTCTGTTATTGCTGTAGTGTTAGTTCGTTGTCTCAATAGTCTGTTATTGCTGTAGTGTTAGTTCGTTGTCTCAATAGTCTGTTATTGCTGTAGTGTTAGTTCGTTGTCTCAATAGTCTGTTATTGCTGTAGTGTTAGTTCCCTGTCTCAATATTGTTATTGCTGTAGTGATAGTTGGTTATCTCAATAGTCTGTTATTTCTGTAGAGTTAGTTCGTTGTCTCAATAGTCTGTTATTGCTGTAGAATTAGTTCGTTGTCTCAATAGTCTGTTATTGCTGTAGAGTTAGTTCGTTGTCTCAATAGTCTGTTATTGCTGTAGAGTTAGTTCGGTGTCTCAATAGTCTGTTATTGCTGTAGGGTTAGTTCGTTGTCTCAATAGTCTGTTATTGCTGTAGTGTTAGTTCATTGTCTCAATATTGTTATTGCTGTAGTGATAGTTGGTTATCTCAATAGTCTATTATTTCTGTAGAGTTAGTTCGTTGTCTCAATAGTCTGTTATTGCTGTAGAATTAGTTCGTTGTCTCAATAGTCTGTTATTGCTGTAGAGTTAGTTCGTTGTCTCAATAGTCTGTTATTGCTGTAGAGTTAGTTCGGTGTCTCAATAGTCTGTTATTGCTGTAGAGTTAGTTCGTTGTCTCAATAGTCTGTTATTGCTGTAGAGTTAGTTCGTTGTCTCAATAGTCTGTTATTTCTGTAGAGTTAGTTCGTTGTCTCAATAGTCTGTTATTGCTGTAGAGTTAGTTCGTTGTTTCAATAGTCTGTTATTGCTGTAGAGTTAGTTCGTTGTTTCAATAGTCTGTTATTGCTGTAGTGATAGTTCGTTGTCTCAATAGTCTGTTATTGCTGTAGAGTTAGTTCGTTGTCTCAATGGTCTGTTATTGCTGTAGTGATAGTTCGTTGTCTCAATAGCCTGTTATTGCTGTAGAGTTAGTTCGTTGTCTCAATAGTCTGTTATTGCTGTAGAGTTAGTTCGTTGTCTCAATAGTCTGTTATTGATGTAGAGTTAGTTCGTTGTCTCAATAGTCTGTTATTGCTGTAGAGTTAGTTCGTTGTCTCAATAGTCTGTTATTGCTGTAGAGTTAGTTCGTTGTCTCAATAGTCTGTTATTGCTGTAGTGATAGTTCGTTGTCTCAATAGTCTGTTATTGCTGTAGAGTTAGTTCGTTGTCTCAATAGTCTGTTATTGCTGTAGAGTTAGTTCGTTGTCTCAATAGTCTGTTATTGCTGTAGTGTTAGTTCGTTGTCTCAATAGTCTGTTATTGCTGTAGAGTTAGTTCGTTGTCTCAATAGTCTGTTATTGCTGTAGAGTTAGTTCGTTGTCTCAATAGTCTGTTATTGCTGTAGTGATAGTTCGTTGTCTCAATAGTCTGTTATTGCTCCTTACAGAGCAAGAGGCCAACACTGTAGCTAGACATTTTGCAGGAAGCCTGTACAAAAGTAATCACTTGCTCTTGTAATGGTGGTTCCTGTAACAATTTGTTTGACGTGATGAGGTTGCCAGGTTCATCTACAACCTCTACATTAGTCGCCTCGTACAACATGCCTGTGGGAACAGTTTATCTATTCCTTCTTTGTCTCCTCCTGTCCCGGTGCCATCCGCTCAAGGTCCCCACATGTCTTCTTTATTCATTTCAATCTCCATTTCTTGTCTCCATGTCTTCTTTGATCTTCCTCTATTCCTCTTACACTGGTGATTCCAGAACAGAGGATGTATTTAAATGATGTCAAGTGATTTTCTCAAAGCGTGCCTTGTTTAATGTAAACATATTCCCCTAACAGTACAAGTAAAATTTAAAAGTAAAAGCAGAATAACATAAACCTCATAATTTAAAATGTTGCAATCAAAATGAGCTCATGGTAGCCAGCAAAACCCTGAGAAAACACGGTCTACGCGGCCACGTTAACACAGCTTGCATAAGACCAGTGGAGTTGGGTTAGATACGTCAGAGGAGACCCTCATGCCATCAGAAGAAAGCTATGCTATGGGTCCCTGAAGGAAAGCGAAGGAGAGGCCGACCAAAAACAACATGGCAGAGAACTGTGGAGGCAGAGATGCAAAGAATGAACCAGAGCTGGGGCACTGCACGAAGGATAATCACCAACCGAGCAAAGTGGAAGCAGTTCGTTGCTGCCCTACAAGGCGCCACCAGGTGTGATGACCACTGGCTGCTTTGACAGTCGGCGGCAAGGATGAAAGAAGCATAAGACCAGAAGCTGTTATTTCATCATGACACTTGACAGTACACATGGAAAGATAAACTAAATAAGCAAAACTCTTACCGGGGCATTCAGTGCTTCAACGAACCACTCATCTCCTAAGAAGTTACAAGCCATGTCTATGTCACCGTTATACACCAGAATACGAAGCTGTAGATGTAAGAATAAACAGATAGGTTAATGGATGGTCAAATGGATAGTTGTTATTTTTAAGCTTCTCAATATATGAATTACACTTCCACCCTCAATGTATGAATTATACATCCACCCTCAATATATGAATTATACCTCCACCCTCAATTTATGGATTATACCTCCACCCTCAATATGTGAATTACACCCCCACCCTCAATATACGAATTACACCTCCACCCTAAATATATGAATTACACCTCCACCCTCAATATATGAATTACATCTCCGCCTTCAATATATGAATTACACCTCCACCCTCAATATATGAATTACACCTCCACCCTCAATATATGAATTACACCTCCACCCTCAATATTTGAATTTTTTTTTCAACAAATTTGCAAATTATTTAAAATTAAAAAAATAACATTTCATTTCTGTTCAAATGACACAATACACAGAATATTCTAGAAAAACAGGAACAATGAAGAAAAAGATCAATAGAATACATGGAATAATCCTTTCAAGGATCAGACAGAGTGAAACTGAAAAAGATTAAACGAACAAATAGGAAATTAGGGAACCGAGTTTGTAAAAAACAAGAAACTCAGTTGATAAAACAGATTCCTGTGGAAACAAATACAATAATGAAGAATGCAATACAGTGTCGCCAAGCGTGGTTCCCTGAGGGTCTCTGGAGAGACAAATATAAGTTAGCACTACTACACCGTGAGGCATATTGTACAGGGTGACTAATATGAGGTTGTATATTGGGCTGGCAACCTCATCATGTTAAATAACTTGCCACAGAAACCACACTGCAAGTGCATGAGACTTGTTTATACAGGCTTCAAAGGGGACTAGCTGAAGTGATCGTTCCATACTCAATATAGAGCCCAAAGGAAAATGTACATAATCACCCAATTATAAATACTAATCAACCAAGTGTCGCTTACCCCGAGACCTCAAGAAATAAACCAGAGTCCAATGGGTCGTATTTCTGCGCCCAAATAAGAATTCTCTGATACGCTGCGGTCACATGTTCCAACGTAGTGTGTCTAAGGCTTAACCCTTACGATCTTTATAGCCGAGCTCATGACGCTAATCCAAATACCTGGCATGTACGTGCAGGCGAATGGATCATCAATGAATTCACGACTCCCTGATTTAAGCAAACATTTAGTATGAACTCAAAATTCGGAGATATTAAGTCCCTTTGAACGAACGATGTGTCGTCGTTCCGCTGTGCAGGTGGGGTTATGTAATGTTATTCTAACCTGACGATCACTGGTCAGGTCAGAGGAATTCTCAGGGGAACTAATAATGAGTAGCAGTCGTAAATAAAAAAGACAGCCATTGGCAGTCTGCTGAACCAGGTGAAGAAACTAAGAAGAGAAAAAGACAGCCGCTACGAAAGAAGTACGGGACCTAAAGATGCAGCAATAGTGACGGCAGTCAGCGACCCATAGCTTGACTGCTTGCATCAGGATCAGCGAACCAGAGCTGGTCAAGACCGTACTCCACCTCCACGTGGTGGTCCTGGAAACAGTCTGCAGCAGTGCAGTCTGGCTGAGCGAGTACGGATCGAAGAGGGAAGGCAAACCCTGTCCCAAAAAATGCCGTGCTGAAGTCGGATGTGTCGACCGAAAGGTGCAGATATCACAGCTTAGGCGTAAATAGACACAACGCAACCACCGTCCTTTTCAGGGCGAACGAGGAAGAAGAAGAAGAAGAAAGAAGTACGCTGAGCGGGTTATTACAGAATTATTAAAGGGGCTGAACCTAAAAAAAATTAGAAAGAAATAACGGGGAAAAAATTGGGGCGGATTGGACAGTCTAAATTAATTACCAAACCGCAACAGTAACCAGAGACCTCTTGCCATTAACAGACGTTAAACACAGTTCCCACACTAGTGGGAACAACTCCGCTTATGTTCAATAACACATGCAAACTATCTAAATTAGATATACACTTTCGGCCGTTCCCATACAAGAACGTTCAAATATCATTCGTCTTCATCAGACATATATCATAGACCTCACATTTTCTGTATTTTCAGGAACAGCTGACGGGATTTATTCATTTTTATATACAGATGTGTAAATCCGTTATTGTAGCAGGGATTGCTGTGCATTGGTAACAGGAACAAAAGTGGGTCCATAAAACCTGTTTTTTCTCGTACCTGTCTAATGCATTTTAACTTACCCCGTTAAGAGAAGTGCCTGGGAGCCGCGCTGGTGTAATGGTTAAGACGTTGCGCTAGCGACCAGGTTTTCAATGTTCAAACCCGGGCGCCGGCATTTGTAGGAGTGTCATCGACCGGGAATTTGACTGATAACCTGAACGGCTCCTGCAGATAAACCCTCTGTGGATGGGAAGGAGCGAAGCTCCTGACCGGGTTGGAAGGAAAGTCCACTGGCTCCCCAGCCTCGCAATGATATGTCATTGGGCCAAAAGGGCTGGAAAGCTCGAGTGCCGCTGGTTAAAAAAAAAGAAAAGAAAAGAGAAGTGCCTTAGCGGTATTGTCCTGTCCTATCTCTTCCCACCACAGTTGCAATATTTTCATGGCGCTTTCCTGCCCCGGAAGTAGATTGCCCTTAAAGAAAACACATTTCTTCTCAATATACTTCTTGCGCTGGTTTATTTGTTTTAAAGAAATATCCCTGCCTCTGTTGCTTTTCGGTAACACAATTTATTGAATTCCACCTTTATATCGAGCAGTTCAGGTAAATAGGAATAAGTGTCTCCATGGCATATTTATATATTTAGTCGTTGAACCCTCATAGATCATCATGGAGAATGCTTCAAGGCTTCGTGCAACTTTTTAAGTGTCATTGTTTTAATTCTGAAGCAAAATAAAATGAAAATGAATGAAATGACCACTTGAGAATTTAATCCCGTTATCAGGACAAGCAGCAGAAAGCGCGCAGCATAATTTTGGCGGGTAACGTGCTCGTAAACGAATATTACTTGTTCGCAACTGGTGCCACGTCTGTCGAGGAACATTTGTCTTTGAATAAAATATACATAGATAGATTTAAACACCTAATATAAATATAAATTTCGCCTAGGCCGGTCCTAAGCCCGGCCGAAAAAGGAGTAGGCCGACATGCATGGAAGCCGTAAAGATGCAGCCCCTCAACAGTAGTAGTAGGGATGCGTAACTTAGGTATCATTCTGCAGGCGCGCTGCAGGCGCGGGTGACTTTTATATAGGAAAAATTCTGCAGGCGCAAGATGGCGGGATGACTTTTTATGTAGGGAAAATGTGCAGGCGCGGCGCAAGATGGCGGACTTGAGATAACAAGAAGAGGTTATATTTAGACGATAATAGTTAGAGGCATATTTAAACTTGAGATAATAGGAAGACTTTAACAAGAAGTCGATATGCTTAGACTTGAGATAATAGGTATATTTAGACAAACAAGAATGCGGCAGGCGCAAGATGGCGGACTTGAGATAACCAGAAGAGGTTATATTTAGACGATAATATTTAGATAACAAGAAGAGGATAATAGAGGTATATTTAAACTTGAGATAATAGGAAGACTTTAACAAGAAGACGATAATAGTTAGACGATAATAGGAAGACGATATATTTAGACAAACAAGAAGACGACAAACAAGAAGAGGATAATAGTTAGATGATTTTTAGATAACAAGAAGACGATATATTTAGACAACAGGAAGACGATATATTTTTACAACAGTTATGTTACAACAGTTATGGTACAACAGTTATTTTACAACAGTTAAACGAACAGTTAGACGATATATTTAGACATACAACGGACGATATAGGTAACAAAAAGAATTTTAGTTAATATTGTTTTATTTAGTCAAATACTAAAGAACAACTCTCAGCCGCTTGGTAGGATTCTTCTTCTTCGTCTGTGGTAGATTAGGGACATCGATCAGGTGGGTGTCTGCGGTGGTGGTCGTAGGAAACCAACTCGGATCTGGTGATATTGGACAATTAGAGTTCATGTATTCGTCAAACAGGTTAGTGGAAGTAAACGTCTTCTTCGGGGGTAGATTAGTGACATCGGCTAGGTGATTGTCTGTGGTAGGAAACCAACTCGGTTCTGTTGACATTGGTTGGTAACAACTGGAATTGATGTACTGATCAAACGTGGTACTGGTACCAGTAGTAGGATAGGTATCCGTGCTTGGTGGCTGTAGTCGGTCAAATTCGGCGAGGATTTCGCCCTGTAATGTCAAGAAATGTTCAAACTCGGTTCGAGTTAACGTAATCCCGTGTTTGGTAGGAAACTTGAGGTAGGATTCGCCAAAATATTTTCGCACGTGAAGTAAAGGTTGACCTTGGTAAACACTTACAGACGCAGCCTTCAGACCACTACCCAAAGGTTTAAGCAAGTTCCAAGTCCATTATAATATAGAGCGACCCAATGGTCACCCGGGCGATAGCTAGGATCAGTGTTGATGACGAAAGCAGCCGTCTTGGTCGGATCGATGCGTAGAGGTGATTGGTCACGAGCTAAAACATTAACGAGCCCAGTTCGTTTAACAAATATATCTGACAGGTGGATGGTGCGTATCTCGTCTGTGTTCATTGTCTACGTGTTGTAGTCTGTCAAAACTTGGCGCGATTTCGAGATCTCCAAGATCGAGTCTTGCTCGGCGTAGACGAGGACCTGTAATGGTTCGGGTTTGACCTCGGCGAATTTAAGTTCTACTGAGACTGGGCCTGACTTGGCCATCTCAAACTGGTCACCGTCTAGTAGACTGGGGGTGAGGTCAAAGGCGTATAAGGCGTAACCGTTCTTAAAATGTCTATACTCGAGATCGTTGCCGGCGTCTTTGCCAACCAGTCCCATAGCTAGATTCGTCCCGAAGAAGGCTCTCACTTACTGGTTGTGCTCATAATCCATGGACAAAGGCTTGCCACTGACTGTTCTGCCGTCCGCGCTGACATTCAAATATATCAGACCAAAGGTAGCGAAATTGAACGGATTAGACGTGTACGAACCGTTAAAAGCGGTCGAAGTGACTAGACCAATCACGATCCGTGTGGGTGTTTGACTGAGAAATAGATTATCCTGCATGTGCGATAACATACCTCTAGGGATAGAGAAAGTTTTTAGCACAACTCGTTTCAAGGGGTACTTGGCATTACCTCGCACCAAGGCTTTCTCGTGGGCTAGAGAGATGGCTGGGTTTAATTTGGCTTTCCGGACAACCAGGGCCGCATAAGTTATAATAGATTTATAACCAGCGGTGGGGTCGTGTCCCAGCACGTTGAAGGCATCTTTAGATGGGGTGAGTTTTACTTTAACGGTCACACCATTTAACAGGTAACGATCTTGAGCGAAGATATCTGAATGTAACCGACCCATCATATCAATCTCCTGAGAACCAGCCGCTATATGTCGACGCAGTCTTAACCCGTTGTTATTGTCACCAAGTGTGTCCGTAATAAAATTTGGGGTGTCTCTGTAAAACAGACCCGCTGTCAGATGGCCTCGTTTGGGTTCCTCCCCGTAATTCAACGTGGTTTCGAGGTAAGCTCTATAAGGGTAGGTGTTCTCGCTGGGTGTAATCAGTGTGTCGTTCAGTGAAACGTCGACTTGGGAGAATAAACTGTGCAGGTAATAGTTGATAGGGGCCACCTCCGCGTCAGTGGGTAATGCGCCGTCATTAGCTAACGTAATTTTGGCGCGGACGTGTAGAAAAGTATTGAACAAATCTAGATATTCTTCACCGTTTCCCGAAATTACAAATTCCACCGGGGCTCCGGGGGCTAAGGCAGCCAACGGATGTATCTCCACAAATTGTCCCTCTTCTACGGCTGTCTGCGTTGGCGGCACGCTAAACAAATCTAGACCACTGTGAAGACATTCGCACGAGCTGGGGTGAATAAGCGACATCATTCAAATATATCAGAGTACCGTCGTTTCTTCTGGTGGGAATGAGAAGGACGAGCTCGGTTACTTCTTTTTATTCGTTTCGGCTCGCCAGGTGGGGCAGCTCTCCTTTTTCTTTTTCTTCTAAGCCCGCTACCCGATTGGTTAGTGGTGAGGTGTTCAACGGCTCCCTGTAATAAACGTTGACCCGATTCTTTGGCGCGCTCACGAAATGACTCGCCAACATTTCTGCCGGCTAACGCGTCGCTCGTGACATGTAGGCCGGTCCCAAGCCCTTCTCTGAGTAAAGCTTTGCCGCCAGTTTTTAACCACGGGAGAACCATGCGACCGAGCCCGCCGAAAAAACTACCCAAACCATGTCCTCTTTGACTTCTACCGCCGATAAATACTGGCATCCCGTGGCCAGCTTGGTTGCAGTAAAACTCCTCATACATTTTGGGGTTTCGTCGGATGGGTACGTGTCTGACCATTTTGTTTCTATTCAAATTCAAACCGTTTGTGAGTTCGGAAGTGGAGTGTCAACACCGAAGCTCCGCTAGTGAAGGGATAGTCTTACCCTGATCGTTAGTTAAAAGGATTTCCACCGCGTCAAGCGAAAAACGGCTCAGGGGTACGTAGTGTGGTTTGTCGTAAATCCTAAAAACAGAAGCGGTAGTCCTGTCCAAAATAGGAACAATCCGTAACAAAGGGACAGAGGCATCTCCAACCGGTCTCGCCGCTATGAGATCGCAGTACACGTATACATTTTTCATGTCGCTATCCATTTGTACTTCAGTCTCGTATCGTAGTATTGGGTCGATGTCTGTGGCGAGCGAGGTAGGAAAACCTAACATGTGTTTCAACGTCTCGCTAATTCTAACTTCAACCTCCGGATCATATAGATTCAAGGTGGCCTTATTATTGTTAAAATGGAATATAACTCGGGCTTTTTCATCCACATCCGTGGCTAAAAGCAAACGATTCAACTCGTCGATCAGCGTGTCGGGTGATGTGTATAGACCGGCGGGCAATGTGAGTAGTATAGACTCATCTTCTTTGTTGGGAAAGTAATGTATCCATACATCATCCTCTAACACGTTAAAATAACTTTTGGGAAATTGAATTTCAACCAAACCAACCTCGTAACGCGAAGTCAAGTCTATAGTTTGTGGCAATTTGAAGAAAAAGTGACCGGCGTTATTGGTTGGGTATATTTTCATCGAGGTATTGCTGGGTAAAGTCACGTAAAAAACTCATCCTATCTTAGGGTTAGGTAACATTAAACCCAGACAACTGCTCATTAAAGCGATCCAAAACTTCCCGTCGGGTCCCTCTGCGTTGCTCCGACTCAGATTGAATAACGAGACACAGATGACGACATATATAACGATCATCTGACAGATGAAAACGATCTCTAGTCGCGGGACTAGTTTCCCAGAAAAAGGCCAGAACGAGGTTCTCGCGGTCTTGGGAGGTGGTGGCCGCAAAACTGGGGTGCTTACGTCTTCTTCAATATCCATCAGTCTCGATATCTCGCTAGCTGTTTGGACGAAATCCAGCTGTTGAATGATGAGTTATAACCGAACCATTTGACTAAATATTCTTTTACACCCCTGACACCTCGGCGTTCCTCCAAAATGGACTCGATTCGATAAACTATCTTGTCACCGACCCGCTGCAGCTCTTCGTGGTAAAAAGAACCTTTCAATTCCTCACCCGAATCATCTTTAAGGACGTACGTGACCGGCCTTGTTTGGTTTAGTCGGCTGATCGTAAACAACTCTTCTGTCCATGCCGGCGTATAACCCTTTTTAAAAGTTTGTTTGGCTTGGGCGATCCGCACGCGATCACCAGCTTTAAAATAGACTTTTCTGCCGACGACGTCAGGGATGGAATACAAAGTACGCCACACCTCTTCTTGATTGTTCGGGGTAACTTCCGCAGGAGCCATCTTAATACTCTGGTGATACGAATTGTTGTAGTTGTGGACCAGTTGTTGTATCACGTCGACGTAGCGGAGACTGTTGGTTTTGGTAAAGTAACGCCACGTTTTTTCTTTGAGGATTCGATTAAACCGTTCGACGATAGCTGCTTTGGTATCCTCATTCTCCGTAGTGAAGAAATGGACACTCTCGTTTTTAAGAAACTTTAAGAATGTTTTGTTGACGAACTCACTGCCTTTGTCTGTTTGAAAATTTATAGGTTTGCGACTGTTAAAAATTGTCTTTACCGCTGCTACTAAAGCTGTCCCAGTCTTGTTTTTCAGAGGAACAGCCCAAGCAAATTTACTAAACACGTCAATACACGTTACTAGATAGGAAAACCCATCGTTGAATTTCTTTAAACATCGCAAGTCAATTAAATCAGCCTGGAACTGTTGATCGATACCTACCGCAATGGTGGTGCGTCGTTTAAATTTTCTCCGTACCGGTTTGTGTAAGGTGTAGGTGTCCTGATGACCTAACCACTCTTCAATTTTCTTACGAGTAAGTTTGGTTGCACGCTGTAAGGCGGCGATTCCTCCATGAGAACCTGGTCGTTTTGGATCGTAGTAATGTTGTTTTAAAATCTTATTCACTTCTTTGACCATGTTTCCCACTTTGGTGTCTTTTTCCTTCTTCTGAACGAATACGACGATGTTTCTCGCAATTTACTGGCTACCACCTTTTTTCGATGAGTGGGTGTGACGGGTGGGGACTGAGGAGTTTTGTCAACGACCTCATCTTTAAGTACAGTAGGTTGTTCGTTGGTTTGTAATGGTGGTGGTTGTTTAATATCCACGAGACCTAGAGGTACGTGACTGTACTGTTCTAGTCGAGTCAAATAACGCTGCAGTGTTTGTTGATATAGTCTAGCTTTGTCACCCACTGGCAAATCTTGTCGATCCAAGACTAGTTGCATTTGAGTATCCAATTCTCCCAAGTTATCTCTTAGAGCATCGGGTGGTCTATAAGGTTTTTGAAGTTCTAACAAACGAGGATCCATCAAAATCATTTTCTTAGCCATCTAAAAGAGGCCTCTTAGTACAGTTAGTATTGGAGTTAACAACGCAGTTAAGAAACCACCAGTTTGTAAAAATTGTTTTCGTTTTTTTGAGCGACAATTTCCTCTTGGTAAGCGCTCTCAGGGTGTTTTTGTAACGACGCATACGTCTCTTCTGAGGGGGTGTCAGTGTAACAATACCTTTTAATACGTTGTGACAACATTCACAGAGTGTTCCTATCAGATCGGGTGACGCTGTTTTCATAACAGCCTTGATGACTGATGGTTTGGCTGTACCTAGAAATTTTAACATATCTCCATGTCTTTTTACCTTTTCTCCCATCTCGTTACTTGGGTACGTAAACAATTTGCTGTTCGTCTGGAAATATATGCGAACGAAGTCTCAAATTTTCTGGTGTGTCTTGCCGAAGATCTATTAGCAAATAGCCGTGTGGGACCGATGTTGCGTCTTTAAAACTTTCTTGGACATACGCAGTCCGACCTGGGTACATCTGTTTGGCTAGATTACCAATCTGAGATCGATCGCGTGGATTTTTGAAAAGTACTATATAATGAGAATTCAAACTAATGGTTCTGTGTTCTTTGTTCTTGGCAAATAAATTTTGCACAAGATAAAATACCCTTAAATTGCGGTGATGACTTGATTTTGTGAATTAATTACTTACTCTCTGATCTGTTTCGTTCATGAGGTCATCGATAATTAACAAACGTTTCTTATCACCTGTCCACTGCTCAGTATTAGGCAGTCCTTCAATAAACTGAACGCCAGTCATAGAATTGTATAGGGGTTGATATTCTCCATAACACCATATAACTTCATCGGGTACGACTGTTACCATATCTTTGATATGTGTTAAGAAACGCTGGACAAAAACAGTCTTACCAGAACCAGTTGGTCCTGAAACCAAACAAGTGAACGGATGAACCCAAAGCGGGTCCATAGTTAATAATGATAACTTACACTTACAACCAGTTATTTTATAGCTAAAACAACAATCATGCAAAAAAAAAAAAAAATTCAACAATGTGAGAACCTTCGGTGTAAAACAACGTAAGAATCGTACTAACAATATGAGAACCCCTGTTTCCAGGAACTATGTGAGAACATTCGGTGTAATACAACGTGAGAATCGTGCTAACAAGCACGAGAACCCCTGTTTCCAGCAACAACGTGAGAACTTTCGGTGTAAAACAATATAAGAACCACCCGTTACTTAATAACAAGGCTAACATTGACAACAAATATAACCGGTTGTTATTCTTTGTCAACTCAGTATAACAATATTAAAGATTTGGTTTTTTAAACTTGCTTTTTAAAGGGTGATCTAATAAAAAGTGTTAAGTTGTACACAGACAATATATATTTTTTACATACAACACTAACAGACAAAGAGTGATACGGATAGTTATAACTTAAAGTCCTATTTTGTTTGAAAGTTTTGGTTGTAAAAAAAAAAACTTGTCTTCGACCAAATCAAATATGCGTGAACAGATGGTGCGTACACCGTCACATAAGATATCGTTTTTAATGTTCGATGGGTAATACAATGGTACCAAATTAATTATTCACAGATGTGCGTAATTAAAGTTCTTCTCTTTTGCTGTTGAGTTAGACAACGGGTGGCCACGTGCGGGGTGAATATTTGATTGTACGTCCGCATCTGCGCTAGGTTTTTTTTTTATAAATGGGTTCCGTTGTTTAACAGATCAAGCGTAACAACCCATTAACTTTTTCTGGCCCAGGGAATAATTATGCGTACCCAGCTGCCCGTAATTAAAGTTCGTGTAATGATTGATAGCGGGATTCAGCGTGGAGCAAAACCGTTAGCTTTATCGCAGATACATATCTGTACTAGAATTTTTTATAAAAGAAATAGGCTTTGTTTAATTGTATTCTTCGATCAGAGACTACTTAATATTCACCCACAGCTGTCCCTAATGGCATTTCAAAAACGTACTACCGACGATCGAACCAACTCACCGCGACAACCTGTCGCCCGGAACAGCTTGTGTATTCACATGCGCAGTGCGAACGACAAATCTTTGTCTCAAAACCTGTTGATATAACCAACAATTGTGTTAGATATCTCTCATTCTGTAACCAGCCATCGTTCAGGTCTGATCAGTCGTTTTGAAAAACCAGACGTTGAAACCAAGAACTTCTGAAAACACGACAATCAAACAGTAAGTTATTCTGTTTTATTCGTATTTTGTGTTAGGAAAGTTAAAATAATTATTTCTATTTAGAGAATGTATAAGTTTTTTAGTTTGGTTGTCTTCATTATTCGTGTGTTGTATTAAATATCTGTTTTCTATTTAAAAGATATGTCTGTGTATTCGTCTTTTCGATAGGGAGTGATGGTAAAATCTGTTTCAAAGTTATTATGTTATGTGTCTAGACTAACAGATATTTTAATAATAGTTGTTTGTTAAATTTTTTCACGTCATTTTAACGTGTGTGTGTTTTCAGTAAGTTAAGACTTAACCGGTTTATTATGTACTATAGTCTAAATAATTATCCTTAGTTTAAAACTTATCCGCGTTTCTCGCCTATTGTAAGCAAGTGCCTTGAAAAAATAAATAAGGACCCGAGTCACTACAAACTACCTAACCAGCCAGTGAAGATTAGACAACATAATAGTTTAGAAAATAGTATTTTTTAGATTTAACAGTACCGAACTACACAAGGCCTTGATATAACCAACAACCATGTGAACCTAACACGTTAATAAAGCTTAAATCTCCATTATATTAACAGCGAGGACAGATCGTCACTTGACTCGTGATCGCGTGTTTTTTAAATCAATATCTTTTCTGCCACAGCGCGCGCGCGGGGGGATTTTTGAAACGTTAACATCACAGAATAAAAACAAGACTGTGTTTTATTTACCTGTTTATTCTTTCTCTCTCTCTCTCTCTCTCTCTCTCTCTCTCTCTAACTCTTTATTTCTTTCTCATTCTCTCTCTTTCTTTCTCTCTTTCTTTCTCTCTCTCTCTCTCTTTCTCTCTCTCTCTCTCTCTCTCTCTCGCTCTTTCTCTTTGTTTCTTTCTCAGCTTGTCTGTGTCTTATTTAACTGATTGTTACATATATATATATTTAATTTTATGTGTGAGTAATGTTTTCTTGTTTCTATTCAACAGATGTCTTCAACTCAAAGATATGGTTGTTCGATCTGTAGTCGTTCGTTTACGAAAAATCGTGACCTAAATCGGCATACGCGCACAGTCCATACAGACCAGAATCACCCCTGCCGTGTCTGTCCTCAAATATTTACCAGTCCTGAGGCACTACAACATCATATCGAATTAAACCATGGACCAGGGGCCCCGAGATACCCCACAGTGGAAGCCACTGCACCGGGGGCTGCTACACGAATAGCTGATACAGATACCCCAGTGGGGACCACCACTGCAGTTGGGTACAGTCTGACGTGTGCCCGATGCAACAAGACATTCAAACGCCTTGACAATTTAGGACGACACATAAAAACCGTGCACTCTATGCCTCTTTTTTCTTGTGAGGTCTGTGGGAAAGACTTTACCCGAGGCACCAGCTTACGTGTCCACAGAAACCGCCAACATCCCACCACTACCCAGCTTTCGACCTCAACACAGAACCCAGCAGGCGCCGAAACACGCCCCACACTAGCAGACACCACAGCAACAACAGACTCAAGATCAGCGCACCAACAGACAGCATCATCATCGACGCACCAATCAACATCATCTGCTGCAGCAGGCACCACAACAACTACCACCCCACATACAGACCCATATTCAGCAAGTCCCATCCCAGCCTCCTCTTCAACAATTCCCCCACCAAAAACAGGCCAGACCAAGAAAAGAGCAATACCCAGTACCCATCAAGTCCCTAATAAAAACAGTCGCTTGACGTCTGAGGAAGACAGCTTACAAGACTTACAGGCTGACATAAGACAAATCTACACTGATAACTGGGAGGCCATCAAAACACACTCCAATAAACATAAATATTTGTCCACATTCACTTTTTTCCATAATAACCAAGGAATTGAATGGGAAAGTCTCTTGACACCAATCTTCACACAACAGACAAAACGGTTCAAAATAAACTACAGTTTTCACATCATCTTACGCCACAGAGAGACAAATGAATTAAGATTTTTTCACTCTTCGCATAACAACGCAGTCGTCTTAGATCAACCCCACTTAGTCAACAATATTACAGATTTCAAATCTTTTCTCTCACAATTACACGATAGCGATATTGTCACACAAGCACAGTTAAACAGACCAAACACAAAATATTTTGTCGAAGCAATTCCAGCCACGTATTTCTATCTTTATCACATTCAAGACTTTCCCATTGGACGTTGCTTACAAGATATTCCATCCTTTATCACGGACAATAACCACATCCATACATTACAACACGACTCAAACTCCAAACCATACAGTGATAACTTTTGCTTTTTTAGATGTTTAGTTGTTTTTAGGGGTGGTGCCGTTAAGAACGTTAGAAAACCAACGCGTCGGCTAGTCGAACAGTGGCAAACACAGCAGGGACTAACGTCCCTCATCGATTTCCCCGGGGCTAGTTTAATCGATATGCCCCAATTAGAAAACTGTTTTAAAGTAAATATTGACGTATTCGAATTTGATGACGCGCAGACCCTGACCCCCAAACTTAGAGGTAGCGATAGTTTTCAGGATACATTGCGTTTGTTAATGTTTAAAAATCATTTTATGTACATAGCAGATATCGATAGGGCCAGTAACTCTTTTTCGTGTCCCAAATGCGGTAAGTTGTGGGAGATTTTTAGGGATATGGAGCGCCATGAAGAGACCTGTGCCGGCTCTAAGAGAAGAGAAATATTTAAAGGTGGTGTGTATTCCCCACCAGATACGGTTTGGGAATTAATCAATGAGCTGGGAATAGAGGTAGACACAAAATTCGTCTTCCCGTTTCGAGCCACATTTGACTTTGAATGTTATTTTGAGAACAGTCTAGAGTCAAGTGGTAATGCCACTACCTACACGGCCAAACACGTGCCCCTGTCGTGTTCGGTGGCTTCTAACGTCCCCGATTTTGAAGCCCCCGTGTGTTTTATCACAAAGGGTGATCCACAAGAATTGGTCAATAGGATGGCTCGTTATCTGATCAAAATTGCTGCGGCCTCTTATGAGATTCTGCGTGCATATTTTGACGATGTTTGCACCCAACTCGGTAATTCAGGGGCGCTCCTTGGTAGATTAGAGGGATATTTGGGGCAGCTACCGGTATTAGGCTTCAATTCGGGCAAGTATGACGTTAATGTAATCAAACCCTTTCTAATCAAATATTTCATGGGGGAAGACTTCTTCTTTTTAGTCAAGAGAAACAATAATTTTATGTGTATTGCCACTAGCGAGTTAAAGTTTTTAGATATAGTCAACTACTTAGCCCCGGGGTTTAGCTATAGCAAATATCTGGCCGCATACAACGTTAAAGAAACCAAAGGGTATTTTTGTTATGAGTACGTAACCGATTTAGCAAAGTTAGACGAAACAGCATTACCACCCCACTCGGCATTTTTTTCCAAGCTAAAAAATACTAATATTTCCGTCGACGAGTACGCCGAATGCCAGAAGGTGTGGACCGAGAACCACATGACTACGTTGCGCGATTTTCTGACGTGGTACAATAATAAAGACGTGGTCCCCTTCCTAGCAGCGTTAGACCAACAAGTTTGTTTTTACGCGGATCTAGGCGTAGATATGTTTAAAGATGCGATCTCCGTGCCCGGTGTCACGTTAAAGTACCTATTCAAAACGCTCCCATCCAACGTCTCGTTTTCGTTATGCTCGGGGCGGGAGGCAGATTTGCATAACACCTTGCGCCAAAATATAGTTGGGGGACCCTCAATTATTTTTCACAGGTTCCACGAGCAAGACAAAACCCACATTAGAGGTGGCAAGATGACCCAATCCATTAAAGGTTTTGATGCCAACGCCCTTTATTTGTGGGCGATAATGCAGAAAATGCCCACTGACTTTCCCGTTAGACGGTACAGGGAGGATAGTTTCAAGCACCACAAACTTCACAAATATAACGTACAGTGCCGCGATTATTTGGCTTGGGTCTCGCACCAAAATAACGTGACCTTAAAAACCCAGTTTAACGGCCGTGAGATGTCGTTGGGTGATAGGCACATTAGGGTAGACGGTTGGGATAAAGACTCTCGTACCGCTTACCAGTTCCATGGGTGCCTATTCCACGGCCACCCTAACTGCCCACTAACCACCGGTCGTGACGTTAACCCAGTCAACAACATACCATTGGCTGAGTTGCACGCAGCGACACTGACAATAAGTTCTTATTTGAGGCAGGAATGCAACGTGAAATTGATAGAAATGTGGGAATGCGAGTGGCAGGCATTGAAGAAAACCGATCCATCAATCCGTCGTTTTCTGAACGCCACCTTCCCTACCCAGAAACCCTCTTACACCAAATGTCGGTACCCGCTGACAAAAGAAAATATTCTCGCCTCGGTGCTAGACGAGACCTTGTTTGGCCTTGTCGAGTGTGATATACATGTCCCCAACTCTTTAAAGGAACATTTCTCTGAAATGACGCCCATTTTTAAGAATGTCGACGTCACGAGGGAAGATATTGGGCCTTTCATGCGGGAATACGCCGACAAACATAAACTTCTGACTACCCCCAGACGGACGTTGATCGGAAGATATGTGGGCAAAAAGATTCTGTTGACAACACCTCTGCTTCGCTGGTACCTAACCAAAGGCTTAGAGGTCACCTGTATCTACCAGGTGATTGAGTATACACCTGTGACGTGTTTCAAGCAGTTTGGGGACACTGTTTCAGACGCGCGTCGACAAGGTGATACTGATCCTGCCAACGCCATTACCAGCGAAACTATGAAACTATTGGGTAACGCCGCCTACGGCAAGACATTAACCAATAAGGCGAAGTATGTGGATGTCTCGTACACGACGGGAGAGGGTACCTCTAAATTAATAAACTGCCCCCGCTTTAGGAAAATGACGTTAGTGACTGAGGACATATTCGAAGTAGAAAAACTTAAACAGACTATTAGTTGGGACCTGCCCGTGCAGATAGGTTTTTTCGTCTACCAATACGCAAAATTACGCATGTTAGAGTTTTATTACGACTGTTTAGATAAATTTGTAGATAGGTCAGATTTTCAGTTATGCGAGACGGACACAGACAGTCTTTACTTGGCCCTTAGCGTGAGTAACTTAGCGGACGTTGTTAAGCCCTCTATGCGACGCGAATTTTATAGCTCCTACCACCGGTGGTTCCCCGCCGAGGTATGCCCCGACCATAGACCCGACGTTGTAGCTAGCGAGGGTAAAACGCGCGCCCTTTGTCAAAAATGCCGCGAACAAAAATTATACGACAAACGGACACCGGGTCTTTTTAAATTAGAGTACGAAGGCAGCGGGATGATTTCGCTGTGCAGCAAGACGTATCACTGTTTTGGGGAATATGACAAAACAACCACCAAAGGACTCAACAAACACCACAACAAAGTAGACAAACACACATTCTTAGAAGTCCTCAACACACAACAAGCACAGGGTGGGAAAAATATCGGGTTCCGTGCACACAAATCCTCCATCTACACCTACGAACAACACCGCAACGCCCTGTCTTACTTTTACATCAAACGACAGGTACATTCCGACAACGTCACCACATCACCCCTCAACATCTTAACTCGCTTCCACTCCAACACACAATACATCTCCCTACCCAAATACTATCTCTCTACCACCCCAACACTCAATATCACACACACAACACCTCTCTATTTCTTACGACGTGACGACAATGCGACATAGCCCCCAAGGTCTGGCCTGGAACTGTGATATTTTTATTGTAAATAAATTATAAAAATCTGTGATAATGTATATTTTGTAACAAAACACCACTAATATAAATATGTATATAACAATGTACATGTTACTATGTGTTATTTGGCAATATATACACATGCAATGTTAAAAAATAATATATATGTACTCCTATGTATTATTTGTCATACTGCTATTTGAATAAAATATATGCTCCTGTTTGATACTGCTATTAGCCCCTATATATATATATATATATATATATATATATATATATATATATATATATATGTTTTGATACTACAAAAACACTATTGAATATAAAATAAAAACAATATTAACTAAAATTCTTTTTGTTACCTATATCGTCCGTTGTATGTCTAAATATATCGTCTAACTGTTGTAAGATAACTGTTGTAACATAACTGTTGTAACATAACTGTTGTAAAAATATATCGTCTTCCTGTTGTCTAAATATATCGTCTTCTTGTTATCGTCTATCTATTATCCTCTTCCTATTGTCGTCTTCTTGTTGTCTCAATAAACATCGTCTTCCTATTATCGTCTAACTATTATCCTCTTCTTGTTTGTCTAACACCTCCAGAATACTACCTAAGTTGGCTATGATATACTAAAAACAACACATACAACAACAATAATATATAACTATATAAAACGTCATCCACTCCTCCTGAGCTCCACCAGGGCTCCTCCTGATTTTCCTTATATATCACGTCATCCCGCCATCTTGCGCCATATAACCTCTTCTTGTTATCGTCTAACTATTAGCCTCTTCTTGTTATCGTCTTCCTATTATCGTCTTCCTATTATCGTCTTCTTGTTATCTCAAGTCCGCCATCTTGCGCCGCGCCTGCACATTTTCCCCTACATAAAAAGTCATCCCGCCATCTTGCGCCTGCAGGCGCGCCTGCAGAATTTTTCCTATATAAAAGTCACCCGCGCCTGCAGCGCGCCTGCAGAATGATACCTAAGTTGCGCATCCTCTACTACTAACCATTCAAAGGCAAAACAGGCAACTCATCTGTTTGCTTTAAAATTTAATTAAAAGAACCAAAGGAGAGATAACAGGACTGATCTTAAAGGCGACGAACTGGAACGAATTAAGCACGACGATTTATCGACAATGAAAGTGTAGAGGTGTTAACGGGGAAGAGGAGGGGCAGATGCAGTAGATGAGGAAAACAAAATTAGAAATCATGGCTCTGACAGAAACAAAGACAAAAGGTTATGGAGTTAATAATCTCAATGGCAACATGCTGGTCTATAGTAGAGTCCCCACAAGAGAAAGAACTAAAGGCAATGTGGGGTGTATTGTGGCTAAAAGCCAACCAAATAACATCAAATGACGGAACTTTCACATGGTGTTAAATCTAATAGAAGGAGAGACGATATCCAGCCTTGTCATTGTGTATGGGCTAAACGAAGATGAACGAGCAGAGATCAACTAATTCTTTGAGCTGCTTCAAAAGGCAGTAGACGACTCCATGGATGAAATTATCCTTCTCGGAGATTTCAACGCCAGAGCTGGAAACGACCATGCTCGATGGGGTGGAGTTTTTGGAAAATATGAGGAAGATAAGTAGTATACAATGTTGGACTTAGGTATCATTCAGGCGGAGGGTGATGACTTTTATATAGAAAAATACTCGAACGATTTCAGGCGGAAGGTGATGACTTTTATATAGCAAAATACTCGATCGAATGTAGGAAACAGGTAGTATTCAGGAGGAGGGTGATGACTTTTGTATAGCAAAATACTCGATCGAATGTAGGAAACAGGTATCATTCAGGCGGAGGGTGATGACTTTTATATAGCAAAATACTCGGTATCATTCGGGCGGAGGGTGATGACTTTTATATAGCAAAATACTCGATCGATTTCAGGCGGACGAATTTCAGGCGGAGGGTGATGACTTTTATATAGCAAAATACTCGGTATCATTCAGGCGGAGGGTGATGACTTTTATATAGCAAAATACTCGGTATCATTCAGGCGTAGGGTGATGACGTTTATATAGCAAAATACTCGATCAATTTCAGGCGGAGGAATTTCAGGCGGAGGTGCATGACTTTTTATATAGCAATATATTTTAGCCGGGGGACTTCCTCTGACGCTCAGACGCATGACTTGTTATATAGCAATAAATTTGTTCGATAATGGTGTTGTTTACAAACAATACTTAGACAATATATATATATATATATATATATATATATATATATATATATATATATATCTATATATATATATATATATATATAGATATATATATATATATATATAGATATATATAAATCGATAATGGCGGAATATATAAAAATCGATAATGTTGGATTAGGTTACTAAGAGGGTTGGTGAAGCGAGTGGAACCATGTTGCGCTGGCGTGGGCGACGATGTATAGTGGGTTGTAGGTTAGTGGGGGATTTTTTGTGTGTATGACTCAGGAGTGAAGTGTTAGAGACTTGGCGGGTATTATTTTTTTTGGGTTGGTGGTGATGACGCATGGGTGTGTGTTGGGGTGTAGCTGGTGGTTGTGTGTATGACTCAGGAGTGAAGTGTTTGATAGAAGTATATAGTTAATGGTCTCTTTTAAAAGAATACTTGAGTTATGGAGGAAAATATAACAATCAATAATGTTGGATTAGTAGGGTTTTTTTTAAAGCGAGTGGCGGTTTTTTTGTTGTGCGATAACGGCGGTTTAGGTTACTAAGAGGTTTTTGAAACGAATGGCGGTTTTGTGTGTGCTGGCGTGGGTGAAGATGTATAGTGGGGTGTAGGTTAATGGGTTTTTTGTGTGTGATGTATTGTACCGGTAGTGTGTTGGTGTGTTTAGTTGTAGGTATCTTAATTGTGTGATGTATTTTGTGGGGCTGTCGAAACGTGGGGTGTGTTGGGATATGGGTTTTTGTGTGCCGGTATTTTAATTGTTGTGTATACAATATGTATATATATATATATATATATATATATATATATATATATATATATATATATATATATATATATATATATAGGAGTGAAGTGATAGAGACCTGTACTAGGTCTAGCATCGAGAGGTGGGAGTGAAGTCTCGATTCCACAGGAGGAGTGTCAGGTAGAGGCGGATTACTGTTCTATATAGCGATATATTAGTTCGCTAATGGCGGGTGTTTATTTATTGTGTTGTTATGTTTATGTTTTACATACAATATTTATACGTACAAACAGTTATACGATATATTTAGCTATATATTGCAACAGTTATATTTAGACATATATTACAACAGGTAGACATATATTTACAATAGTTAGACATATATTACATCATTTAGACAACAGTTAGAGTATTTATAAAAGAAAACACTAGATACATTATATATATAATAATAGCCCCTTCAGTCATAACTGACTATGGGAATGCGCCCCTGAGGTGGCAGCCCTCAGCTGCTTATTTTCCTGATGCTCTTTTCGACGTTTTCTCCTCACCTCTTCTTCTTGTGTGAGCCTCTTTTCGCCCAATCTGAGGTGGTGCCGCAAATAGCATCGCCACTTAGTGCGATCGGCAGCTTCATCCTCCCATGTTGCTGGATCCATGTCCAGTGCCCTCATATCTCTCTTGCACACATCTTTGAACCTCAGCTGTGGTCGCCCAACTGTTCTCTTGCCATCTGCTAATTGTCCGTAGAAGATATCTTTTGGGATGCGACCATCTTCCATGCGGCGAACATGGCCAAGCCAGCGAAGTCTGCGCTGTCTAAGCAGCGTATACATACTTTGAAGGCCAGCACGTGACAACACCTCGACATTTGTCACTTTATCTTTCCACGAGATGCCGAGGATGCGGCGTAGACACCGCAAATGGAAGGTATTGAGCCTTCTTTCTAGCTTAGCATAGGTCGTCCAGGTCTCGCTGCCATATAGGAGTTTGCTGGTGACGCAGGCATTATATACCGCAGCTTTGGTCTTCATTGTGAGTTTAGAGTTTCCCCAAACACGCGATGTGAGGCGGGCAAAGGTAGCTGCAGCTTTGCCAATGCGGCTGTCGATTTCTGTATCCAGTGAGAGTTTGTCATTGATGGTAGACCCTAGGTATGTGAAGTGGTGCACCACTGCCAATTCATAGTTATCGATAGTGATAACTGGTGCAGCACCCACATCCTGACTCAGCACATTCGTTTTCTTTAGACTTATTGTGAGGCCAAAGTCCTTGCATGCTTTAGTGAAGCGATTCATCAAGCTCTGAAGCTCCTGTTGGCTTTGAGTGACGACTGCAGCATCATCAGCGAACAACAAGTCTCTTATAGTGACCCTTCTGATTTTTGTTTTTGCCTTCAGCCTTGAAAGATTAAACAGACGGCCATCTGACCTAGTGTGAAGGCATATTCCTTCAGTTGCATCTCTGAATGCATGTTTCAAGAGTACGGCAAAAAAGATTCCGAAGAGGGTCGGAGCCAGAACACAGCCTTGTTTAACGCCACTTCGTATATCAAAGGGCTGTGACGTGCTTCCAGCATATTGGACTGTTCCCTTCATGTCGTCATGGAATGACTTTATCATTTCCAGCATTTTAGAAGGGCAGCCTATTTTCAGGAGGATTTTAAAGAGTCCATCCCTACTAACCAGGTCGAATGCTTTTGTGAGGTCTATAAAGGCGATATATAATGGTCTTTTCTGCTCTCTTGATTTTTCCTGAAGCTGGCGGAGAGAGAAGATCATGTCTGTTGTTGATCTGCCAGCTCGGAATCCACACTGTGACTCTGGATATATGCGCTCAGCTAACTTGTGTAGTCGCATTAAGATGACTTTGGCAAAAACCTTACCAACAATACTAAGAAGAGAGATGCCTCTGTAGTTATTGCAATCACTTCTGTCTCCTTTATTTTTATACAGTGTTACAATCTTGGCATCTCGCATGTCTTGAGGAATAGTTGTCTCTTCCCAGCACTGGCACAGCATCCTATGCAGGGGATGTAATAGCGTGCTCTTACAGCATTTGATTAAATCAGGAGGAATCCCATCACTGCCTGGTGCTTTGCCAGAGGCCAAGCTATCAATGGCCTTGCTGAGTTCCTCTAATGTTGGTTCGGCATCCAGCTCCTCCATAGTTGGCAGACTATTGACAGCATCAAGGGCTGCAGGCGTAACGGTATTGTCTCTAGCGTAAAGCTCAGAGTAGTGCTCGACCCACCTCTCCATCTGCTTACCCTTATCGGTTAGCTTCTCTCCGCTGATGGTTTTTAGCGGTGCCGTCTTACTTTTATGGGGGCCAAGTGCTTTCTTTATACCGTCATACATTTGTCTAATGTTGCCTGTTTGCGCTGCGATCTGGATGCTCTCACTGAGCTGGAGCCAATAGTCATTTGCACAGCGTCGAGCAGTTTGTTGAACTTTGCTTCTCGTAGCCCTCAGGATCTGTAGGGTTCTGGCACTCGGTGAACGTTTGTATTCATCCATAGCACTGCGCTTAGCTTCAATGACAGGTGCCATCACATCTGATGAAGCATCAAACCAGTCATTTGACTTTGCTGTTTTCTTACCAAAGGTGGCAAGTGCAGTACTTTGAATGGTGTTCCGTAGATGCTCCCAGTTCTCTGTAATAGTATCACCATGCTGAGGGCTACTGAGCACTTTCTTGAAGGTCGCAGTGAATTGAGCGATCATGAAAGGGTCTGACATCTTGCTGGTATCAATGCGTGGTTTCCCTTCATGTCTGACACGATAGAGTTTTCTTGGTTGTGCTCTGATTTTGCAGCAAACCAAGGAGTGATCTGTATCACAGTCTGCACTATGGTACGAGCGCGTGGAGAGCACAGACCTGAGGAGTGGCCTTCTGACGAGAATCAGGTCAAGTTGGTGCCAGTGCTTGGATCGTGGGTGTCTCCATGACACCTTATGCTGGGGTTTTGTCTGAAAGTAGGTGTTGGTCACGCAGAGGTCATGGTGGACGCACAACTCTAAGAGCCGTTGTCCATTTTCATTCATCTTGCCAATACCAAACCTGCCCAGACATGAAGGCCATGAAACATTATCGGCACCCACTCTAGCGTTAAAGTCACCAAGGAGAACAAGCTGTTCTTGCCTAGGTATGCTTTTGATTACTGCTGCTAGATTCTCGTAGAACTCATCTTTAGCTTCTGAGGCAGAGTACAGAGTAGGAGCATACACACTGACAAGGGTGATGGGACCTGTGCTAGTTTGCAGGCGGAGCGTTAACAGGCGTTCTGATCCATTCTCGCCTGGTTCAACCATTTTAGTTAGCGATTTTTTGACCGCAAAACCTACTCCGTGTTCTCTAGCTTTATTAAGATCTTTCCCTTGCCAATAAAATGTGTAGTCCTTCTCGCTCACCGTTCCAGAGCCCGCCAGGCGCGTTTCCTGAAGTGCAGCTATATCCACCTGAAGTCGTTTAAGCTCATCATTAATTATGGCTGTCTTCCTTACATCGTTTACATCCTGTAGGTTTTCGGATAGTCCAGTCAACATAGTCCGGACGTTCCAGCATCCCAATCTGAGAGTTTGCTTATTTCTATTTTTTCGATAATTGCTTGGTGCAAAATTTTCTGTCCACAGTTCGGGTTTGACCCTAATCCCCATGCACCCAATGGGGAAAGCAGACAGTGGCGGGACAACACCTTATTGACTGGGGGCTGCCCAGCTTGAAGCGGGCGGTAGCTGTCCAGTGAGATCCTAGAACCTCTCCCACTGTCGGAAGTAGCCCCTGGCGCCATGCCCTACGCCAATTGGGCAAAATGCTTATAACCGGTAACTGCTACTTCCCGTGTTTTGCCGACACCTATAGGGTGAAGCTGGAGTGTCCTCTCCAGGGCGCGAGCTTGGGCACAGTTATATGGAGATCAAGCTGTTGCCCATGCAGCATGTTCCCCCTCTCCACACAGCCGGTAGATCCAAAGGAACGGCAGTAGCCGATACAGTTTGGTACCAGCCATGTCGCAGGAGTTGCCAGAATAATGTCGAATCGACATTAGACTGCCTTAGGGACTCCGACTCCGGATTTATCCTCAGGGTTTACTCCCGAAGCCAATTCCACAAATGGATATTCCCGCAAGGCAGCGGTGGTTTGAATTCAGAGTTCCTTCTCTTAGATAAGCTACCAACCAAGGATCACGAGCCCTATCTGCCCGAAGCTGCTGGTTTTAAGGCGCCAGTCGCTCGCCTTTGCCCCTTCTCCCGTCAGTGGAAACAGTTCCGCCGGGCTCAAATTGAGCCACACGTGAAGGCCGGGAGCTGGACTTGGTTGTCAGAGGCTGTTTGAGGCGCGTGCCATAGAAGTATTTTATCTGCAGTGAGAGCTTATCCTCACTACAACTCCCGGCAATAACAACCTTTGGAACCATATATATATATATATATATATATATATATATATATATATATATATATATATATATATATATATATATATATATATATATATATAGACAAAGAACGGTCTATGGGTGACGTCTAACTACTACGGTCGTGTACGCCTAGGAGAGAGCACAGTCGGCTCGGATTACTTGGTCAGTCTTCTCTTTCATATACAAACAGGTGGTGGGTATAATCATCTTCAACAATCTGTCACTTCTAGTTCGTGCACACACACGTGTCTATTGATATCTTCCTTTGTCTATGAAGGAAAAAGCCATCTGGTGGTTCGCTAGCCAGGGTCTGACTAATCGAAAAATTAATCGATCGTTGGCGTGTTGTCTAGCCGAAAAGGGTAGTAGGACGCGCTGCATAGTACCACCTCGTGTTTTGATCAAGATGAAATAAATGGCGTAGAGCCCACAAACGTTGGTAACTACATCTTGTAAATGTCTGGCGTTGTAGTTAACAGGTCGAGTAGAGTTTCTGGTTATAAAATTAATCAGGTCCGGGTGTGTAGGGGGTAGTCCGAAAGAATCAAAATATTCAAAAGTTCCAAGTCCATTATAATATAGAGCGACCCAATGGTCACCGGTTCGATAGCTAGGGTCAGTGTTGATGACGAAAGCAGCCGTCTGGTTCGGATCGATGCGTAGAGATAATTGGTCACGAGCTAAAACTCTAACGAGCCCAGTTCGTTTAACAAAGATATCCGACAGGAGGATGATCCGTATCTCGTCTGTATTCATCGTCTAAGTGGTGTAGTCTGTCAAAACTTGACGGAAAGAGATGTATTCTTTAATAAATATAGCACCGGGGTACAGCTGCAGACCAGATCTTGAGGGGAGTCGTCACATTGGCGTCGTAAAAATAGAGAGGTGCGTGTATATACCTGCCTAGGTGTGCTCGTGTATGTGTTGTGTTATGTGGTATGGGTTTTGGTTGGTGTACAGAGAGATAGTATTTTGGGTAGGGAGGTGTGTTGTATTTGTGTTGTATCTGTGTACATAGTGGAAGAGACAGAGAGTTTAGATGTTGAGGGGTGATGAGGTGACGTTGTCGGGATGTACCTGTCGTTTGATGTAAAAGTAAGACAAAGAGTTGGTGTGTTGCGCGTACGTGTATATGACAGAGTTGTGTGTGTTCGGAACCCAATATTTTTCCCACCCTGTGCTTGTTGTGTATTGAGTACTTCTAATAATGTATTTTTGTCGATTTTGTTGTGGTGTTTTCTCAATAGATTGGGTAGTCTTGGATATGGCAAAGATAGAAAGATGTCGCTGGAATTGCTTCAACATAATATTTAGTATTTGGTCTGTTTAACTGTGCTTGTGTGAGAATGTCGCTATCGTGTAAGTTAGCTACAAAAGACTTGAAATCTGTAATGTTGTTGACTTAGTGAGGCTGTTCTAACACACACGCATTATTATGAGAACTGTGAAAGAAACGGAGGTCCTTTGTTTCTCTGTGTCTCAAAACGACGTGAAAACTGTAGTTAATCTTGAAGCGTTTTGTCTGTTGTGCAAAGACAGGGCCTAACAGAATTTCCCATTCGATATTTTGTTCTGGTCTGTGAAAGAAAGTGAATGTGGACAGGAATTTATATTTGTTGGAATGTGTTTTTATGGCTTTCCAATTATTTGTATAGATTTGTCTAACGTCATCTGGTAAGTCATTTAAACTGTCGTAGTCAGACGACAAGCGACTCTTTTTATTAGGGACTTGTTGGAGACTGGGGATTGTTCGTTTGAGTGGGTTAATCTGGCCTGCTTTTGCAGAGGGAATAGTTGAAGAGGACGATGGGATGAGAGTTGTTGAATAGGGTCCTGAAGGTAGTGTGGAAGTTGAAGGTGTTCTCATCGAGTCTGTGGCGCCTGCTGCAGCAGATGATGTTGATATCTGTGGGTTCACTGTTGTTGCTGTGGTGTCTGATAATGAGGCTGTCTGCGGATTCGATGCTGTTGATGGAGCACCTGGTAGTATTGTCTGTGGGTTCGCCGATGAGTCTGGTGTTACTGTGGCACCTGATGTTGGTGGTGTTGGTGTGGTACCTGCTGGTGGGTTCTGTGTTGAGGTAGAAAGCTGGGTAGGGATAGCGGTGAGTTTTTGGTTTATGTGGACACGAAGATTGTCAATACGAGAAAAGTCTTTTCCACAGACCTCACAAGAGAGCAGCGTCAGTGCGTGCATGGTCTTGTTGTGTCGTGATAGATCGGCGCGCCTGGTGAAGGTCTTCCCGCATCTGGTACATATCAATTTGGTTTGTACCACTGATGTGTCTGTTTGTGCTGAGCCGGACCCATGTTTATTTTCTAAGTGCCGTTGAAGATTATCGGGACTTGTAAATACTAAACCACAGAAAGAGCACGCGTGATTGTGGCGATCGTGGGCTGTGGCCATATGCCGAGTAAGACCATGACCCCGCTTGAAAACAGACCGGCAGTGTAAACAGGCATAGCCGCGTCGTTGAGGTGAAGACATCTGTTGAGTAGGATCAAAAAGAAGTTAGTCAAAATAAAATTAAATACATGTAACGAGAGAAAGAGAGAGAGAGAGAGAGAGAGAGAGAGAGAGAGAGAGAGAAAGAGAGATTAAGAGAGAGAGAGAAAGAGAGAGAGAGAAATAGACAGGTGTACATAAGCCTAATCTTCATTATAAACAGGCTTATTCAATGAAAGAGTTTATATGTTTTAATGTGATATAGTGTTTATTAACTTTTTTGAGTTATCAGACAGTTTCTGTATTTTTCTTTTTGTATTTTATTATTTGTTATGTTAACATATCAGACATGCCCCACGCGCGTTGTGGAAGCAAAGATATTGTAGAACTTAGACTGTGCCTACCACATAAAAAATAAGTCGGATAATTCTTAACTTAGCTACACCATACACACATGTAAGAATTTAACAAACAACTGACATTATTATTAAAATACCAGCTAGGGTAGACTAATTATAAATTGAAACAGATTTTAACAACACTACCTAACGAAAAGACAAACACACACACATACACACACACACACTCAACCGTATTTAACACTCTAACACAGAGTACGTTTAACGAATACACAAGAATACAAGCAAACAACTAAAACTTTTTTGTAATTTTTATTAAAGAGACATTCGATGTAGATATTTATCACCCTAACACAGAGTACCGAAAAACAACCGAAACAGATATTTTAAAAGTTATTTAGGGTATATACCCTAGTGAAAACAGCTATATAAAAATATATAACATGTATGTGTAAAATATATATTTTAACTTCCTAGTATTATTATAGGGAAAAAACAGACGAATACACACATACATATTTAGAACTTTGTGTAGTTATTTTTCCAGTCTCTGACTGTTAAGAAAATACGCCTATCGAAAAAACAACAAAGACGCAAACATATATTTTTTTTCCACAGAATATGCTTAAACAGACACAGAGATGTAGACTTTATATATTCTCTAAATAGAGATATTTAGCACAAAACAGAATAACATACGTTTCAGAAGGATGTTTCTTGGTTTCAACGTCAGATTTTTCAAAACGACTGGATTTTTTTCAGAAGGCTTCAAAACAACTGGTCAGACCTGGTCGAGGGGTGGTTACAGAATGACTATGCCTAAAACAATTCTTGACTAAAACAATAGACTTGTCAATAAAAGTAGTCCGATCGTATGAATTTCGTGATGGCGTCAGAGTGTGTATTGTGTAGAGACACTGTTTCAGAAAAAATAGTTCGCGCGCAAGGTTTTCGAGGTGATTTGTCACGGGACGTTGATCGAACGTTTTTGAAAGGGTGAATCGAACCGCGAAGTTTTAATTGCATCCAGTAATTAAGTAGTCTCTGATCGGAAATACAATTAAACAAAACCAATTTCTTTTTATAAAAAATTCTAGTACAGATGTACATCTGCGATAAATGGAGAGCTAACTTTGGTTATCTGTAATGTTTTAAATAGTTTTGTTAAGCCATTATTTCTATAATATTGTGTATTCGTAACCAATAACAGGAGATTTGTGTGTATTTCATGAAAGTTTAGGTATAGGTACACTACGCAAAAGGGATTTCAGCAGGCAGACTAGAGTATGACGCCAACTAGATACGGCTTTAGTGTTACAGTTTGTAACTGAAACAATGTTGAGGTCAGTTTCAAACATTTTAAGAAAACTCAACAATCACGTGGTTGTAACCTCACTAGAAAGAAACCGGATCGATGGCCAGTGTGAAACAGCGAGCGTAAAACTTGACTCGTTTTAAAATCCTCGTACCATAGAGGGTGACGTTAGGGCTAAATATAGCTAGCTAGAAAAACGTAATAAAATAGCTAACAGACAGAGTTTTCTTTAGTATTGGTAGACGAAAAAAAAAACTTATCTACAACGAGATTTACCTGTGTAAGACTAACCCTGCTACTTATTTCTGTTCACGTCATTGCAGACAACCTCAAAACACAAGAGATCAATAGTAGAAATTTATAAAAGAAACATTCCCTCGCTCGTGTATTCGAACCCCTCCCCGATTTTTTTAAGGTTTCACTTTTTATTTTTTTTATTTTACAAGTGCGGCATCTGGTGATAGGTTTTATATTGTTTCCCAATCGTACCTGAACACTAAGGAATATGTAGTTGGCGTCATATTCTAGTCTGGTTATGACATATATCCGATTTTTATATTTTCCTCTTTAACTCAAGTATTCTTTTAAAAGAGACCATTAACTATATACTTCTATCAAACACTGCACTCCCACTTCTCGACGAGACCAGCCTTTGTTACACGTGTGAAAATACTTTGGTAAGTCATATCTAAAGTTTTCTACCAAAACCAGTGGTCACATTTCTATCACCTTGCGGGTACATTTCTATTTATTTAATGTACTATATTTCCATGGTCGCCTCCTGTTGTTTTGAAGCCTTCTGAAAAAAATCCAGTCGTTTTGAAAAATCTGACGTTGAAACCAAGAAACATCCTTCTGAAACGTATGTTATTCTGTTTTGTGTTAAATATCTCTATTTAGAGAATATATAAAGTCTACATCTCTGTGTCTGTTTAAGCGTATTCTGTGGAAAAAAAATATATGTTTGCGTCTTTGTTTTTTTTTCGATAGGCGTATTTTCTTAACAGTCAGAGACTGGAAAAATAACCTACACAAAGTTCTAAATATGTATGTGTGTATTCGTCTGTTTTTTCCCTATAATAATACTAGGAAGTTAAAATATATATGTGATAGGGCCGGGAAGACACCCGGCTTACCCCTTCACGGGAAGACACCCCAGCTTCCCCCTTCATTGTGAGTGGCACATTTATCGCCTTTATTTTCGATGTGCGCGAAGCATGCTGGGATGTAAAAAGTCTTCAAGATTGATGAAAAGGCAATAATAATGCATAAAAATTAAGTTGTGGTGTAGAATTGTGTTTTTGCTCTAGAAATAGTTGTGTATGTTTCTGTTTTTGGGCCTTATAAAGCAAATATCGCGAGTGTTATGTATGCGGCCAAATCAATACGCCTAGCGCGCAGTAAATTGAGTGATTCGACCTGGGCTTATAAAGAGATAGCGAGCGGCAAACAGGCCTTTCCAGTATCAGTCCAGACAAGAGAAAACGAAACGAGGCGCCCTGTGTGGGCAGCAGAAGAACAGAGACATGACACGTGAGTTCGATTTAAAAGCAGATTAGATTATTTCCTAGTGAAATTAACATTATTTCCCTGTAGCTTTAGAATTAGTATTCAGCGTGTCTGTTTTAATGTTTAATGGAATAAGTGAATGTGTTTCCTGAGGAAATGTCTTTTTTGGACATTATAATTTAGTCTTGAAATGATAGATGAGTGAAAATAATGTTTGATAGGTTTTATTAGGCACGCAAAGCCCAAATCACAGATGTGATAATTTAAGAGCAATTATGTCAGTCATCAGACCGGGCAAGAAAGGCAAATTTAGTAAGGAGCTCTTTCCCTAGACGGACTGCCACAACCAGGTTGCCTTTAGGGCGCAAGCCAAGAGATGGCCACGTCAACTGTCACACTAACGGCGCCGAGAAAATTGGCCGTCGTCTAGGGGAGGAAACCCGTCCTAAGCAGATAGGAGGGAGTGCAAATCAAGGTTCAGCAGAGGAGACTCATCAAAAGCAGATTGTGGGGAACGTAAACCACCGTCCACACAAAATGAGTGTAAAACAAGTCAAGAGCGATTCCCCTACAAAGGCGACAGCTGCAATCACTGACAGGCAGATGTCACGGGCAGACAGCGACGCGGCACAGGTGAGCGAGTCTTCTAGACCACAGCAACTGCCAGTCCGACAACGTAGGAACATGACGACCAAGAGGGTCCCCAGCCGGGCTGTACCTATTACAGAAGCTCAGCCTAAAGCATCGCCCCTCAGAAAGAGTCCTGCGCAGCATCAACGATCTGAGACGTTACAACTGAAGCGCCAGAGGGAGTGATGTTGTCGGGACGACAACAAAATCAGGAGGGAGATATGTGATAGGGCCGGGAAGACACCCGGCTTACCCCTTCACGGGAAGACACCCCAGCTTCCCCCTTCATTGTGAGTGGCACATTTATCGCCCATATTTTCGATGTGCGCGAAGCATGCTGGGATGTAAAAAGTCTTCAAGATTGATGAAAAGGCCATAATAATGCCTAAAAATTAAGTTGTGGTGTAGAATTGTGTTTTTGCTCTAGAAATAGTTGTGTATATTTCTGTTTTTGGGCCTTATAAAGCAAATATCGCGAGTGTTATGTATGCGGCCAAATCAATACGCCTAGCGCGCAGTAAATTGAGTGATTCGACCTGGGCTTATAAAGAGATAGCGAGCGGCAAACAGGCCTTTCCAGTATCAGTCCAGACAAGAGAAAACGAAACGAGGCGCCCTGTGTGGGCAGCAGAAGAACAGAGACATGACACGTGAGTTCGATTTAAAAGCAGATTAGATTATTTCCTAGTGAAATTACCATTATTTCCCTGTAGCTTCAGAATTAGTATTCAGCGTGTCTGTTTTAATGTTTAATGGAATAAGTGAATGTGTTTCCTGAGGAAATGTCTTTTTAGGACATTATAATTTAGTCTTGAAATGATAGATGAGTGAAAATAGTGTTTGATAGGTTTTATTAGGCACGCAAAGCCCAAATCACAGATGTAAGAATTTAAGAGCAATTATGTCAGTCATCAGACCGGGCAAGAAAGGCAAATTTAGTAGGGAGCTATTTCATACATGAAAGCAGGCAGAGAAGCGATTTTTTACTTTAATTTAGATGATATTGACTGTTATCAAAATGGCATCCACGTGGTCATGAAAGGCGGCGCGTCAGCATGCGTGTGTATAAAGAAGACGCCAGTTTTATATTGTGTGAATTGACACGTGGGTGGAAGCAGATTAAGATAATTTTCCCCAGTAAAGGAAAGAGATAGTTTTCGTGTTAATTCCAGTTTTGTTGAAGTCAAGAATAATTATATTTTAGTCCTTGATGCTAAGGGTAATTTAGTGTATTTCACGTTTATTGATTATGCTACTGTTTATTTTTAGTGGGTTACTTTGAGTGAGGTGAGAATATGCATTTAGATTTCTGGTGAGACTAGAGCCACTCGTTTGTGTGTAAATCACGTTGAGACAGGTGTTTCTCTGTTTGCTCCCTGCGGAGCATGGAAACACCAATGTGGCTGGTGTCCATCACAAGCCGACAAGAAGCATTTTTATGCTATTGCAGTGGTTGTTTCGGTAACGATGTGTTTCATGTGATGAGATTCCCAGTCTCACCAGTGGTCATATACGATACGCTTGTTGCCAGGCGCACCAGTCGTCACATACGACATGCTTCAGAATGCAGTAACGAATATTGATGTGGATCGGTTACGAGGTAGTAGCTCATTCTCATTAATGAGAGTATTGGTTGTACATATTGTTCAATTCTATTTGATACATATTTTATTATTATGATTTATGGTTATGTGTAGAATGGTTTGTGAGAGCACGTGGGCTCACTTGGAGATATATATTTCTCTTCTCCACTCCTGAGGGAGCATGGGGCCACCGGTGTGGTTTGCCTCTGTATGCGAATGCCAGCCTCATGCACAAAACCGTACTAGTCTCATTGGACGACATGCATGAGTGTGTGTGTGATAGTTGAGTGTGTCAGGTGGCGGGGTAGGACAGTTTGACAGGTGAGAGCGTGGTGTTTCTCATTCAGTATTATATTATGATTTTAACCAGTGGTTGCTTTGTTTGCTTCTTCAGATTAGCAATCGGGCACTAACTGGGTGTTTGTTATGTTTGTTGGGGGTTTTGTTTGCTTCGTGTGTTTAAGTGTCACTGATAGGGTTGTAGAAATAAATACAGCCCCTGCCTCAGAATCAAGAGTTTTTATTGTTGTTCGGGTCGGTGCGAGTGTGGAAAGAGAGTGATCAAATATCACAATATCATCATCATCATCTCGCCCACCCTATCACATATATTTTACACATAAATGTTATATATTTTTATATAGCTGTTTTCACTAGGGTATATACCCTAAATAACTTTTAAAATATCTGTTTCCGTTGTTTTTCGGTACTCTGTGTTAGGGTGATAAATATCTACATCGAATGTCTCTATTTAATAAAAATTATAAAAAAGTTTTAGTTGTTTGCTTGTATTCTTGTGTATTTGTTAAACGTACTCTGTGTTAGGGTGTTAAATACGGTTGAGTGTGTGTGTGTGTGTGTGTGTGTTTGTTTGTTTGTCTTTTCGTTAGGCAGTGTTGTTAAAATCTGTTTCAAATTATAGTTAGTCTACCCTAGCTGGTATTTTGATAATAATGTCAGTTGTTTGTTAAATTCTTACATGTGTGTATGGTTTAGCTAAGTTAAGAATTATCCGACTTATTTTTTATGTGGTAGGCACAGTCTAAGTTCTACAATATCTTTGCTTCCACAACGCGCGGGGGGCATGTCTGATATGTGAACATAACAAATAATAAAATATAAAAAGAAAAATACAGAAACTGTCTGATAACTCAAAAAAGTTAATAAACACTATATCACATTAAAACATATGAACTCTTTCATTGAATAAGCCTGTTTATAATAAAGATTAGGCGTGTGTACACCTGTCTATTTCTCTCTCTCTCTCTCTTTCTCTCTCTCTCTCTCTCTCTTTCTCTCGTTACATGTATTTAATTTTATGTGTGACTAACTTCTTTTTGATCCTACTCAACAGATGTCTTCACCTCAACGACGCGGCTATGCCTGTTTACACTGCCGGTCTGTTTTCAAGCGGGGTCATGGTCTTACTCGGCATATGGCCACAGCCCACGATCGCCACAATCACGCGTGCTCTTTCTGTGGTTTAGTATTTACAAGACCCGATAATCTTCAACGGCACTTAGAAAATAAACATGGGTCCGGCTCAGCACAAACAGACATATCAGTGGTACAAACCAACCTGATATGTACCAGATGCGGGAAGACCTTCACCAGGCGCGCCGATCTATCACGACACAACAAGACCATGCACTCACTGACGCTGCTCTCTTGTGAGGTCTGTGGAAATGACTTTTCTCGTATTGACAATCTTCGTGTCCACATAAACCAAAAACACACCGCTATCCCTACCCAGCTTTCTACCTCAACATAGAACCCACCAGCAGGTACCACACCAACACCACCAACATCAGGTGCCACAGTAACACCAGACTCATCGGCGAACCCACAGACAATACTACCAGGTGCCCCATCAACAGCGACGAATCCGCAGACAGCCTCATTATCAGACACCACAGCAACAACAGTGAACCCACATATATCAACATCATCTGCTGCAGCAGGCGCCACAGACTCGATGAGAACACCTTCAACTTCCACACTACCTTCAGGACCCTATTCAACAACTCTCATCCCATCGTCCTCTTCAACTATTCCCTCTACAAAAGCAGGCCAGATTAACCCACTCAAACGAACAATCCCCAGTCTCCAACAAGTCCCTAATAAAAAGAGTCGCTTGTCGTCTGACTACGACAGTTTAAATGACTTACCAGATGACGTTAGACAAATCTATACAAATAATTGGAAAGCCATAAAAACACATTCCAACAATATAAATTCCTGTCCACACTCACTTTCTTTCACAGACCAGAACAAAATATCGAATGGGAAATTCTGTTAGGCCCTGTCTTTGCACAACAGACAAAACGCTTCAAGATTAACTACAGTTTTCACGTCGTTTTGAGACACAGAGAAACAAATGACCTCCGTTTCTTTCACAGTTCTCATAATAATGCGTGTGTGTTAGAACAGCCTCACTTAGTCAACAACATTACAGATTTCAAGTCTTTTGTAGCTAACTTACACGATAGCGACATTCTCACACAAGCACAGTTAAACAGACCAAATACTAAATATTATGTTGAAGCAATTCCAGCGACATCTTTCTATCTTTACCATATCCAAGACTACCCAATCAATTGAGCAAACACCACAACAAAATCGACAAAAATACATTATTAGAAGTACTCAATACACAACAAAGCACAGGGTGGGAAAAATATTGGGTTCCGAACTCACACAACTCTGTCATATACACGTACGCGCAACACACCAACTCTTTGTCTTACTTTTACATCAAACGACAGGTACATCCCGACAACGTCACCTCATCACCCCTCAACATCTAAACTCTCTGTCTCTTCCACTATGTACACAGATACAACACAAATACAACACACCTCCCTACCCAAAATACTATCTCTCTGTACACCAACCAAAACCCATACCACACAATACAACACATACACGAGCACACCTAGGCAGGTATATACACGCACCTCTCTATTTTTACGACGCCAATGTGACGACTCCCCTCAAGATCTGGTCTGCAGCTGTACCCCGGTGCTATATTTATTAAAGAATACATCTCTTTCCGTCAAGTTTTGACAGACTACACCACTTAGACGATGAATACAGACGAGATACGGATCATCCTCCTGTCGGATATCTTTGTTAAACGAACTGGGCTCGTTAAAGTTTTAGCTCGTGACCAATTACCTCTACGCATCGATCCGAACCAGACGGCTGCTTTCGTCATCAACACTGACCCTAGCTATCGAACCGGTGACCATTGGGTCGCTCTATATTATAATGGACTTGGAACTTTTGAATATTTTGATTCTTTCGGACTACCCCTACACACCCGGACCTGATTAATTTTATAACCAGAAACTCTACTCGACCTGTTAACTACAACGCCAGACATTTACAAGATGTAGTTACCAACGTTTGTGGGCTCTACGCCATTTATTTCATCTTGATCAAAACACGAGGTGGTACTATGCAGCGCGTCCTACTACCCTTTTCGGCTAGACAACACGCCAACGATCGATTAATTTTTCGATTAGTCAGACCCTGGCTAGCGAACCACCAGATGGCTTTTTCCTTCATAGACAAAGGAAGATATCAATAGACACGTGTGTGTGCACGAACAAGAAGTGACAGATTGTTGAAGATGATTATACCCATCACCTGTTTGTATATGAAAGAGAAGACTGACCAAGTAATCCGAGCCGACTGTGCTCTCTCCTAGGCGTACACGACCGTAGTAGTTAGACGTCACCCATAGACCGTTCTTTGTCAATAAATAAATAAATAAATAAATAAATAAATAAATAAATAAATAAATATATATATATATATATATATATATATATATATATATATATATATATATATATATATATATATATATATATATATATATATATAAAATGTATCTAGTGTTTTCTTTTATAAATACTCTAACTGTTGTCTAAATGATGTAATATATGTCTAACTATTGTAAATATATGTCTACCTGTTGTAATATATGTCTAAATGTAACTGTTGTAATATATAGCTAAATATATCGTATAACTGTTTGTAACACATAAACATAACAACACAATAAATAAACACCCGCCATTAGCGAACTAATATATCGCTATATAGAACAGTAATCCTCCTCTACCTGACACTCCTCCTGTGGAATCGAGACTTCACTCCCACCTCTCGATGCTAGACCTAGTACAGGTCTCTATCACTTCACTCCTATATATATATATATATATATATATATATATATATATATATATATACACATATTGTATACACAACAATTAAAATACCGGCACACAAAAACCCATATCCCAACACACCCCACGTTTCGACAGCCCCACAAAATACATCACACAATTAAGATACCTACAACCAAACACACCAACACACTACCGGTACAATACATCACACAAAAAACCCCGCATTAACCTACACCCCACTACACATCGTCACCCACGCCAGCACACAAAAAACCGCCATTCGTTTCAAAAACCTTTTAGTAACCTAAACCGCCGTTATCGCACAACAAAAAAACCGCCACTCGCTTTAAAACAACCCCTACTAATCCAACATTATCGATTTTTATATTTTCCTCTTTAACTCAAGTATTCTTTTAAAAGAGACCATTAACTATATACTGCTATCAAACACTTCACTCCTGAGTCATACACACAACCACCATATACACCCCAACACACACCCATGCGTCATCACCGCCAACCAAAAAAAAAAACAATACCCGCCAAGTCTCTAACACTTCACTCCTGAGTCATACACAAAAAAAATCCCCCACTAACCTACAACCCACTATACATCGTCGCCCACGCCAGCACAACATGGTTCCACTCGCTTCAACAACCCTCTTAGTAACCTAATCCAACATTATCGATTTTTATATATTCCGCCATTATCGATTTTTATATATTTTATATACATATATTGTCTAAGTATTGTTTGTAAACAACACCATTATCGAACAAATTTATTGCTATATAACAAGTCATGCCTCTGAGCGTCAGAGGAAGTCCCCCGGCTAAAATATATCGCTATATTAAAAGTCATGCACCTCCGCCTGAAATTCCTCCGCCTGAAATCGATCGAGTATTTTGCTATATAAAAGTCATCACCCTCCGCCTGAATGATACCGAGTATTTTGCTATATAAAAGTCATCACCCTCCGCCTGAAATTCCTCCGCCTGAAATCGATCGAGTATTTTGCTATATAAAAGTCATCACCCTCCGCCTGAATGATACCGAGTATTTTGCTATATAAAAGTCATCACCCTCCGCCTGAATGATACCTGTTTCCTACATTCGATCGAGTATTTTGCTATATAAAAGTCATCACCCTCCGCCTGAATACTACCTGTTTCCTACATTCGATCGAGTATTTTGCTATATAAAAGTCATCACCCTCCGCCTGAATGATACCTACGTCCAACATTGTATACTACTAAGATACACTTAATGACAACAGAAAGTGACTCCTTAGATTTTCCACTCATCAAGGCCTTGTTATTACAAATACAAAGTTCCTTCCCCCCCCCCCCCCCCTTTTAAGCGCATACATACACACACCAGATATGAACCAAAAAAGAATGAGAAATCAGTCATCGAATACGCCATTGTTAGGAAGAGTCCATTCAAGTATGTGCAAGATACTAGAATCTTAAGAGGACTAGATATTGAAAGTGATCACTACCTGCAAACAATTAGAAGAACAACTTACAAGGTAAAGAGCTGCTCGGCCTAGGATTATCGATCATCACGCAAGAAAAGGAATAATCAAGAAAGAGAAATGAGAATTAAGGCTTACAAGCTAAGACAGCCAGAAGTTAAGACCAGACATGAGGGGCTTATTGTAACAGTAGAGAGAGAAACATAGAAGAACAATCAGATGACATGGACACGCTCTGGCTTAAATTTAACGACATCATAAAAACAGCTGCAGCAGTAGCATGTGGTGAAAGACAACTTGGGAAGAAGGAAAGGAGGACATCTTGGTGGAGAGAAGAAGTTAAAGAGAAAAAAAGAAAAAAGAAAACGGCATGGAAACAATACGTAGAAGCTAAAAACACAGAAAAAGCAGAGAAATATAGAGTATCTAATATGTGATACTGTGAAAAAATAAACATTGATACATCGATAAAATTACTATTTGTAATCATAAAGTAAAAATAGTGGAGAAAGGACGCTTCTTCTTCACCCACGCCGCAAGCGCGTTGATTTTAGCAGACCGTATTGTAGAATAATAGTACTATCGTTTTCTAGTGTCCTTGAAAAACTATTTATAACATGGGAACCCAGAAAGCCTAGTCGTCCAGACGGAGAGAGAGATGAGAGACAGAAAAAAATGACCCGCCGTAAAATCTAACACGCTTTCTAGTTTCGGTTTCGAGACGTACAATTAACATTTTAACCTCTTTCCCGATCTGCTGCACGAAACTGAGGCAAGACTTATAATTAACGTTCTGCCAGAACTGTGACACCAAACTACCACCTGAATTAACGTAATACTTTAACTTTTACACTACTAATTGTAGCAATCCGGACAATGTCCAGATCTGCGGCACGAAACGGCGGCAAGTATTAACACAAAATTAACGCGCTGCCTTGCATAACCCCTCTTCGCTTGACACGCCGAACCATGCATATATCCATGATGTGGGACACGCCAGTAGATATAAACACACAGACAGTTTTCAATTTCTTCCTAGTGGTAAATTTCTGACGTAACCTGAACAAGTTGGTATTTGAATGAGGGGGGAAGATGGCCAACTTGTGTAAAAGTTATAATTGACGATTGACAGTGACAAAACTGAAAATCTAAACCATAATGAAACTGACCATAAAAATCATATATTAGGATAGCTTAGTGTCTCCTGAGCAAAAATATGTTGTAATATGTATGGTAGTCCAATTATTAGCCAAGTTATTGAGAAAATACTATATGTCTACGAACGCTAGGACGGACGGACTGTTGTTCTTGCTCGTTTATCCATAACGTTATGGGGGACGCAAGCTTAGAAAAGAGGCATTGGAGTAATTCAAATCCGATTGGGTGGTATAAGAGTATAGGAGTAAACGGGGGAGGTAGGAAAATGTTAACCAAAACTAAACATCTTTTTGCATAGGCATAACTAAAGCAAACTGACCAATGGACTACGAGACACATAGTTAGTTTGGAGTTTTGTTTTTGTTTTTTCAGAACTAAGTTAAAAATTTGGTAGTCGCCGGATTTCATTGGCCAGCTCTAATAGATATCGGCAAAGGCTTAGAGGTCTCGAGGCCATTTGATAAGAAAATTGTGTATCAACAAGTACGTTGAGAGCAGATGTGAAAAATTATAAAATAAATTAAATTCGCAGTCTGGACAGGGCAGAGAAAACTGAGGCCATATCTTTGCCAGTCAACGTTACTTGTGACATATTTCATTTGAATTGTGGTAAGAATGCTTTATGTATTAATATGCTTGATTAAAACTGCCAAAGTTAGATACTGCTATTGGGAAAAGTGAAGGACATGCCGGGAGCAAACATTATTGAGTCCTCACATTGAACTCTATTTGACTGTTGCATATTGTTATGATTTTGTATTAATATTATGTTATCAGAAGATGTTAGTAAGCCTCTGTGTTCCATGAACACTCTTCAACATGCCTAGAGCGTTTATAATTAAGAAAAGAAAAGAAAAGAAAAGCATACAACAGGAAATGTGGTTACTCCACGTTATTGTATTGAAGAGAACTATGTAAAAGTGCAGTGGCGTATCTGCCATAGGGACCTGAGGTGTGGTCACAGAAAGGTGTGAGTCATATAAATTAGGGGCTGGTGCACTTGTATGCACACAAGGCTGACCCCATACCATCATGTGTACATAGTGATAAGAGATTGTGATCAGATGTGAAAAGGCCAGGGTGTCTTTTATTGCAGGGTTTTATTTCCTGTTACCAACCGGTGACAGGAAACCTGATGAGTGAGTGTAAAGCCAAAAAGTCTCATTGCAAAAGTTTATGCTGCCAGCAGATAGCCTGAGCGAGCATGTGGATGCTGATTTATATATTCTCTGCAGCGACATACTGACTTCTTATCTTCATATCAAGAATCCCAGGTGATGTGTCAACATCTGGGACATCTGACACTTCATACAAATATACTTGTTATTCCCAAGAATAAACATAATTTTATGGGCGTGATGAAACAACAGCTCCTCCTAACAAATGACTAACACTAGTAGTATTAAATATTAGTCTGTGAATACACCTACAGGAGCAATATAGTGACAGTATACTTATTGGACAAAGAGTCCAAACATTTTAGTTAAACAAGTATATGTAATATATATTTTCCTCATTTTCAAAGACCTGTCCAAAAGAGATGGCAGGACAGGCAGATTAAAATTGTACAAAAAAAAAGAATTCAAATTTTAAAGAAAACTTTAACCACAGTCTTATTCATTTACTTATAGTGAGTTAAAGTGTATTGTGTTGATGTATCACCATTGTCATTTCACCCCTAGACACTAGTCACATCATACACCAACCACTAGAACCAAAATACAGACCGTGTGAGATCTAGGGAGGTAGCGCTAGGTTCCCTGATAATACATCATCATCATCTTCATCTATTAGAGTCAGGGGCCTACATTTGCTTGACCTCACACGGTTGATACATACACAGCTTTCTTTCTTGTTAGGTATAACATTTTAACCTCCCCAGCAAATTAAACTTGCTACAGATACTCAGAACAGAAAGAAAGAACAAGGTGCTAGCAACAAATGGGAAATACTAGGAAGCATTTGGAGAAAAGCTAGAAAACGATGCTCAAGAAAACAATAAATTGTTCTATAAGATCCTAAAGAACATAAGGAAGGAAAAAACAGTGCCCTCTTAAATTGTTAAAGGACGAGCAAGACAAATTGGTTACTGCTTCAAAGGAAGTAATGGAAAGAATATTTCTCAGAGCTCCTTGACTGTGAACAAGATCAAGCCTTAGAAATGATGACCACTATCACAGAAGAGGAAACCAATGGTGATGAAGTTGGTAACAAGATGGAAAAACTGAAGGCAGCACTGGAGAAAATCAAGGTGGACAAATCAGCAGGACATGATGGTATAAAACCTGAAATGGTCAAATACATGCGAGCAGCAGGTAACTTATTGCATCTGAGGTTCCTACAGGCAGCCTAACGCCATACGACCATACCAAAGTATTCGGAAATAGCCATCATAACACCCACATTAAAAAAGAGTGACAACCAACAATGTGTAAATCATAGAGGCATATCCCTTCTACATGTCCTGGGTAAAATTTACTCTAGATACTGGAGCAGAGACTCAGACGCCTGGCTGAGACACAAACGGAAGAGATCCAGTGTGATTTCCGAGCAAACTGAAGAACACAGAACCTTATCTTCACACTCAGGCAGGTAAGTAAAAAAAAGCTCGTGAGTAAACAGGGGAGATGCATCTTTGTTTCTTGGATGTAGAGAAGGTGTTTGACAAGGTGATGTTCTGTCACCTCATCTTTTCATGCTCGTCATGGACAATGTCGTCACAGCATGTAAGGAAATGATCAAAAAGTATTCAGTGGGATACATGAAGATGAGTCAGGTCTCTATTTCAGAGCTGGAATTTGTCGAAGATGTTTCCTTGATTGCTAAATCAGAGGCACATCTTCAATCCAACCTGCAAGTCTGGAAGGAAGAGCTGAGAAGAAATGGAAGATCATCAGCAAAAACCAGAACCATAGTGATATTACGAGAGGTAAGACATCAAATTAAGCTGTGAGGGCAGGTCCTGGAGCATGTAACTATTTTAAATATCTCGGAGCTGTCATAGACAGGAAGGGCTGCATCAAAGAAGAGTTAGCTACCTGAAGAGCAGCAGCTGAGATGCTTTTTCAGGTCATATATCGACGATCCCTTAGCAAAAGAGAAGTTAGCAGGTAGACGAAGATGGCTGTGTACAGCTCCGCCTATATTCCAGTCTTGACATATGGATGTGAGTCATGGGCAGTGACTACAACCCACACAAGCTAGCTCAAAACTTCAGAAATGAGGTATCTGAGGAAGGTGGTTGAAGTAACAAGAAGCAATATGGTCCGCAACCAGACGATAAGGCAAGGCCTTAAAACCCAGCCACTGTAGACTTAAGTAAAACAGTCCCAACTACGATGGTTTGGCCATGTCTGCAGAATGGAATAAGATCGGCTACCACGACAAGTAAAGAAAACTAAGAGGCAGGGATCCAGACGTCCAGGACTACCCAGAGTCCGCTAGGAGGACACCATTAGGCAATCTCTGAAGGACCGAGATTGGAATCAAGCCAGAAGGAAGAGAGCCGACAGGATAGTATGGCTCTCCCTCCTCCAAACCTCTACATCTCACAGTAGAAGATGGATGACTAAGTAGTAAGTAAGTATGTAAAATCCTACACGACAGTTAATTATTACAACTACGGCTTTGTTTAAAAAAAGATTTGCTGACCTTGTTGTTTGAAGAAACCATTCGATGCCCGTAGATTCAAATAAGAATCACAATCTGTATTCTCCGTCCATTATTTCCTTTACTATTAAAAAATTATTTTGATGGAATTAGCTCACCCTTACCTTGCATTGTTTTATTATTACAAAAAAGCGGCTGAGTCAATGCGGGTCAAAACAATTCTAAATATTCAAGTGTGGCGCTTTGTAGACTAGGAAATGAAGGAAACGGATGAATTTTTACTATAGTTTAAAATTACATTGATGTCAATCAAAACTTCTGTATTCATAAAGAGGCCGTAATTTACTTCACCAGAGCGTCAGTATCGGCGCCCTCAAATTAGTTGATGAAGAAACGCATTGTCTTCTAAGCACTGCTTGTACGTAGAACAGCTTTTCTTATTCAACGTAAAATTTCTTCTTCCTCGTTCGTCCTGAAAAGGACGTTGGTTGCGTTGTGTCCGTTTACAGCGAAGCTGGCGATATTTGCACCTTTCGGCCGACACATCCGACTTCAGCACGGCATTTTTGGGACCGGGTTTGCCTTCCCACTTCGACCCTACTCTCCCAGTCAGACTGCAGTGATGCAGCCTGATTCCAGGACCACCACTTGGAGGTGGAGTAGGGTCTTTGTCAGCTCTGGTTCGCTGACCTTGACGCAAGCATTCAAGCTATGGGTCCCTGACTGCATTCTCTATTGCTGCATTTTTGGGTCCCCAACGTAAAATGAGAGTGTTCGAAAAGTGAGAGGAGAAAGTTAAGTTTGAATTTTCTGAGATTCGCATTTTCAAAACAGAGCTTCTTGTGGGGTATTGTGTCGTTGAAGCTACAACAGAAATGTATTATTTTTTCAAGTGTGTGGGAGTGTGTGTGTGTGTGTGTGCGTGTGTGTGTGTGTGTGTGTGCGTGCGTGTGTGTATTTTCATGCTGACATCCGTTTTTAAGATCGGTCACGAAATTACCCACAGTTTCTGAGATTTGCATTCTAAAGAAAGAGATCCTGCTTGAATATTGTGACCTTGGAAGCACGTAAACAACGTCTTCTTATTTATTCGGTTATTGCTTTGTGTGTGTGTGTGTGTGTGTGTGTGTGTGTGTGTGTGTGTGTGTGTGTGTGTGTGTGTGTGTGTGTGTGTGTGTGTGTGTGTGTGTGTGTGTGTGTGTGTGTGTGTGTGTGTGCGCGCGCGCGTGTGTGTGTGTGTGTGTGTGTGTGTGTGTGTGCGCGTGCGCGCTATTAATATTTGTTACCTAAGAACTAGCATGGGACATTCCTGTTCAAGATAGAAGCTTGTTGTTTTCTTCATAGTCTACATCAGTGGTTCCCAAACTTGTTTTCTCTGGCGGTACTTTCGGAATGAAAATTTGCTCGCGCCACACACAATTTTTTTATTGATAAGAAATGCTTTAAAAAACACCAAACAAAAAATCAACTTCTAGCAGCTTTATTTTTAACATAGAACACTTCTTTATAAAATGATCATGAGACATCCAGAAAGTATTAAAAAATACAGCTACATTAAAACATGATTCATTCACAAAATATACAAATTCAATGACACGTGTGAGCTTGTTTTTGTAGGGTTATCTCAATTATATGTCAGACAAACAAACTCTCATCTCCTCATCAACACAAAGAAGCCTTTATCTTTTCTGGTCTTTTATATTTGTCGCAGCTGAAAATCCTTGTTCACAACAATACGTCGTCGAGAACTGTATCTTTTTGATATAAGATAAACTATATTAGTGAATAAAATCTGAAAAATTATGGAACATTCTTTAGGTTTCTATACGCTTTTTCCCCATTTTATTTCACATGTAAGAAAATAAGTAAGAAAATGACCTTTATATTTATTTTTGGCATTTGAGTTTTTTTGAAAATCTCTCTAAATCCTTGATTGTTTTTGAGTCTTCTGGCCAGATCTGCCATCATCTCGCGCCACACCGTCTGAGAACCACTGATATACATGAACACGAACTGGAACTACGTAAATTAATTATCTCTTCCGGCGGTGGCAACAGGCACAGTGGGTGCGGAGGAAAGAGGTACTTGGAATGAGACATTTGAATAACAGTTTAATGTCACGTGCGCTACTTCTTATAGGGTGGGGTTAGGATGTTTATTGTACGTCAAGGTCTTGTAAATGCGACAGCTGGGTGCATGTGTCACGGGATTTGCCTCCCCTTTGCTCTGCAGTAGTGGCCCACCAGTGACCAAAACTCAAGAGTATGTAACATGGGTCGTTAAAGGTGTCTACCTTCGCACAAGATTACTCTTGGCAAAGTTGTAGATAGAAGGATAATGACGCTTCTATCTCAAGGGGTGTTCACAAGATAATTCAGAAGTCAAGAACCATGCTGCATAGGGCAGAGCACTGTTAACTTATATCTGATCCGGCACCTTTAGTGAAGTTTTAAGCAAAGGTTTGGCTTGTTCGAGCCCCCAGTTGGTTTAATGCAGCGACATTCCATTTATAATTAATATTTGGCTCTACGGCTGTTGACACAGAGTATTTTGTATTAAAATACACATATGCCTTAGTCCTCGAAATCCTACACACGAGTGAGAGAGGGGTGGAGTGGAACACATTCAAGTAACAACCAACACTGGCAATGTTCCCAACTCTGTCTAATGTATTCACATAATTATCACCACAAAAGTACAACAATATATGCAGTCAGCAAAGCGTAACACATTCATGAAAATCCCAGATAACCAAATGCCTTATATTCTCACAACTAAATATCCTCTTGCATCCGACAATTCGAGTCGGCCATCATCACCAAAAAGCTCCTCGCTCTCTCTACTCTCTCTTCTTCACTGCCCAATCCGAACGCCCCTTGCGTTCACCCCTGACCTGCTGACATCGCAGTTTAATGTTGTTAAGGTAAGTGTATGAGAACACCTCTCACACCCGACTGGCATTATGTACCCGCCCACAGCGGAGCACCGCCAGTCCACAGCTGTGTTAATCACACTGTGACATCTACCCTCCCCCCCCCCGGGAAAAAAAACGAATTTTTTTTTCCTTTTGGAAGGCAGCTGAGCGCACTCCAAACACCTAACATTCGGCTTTTAAGCCAAGTATACATTCATATCCTTCTTGTCCTCACATATCTTGCATACTCAATTAAACATCGTGTGGGGGGGGGGGGGGGAACCCAAGAAAAAACAATCATTCTACAACCGAGACAGAGTGTCAGCTACAACGTTAAGTTTACCCTCTAGGGGTAAAACAGTAAATTTGTACTGCTGCAGTAAGAGAGCCCAACGAGTTAATTTCGAGCTTGTCGATTTTGACGACTGTAAAAATGAGAGTGGTCGATGGTCTGTCTGTAATACAAAATGTGAACCTATCAAATATCGGGACAACTTTGAAACTGCCCACACAATTGTCAAGCACTCCCTTTCAATCGTAGAGTACCTAGTCTCAGCCGGCAACAGCTTCCGACTCACATACATCACTGGATGTAAGGTACTCTGGTGGTCTTGTATTAAACAAGCACCATTTCCTACAGAAGATGCGTCTGTCTGCAAAACAAAGGGTTTGCGTAAATCTGGCAACAGTAAGATGGGTTTCATAGAGAACACCCTCTTGATTCTGGATAAGGCTATCTCGCAATCTTGTGTCCACACGATCCTATTTGGTATCCCCTTACTTGTTAGCGAAGTAAGTGTAGCTGCAATGAAAGAGAACTGAGGGATGAACCTGTAATAAAAATTCACAAATCCAATCAGACTTTTCACTTGCTTTTTTGTTTTAGGTGTCTGCAACTGTAAAATCTTTGTAACTGTCACATCTTCCGGTTTCAGGTGATTATGACCTACAGTATGTCCTAAGAAATTTAACTCTTTAAAACCTATGCAAACTTTACTCGGCCGTGCCGTTAAATTATGCTGCATTAGACGCCGCAATAGGGAAGACAACCCCATCATGTGATCCTCCAATGACATGAAACAAACATATATCGTCGATATATGTAATAATATCCGATCGATGTCCTAACAATCTTCTCATCATCCTCACAAATGTGGCGGGCGCATTCACTAAGCCAAAGCACATGACATTGAACTGAAACAATCCTTTGGGGGTGCGAAATGCCGTTAGAGGTTTCGCAGCCTCCGCGAGGGGTACCTGCCAATAGCCTCTATACAGATCGAGTTTGCTAAAATATGTAGCGTGGGTGAGTTGTGTTAACAGATCCTCCTGATTAGGTATTGGTTCAGCATCTTCCACGGTGATGCTGTTCAATCTCCGAAAGTCAATACATATACGAAGAGATCCGTTCTTCTTGCGAACCACAACCATTGGAAAAGAACATGGTGAATCAGCCGGAGAAATTATCCCTAGTCGTTGCATGTCACCAATTTCTCTCTCGACAGCCGATTTGAAATGCAAGGGCAATGGATACGGTTTTACCCTAATAGGCTGATCGCATGTCAGAGTGATATCATGACAAATCAGGTCTGTCCGTCCTGGCAGATCTGTGAGTACATCCTTAAACTCCGCTAATATAATCTGTACTTCCGACTTTTGTTCTACTGTTAGGTCATCACTGATCCGCACCATATGCCATGACTCCGAAGGAACCAAGGGTACGAGGGATAACTGGATATTCCCTTCACCTTTTTCGTCTCCCGTGTCATCAATGACTGCTGTACATGCAACTGTTGCTTCCGTCTGTGCTGCCCTTGTGACTGCTTTCAATGACTGTCGCAAAATTGGTTTCAATACATTGCAAACGTGGTCGAGGAGTTTACAGTTTAAAGTCACCGATCGATTGTCAACAAAGCGACCGCTGTCAAAATGGCGGTATATCGCCAAACTGTAGATGATACATCGAAATCGGCAATTATAAATAACAGCATAATGGAATCATTGTGAAAAGGATTTTACATTTTAGTCCAGGAAAGGATTGTGTACAACTGTGTATAAGAAGAAACGTTAGGAAGTTATACTTTACGGAGATATATGCGTATTTCGGCTGCCCACAGTTACGCTGAAAGCCTGTAAACCCACTTCTGTTCTAAATATTAAAATCAACAAATAACAGTTTGGGAAATTACATGGATAGGAATATAGAGAGATATCAGCGGTATAAAACAAGATAAGATGGAACAGTAGGGATAATATATAAGCCGAGAATGATAAAGGGAAAGGTTCAGGCAACGCACAGATCGAGGGAAATCGCTGCTCCGAAAAGAGATTTTCAACATTGGCTTAAGCTGTGACGTCACTGCTCTCCGATACGGCCGCGTTAGGCTTATAAATAGCGTATCGGTAAACTGAGACACACACAACGAAAAAGGTTTGAGACAGACTGACGGCAGAGATCGCCATTACGCTATACCACCTGAATTGTGAGCGAATCGCCAGAAGTTTTCAGTCAGTATCTAGAGTCTGAGGGTAAGCGAAATTATGAAACTATCATGTATAATAATTTCAATTTTTATTTCAGGTTCGTAGAAATTTCACAAAATATGCACGTATAATATTCATTGATATAATGTATTGTTATTTTTAATATGATCTAAACATGTGCATTATGGATGATTGTTGCTGGTACAAAAATTAATCACAACTAGCCCCACAGTCAAATGTAGATAAAATCTATCAAATTAATTGCTGTATCTCTTACGAAGAGAAAGGCAGTCCCATGGCAGAGATTGTCATAGGCAAAGGAAGTGTTAGAAGCTTCATCATGGAAGATACCGCTTTTACGAGGTTAGGTGACTAGTTCCTTCCTCGATGCCTTTTCCTTCCCTAGTTCGAGCGCACAACTGAGTGCCCATTTACAGCTGGTAAAATGGAGTGTTCCACAGCCAGGTTTCAATTCCAAATCTATGTAATTGTACTACCGAAGAAAGCAACTTGATCGCTTGGTCACTCACTTTATCTATTTGTGTATTAATTTGGTGTAGATGCTAAGAATGGCATCAGTATTTGAATTTGTACCTGATGCGATTTGGGAAGAGCCAGTTATAGAAAATGAAAGGATGTACAGGAGAGGAATAAACCAGATGATGGTTATTACTGATAATGTTAATACTAATTCTGTATCATTGAAATGTTGTTACTTACTGTGACTGTATAACTTTGACATCTGATGACTGACTAGTCTGACTTATGTGCTAGTCAGTTACAATTAATTGAAATGTTAATACTTCTGTATCACTGAAATGATGTCCTTACTTACTAAGATTGTATAACTGTGACATCTGATGACTGACTGGTCTGACATCTGTGCTAGTCAGCTACAAGTCTAGCCAGATACTAGCCAAGGCTGATATGATTTTTCAGGTTCCATGAATTAACTCAAACCTGACTGTCCAGTATCAGAAGCCTGTGTTGTTCATCAGAGGCAATCCAACATAAGTGCAGGACCCCAAAGAGTGAACTTCAACTGGTCATTGGCATCCCTATAGTTGGGTATCTACCAAGTCTGATATCTACCACGGACCGCCAGAGTCAGCGTTGTCAAGTGAAAAGATAAGTGTCACGTAGGACACTGACCACCGCAATATATGTAAAACAGCTAATAGTGGAAAACAATAGTTAACCATAAAGAAATTCAGTCAAGTGATGACAATTATTTGGAAATTCAAGGACTAAGAACAGTGATTGCAGTTTTCATTAACATTATTATTATTCAAGACCTTGAAAGCTAAATTGACAATAATAGACATTGGGTGAATTATTTTTATATATTTTAATGCTCTGTTCCAACTAGCAGAAATAGAATATTAGTGTAAATATTAAAATATTTTAACTGTACCTGAGGAATTATTCACTTCTTACATTTGTGGTTACAGTGAATGTTCATTTTAATTATCCCCTAGACATTAAGAAATCATGAGATAGTCACAAGGAGGAGACACCTTAAATCCTGGTACTACTTCTTACCAACTGGGCCTGGGTTTTCACAGTCTGACTATTTCTTGATAACAATACACCAGTGCTTATTTCTAAGACTGGAGTATTACTTGTAAGACCAGCACTCTTTACTGGCATACTCTTACATAAATAAATACTTTTAAATACCTCCCGCTACAATGACTCAGGCCGTTCTACATATGGCTTCAATATATTCACATGAAATACCTTCTCCTTATTTCGGACCGAAATTAGGTAATCGACATCTGTCATTTTTTTAACCACCTTGAATGGTCCTTGCCACGTAATGCTCAAGCGATCCTCTTTAGCTGGTAAAAGTAGCCAAACTTCCTCACCTGGAACCAGGGATAGTAGTTTGGAGTTCCGATTTGCGTACTTCCGATACCGTGCTAACGCCCCCGCCAAACAATCACGTGCCACCAAACAAGATTTTATAATACGTTCTCTGAGGCTCACTACATACTCATAACTCGTAACTGAGGTGCTATTTGCACATTTTCCAGTTAATAAATCCTTCAATATGTGCATCGGCCCCTTTGCGTTTGCCCCATACAGTAATTTGAAAGAGGAAAATCCTGTACTCTCTTGGGGAGCCTCCCTATAAGCAAAAAGGACCGCTGGGAGTAACTGTTACGCACAAGATTTTTCTAAGACTGTGTGTAATTAATCTGTATGAATTGTACACTTTAAATTTTTTTGGTCGAAGGTATATAACCCTTGTTTAACTGTAGATACATTTTTACTATGGGGTTACCTTCTCTTATGTCTTGACTCGCCGGTCCATTTTTTCGATCGATGGCTGGTCATTCACCTTATATGGTAGTATCGGTCAACTGTTTCTTGGAATGATTGAAACCAGAGTTGATGTTTATTCCCTGTCCATATAAGGCGTGATTTCTGACATAGCTTTGCCTGGAATGTCTCCTATATCGTCTCGTTTTGACTCTTACTCAGGTGTATGTGTTCTGCGCATGTCTGAACTTAAGGAGAGTTTGAAAGGTCTTCCGCTCAGGGAGTCTACAAGATGTCTTGAGCAGAGTGGACGCATTCCTGCGTCTGTGTTTTTTTATAGGGAATTCTGTAGTCCTCCTGTGAGTTAGTTTAGCTAACTAGGCTTTCCCTAGATGATTCGAAAACTCCTGGAGGCGTATGTTTTGTTGTGTTTATTCCGAAGCAAGGTAATACCCTCCTTATATTGAACTCAGTGATCTACTTAGATGTTTGACATTTGTCGTTCTCTGCTCGCTTGCTTGTTACAGAAAGGAGAGGTTCTTCTACTAGGGATTACACCCCAGGTATCTTCATACCTGAGATTTATATATACACGGGTCATCTAGGCCCAGAGAATAGTTTCTATGCTCTATGAACTTCGCTATGCCAGCGATTGCACCTACGTCGAGGTTAGACTTAGGAATGCATGTAAAGGTCAGCTTGACCTGTTCTCCTGAAACGCCATTCTCGTGCGACCAGTAATAGACTTATTTTGTACATCTGATCTGCCAGCATCAGAGAGGAGTATTGATAAATTTATGTACATTGATGATATGAAGCTGAGGCTGTAATAAGCTGGGATTATCTATATCAGCTTATAGAATATCTGGCACGATTCATTGAAGAACTTTGATTATGCTGAATACCATGAACTGTCGTGTCTATGACTTATGTAAAATGGATGTAACGTATCTGTCATTGTGGCGTCAAAATAAATGATGGAAACGTCAACAGCAGTTTCACACTTTTATGACTTTCCACGTCATATCTCATGTTTGTAGATTTGTGAAGCTACATCACATCTACACTCGCAACAAGCAACAACAAACCAGACCAAGACACCTTACACTTCAGCCTATAATATCCCTGGTGTCTATAGGGGTGGTACTTTACTTGGCTACAGATTAGCTACGACTATTGGACTTACACCTGCAACGTTCATAGTGGCCAGTATCATCTTAAATCCACCCTTATCATTTTATGGTGGCCAATAGCTGGTTTTTGTCTGGTACCAACACTCTCGGGGGTCAACAAACTCATACAGCATACAACATTCAAGTTCGTGAACTACATCTCCTTCAAGATTCAACATCTACAATGAAACATAGCAAGTTCGCTATATTTTGAAAGTACCCGGCGCTGCTCGACAGTTTGTCAATTTTGCTGATTTAGAAGGTCAAGTGCCGATCGAATCGATTTACTGCTACTGCATTCAGAAGGTCAAGTGCCGATCGAATTGATACTGCATTTAGAGGGTCAAGTGCCGATCATTGTAAGAAGGACAAGTTCCGAAACTTCATTCCTGCATCAGAAGCTCGATTTCCTTCGTCATGGCTGTTTATGGGAGCAGATGTCGATCAACGTTGGATCATTTATCCTCAGAATGCTGATCACAACCCATCTGCACCGTGCTGACGTTTGGACTTATATAAGTTAAGTGGCCTGTTTTGTTTGTGAACTGTGCCCTTATACTCTAACTGAGCTTTCTGTATTTTTCACATTCTAACTGTTTATATGTTACATGTTTTCATGTTATATGTTATTTGTATATTTATATGTTTATATTTCAGCGGGTTTCGGTTGGGTGGTGTCTTTCAGTAGAATATACCACGTGACAGAGGTTTCTATTGTGAGCGTCTTCTTTAGGGACTGCGCAAATTTCCTATTGTGAAATTTGCTAAGCGACAACTGTTGCTATATTTGTTTAGTTGTGACGAGCTGTGCTCTATTTTTCGTCGTTTTTGTAATATTTTTTTTTCTTCTGTTCTTTAGTTTTGATTTCACTTGTTTGTATTTGTAGGTCTCCTCTTTCCTATTTTTTAGTTCTATACACCATTTTGTTTATACACTGTAACGTCATTTGTTTGTTTACCTTTTTCGCATTTGTCATCACATTCTTTGTGATATTTTCTTTAATTTTCGCTGTTTATTTAGTTGACTTCTGCGGATGTTTTCGTATTGACTTTGATCTTTGTTATTGTTTACATTGTCTTTGATCTTTGTTATTGTTTACATTGACTTTGATCTTTGTTATTGTTTACATTGTCTTTGATCTTTGTTATTGTTTACATTGTCTTTGATCTTTGTTATTGTTTACATTGTCTTTGATCTTTGTTATTGTTTACATAGTTCTTAGTTAGCATTCACTATTGTTAAATATTTGCACTTATCATAACTAACTGGTGGATTTGTTCATGCACTATTGGCTGTATAGTGCAGTTATGATAAATAACTGATGGATATGTAGTTATGCAGTATTACATGTGTAGTGCCCTTATGATTAAGGAGTGACTGGTGGTATTATTATACATTTGATAATACAAGTTCTGTGTCAAAGACTTGTTTCCCACAGAGATTAGAGTAAACGTTGTGATTATACAAGTACTTTATTTAAGTCTTGTTACCATTAAGGTTGAAATAAGATAGTAAATTATTTCAGGTTTGAGACTCATAATATTAGACATCATGTCTACACTTGAGTACTTTATTGAGCAAGGGAAATCCCTTGGTAAGACTGGTGATAAATTAGAAGAGTTTGCGACTACTCAATATGCCAAGGCTTTGAAGTCGGAAGAAAAAAAGATGAAAGCACAAGCTGAACAAAAATGAAAATAGATGCTGAGAATTTAAAAATTCAGATGCAAGCAGATGAAAGAAAATTCCAGATGGAAATGAAAAAACAGAAAAGAGAGGATGAAGAGAAAAAGTTACAAAGAGAGGCTGAGACTGAGGAGAGAAGAATTCAGCTACAATTAGATGCTGAAAATAAAAGACTTGAAAAAGAGGCTGAAAATAAAAAACTAGAGAAAGAGGCTGAAGAAAAAAGGTTACAAAGAGAAGCTAAGGCTGAAGAAAGAAGGTTACAAAGAGAGGCTGATGAGAGAAAAGCAAAAATGAAGCATGAAGAAAAACTCTTAGTTTTGGAGTTAGATAAGTTAAAGTTGATGAACATGGGTAATGCTAATGATCCAAATAAATTGTCATCTTCTGATAAGTCTAATGCTAGTACTTTCAAGATTAAACTACCAGCATTCAATGCTTCCAGTGACGATATAACGTTTTATCTGGACAGATTTGAACGTTCACGTAAAACTCATAAAATAGATAAATCACTGCATGTTTATCTTCTTCTTCTTCTTCTGTCCTTAGCCACCGACCGTCAAAGCAGTCAGTGGCCATTACGCCTAGTGGCGTCTTAGGGCAACAGCAGATAGGTTTTCTTCGCCATTGTTTCCCATCACGCCAGGTGGCGTCTTTAGGACAATGGCAAATCAACCCATTTGCCGTTGTTTCCGTAATCGAAGTGTCTGGCAAACGGGTGATCAGCCCGTTGGTGCATGTTTATCAGTTGTCCAATATACTTAGAGGTGATGCTTTGAGTATGTTAAGCGTGGTAGATAAGCCTGACAAGAACAATTATGAGGTTGTCAGGGTGGTCCTGTTAAAAAAATACCAACTTAACGAAGACGGCTATCGTCTTCAATTTAAAAATATGTTGCCAGAAACTGGAGTGGAATTCTCTGAATTCATTTCAAAGATACGTCTTACTTTTACACGTTGGGTTGAGCTGTCTAAGACAGAACATACATATGAAGCACTTATGGACTAACTACTTAGAGACAAGGTTATGTCTTCTGTCAATGAGTCTTTTCTTGCTTTTCTTCATGAACGTAAGCCTAAAAACATAAAAGAAATGGAAGAATACTGTTGCCAGTATGTCACTGCGCACCCTCACGTAACGATTAGCAACTCTAGAGTAAAAGAAGGTTTGCCAGTTGCTTCGGCAGCACCATATGGCCCAAACTTCATGCGTAAATTTCAAGGTACTCAACAAAATTTTAATAGGAAGAGTAACCGTAATTATGCTCAGAATCATGGCAATCAATCACATGGTGATTCTTCTTCGAAGAACTGGAGACAAGCTGATAGTCCTCATTATACTACACCCAATAATTTTAGACATTTCCGCAAAGGTAGTCAGTATAGAGGCAATCGAAACTATTTTTCGCGGAGACCTCAAGACCAGAATAATAGAGGTTCTCACCAATATAGAAGTGATAATGACAGTTATGGAAACTGGGATTCAAACCAGGATAACAATTACAGTAGAGAGTATAATGATAATTTCAGAAGCAATAATAGTCGCGGTAGATCTCAACGTAAAAGAAAGAGATATCAACAGGCAAACTCTGTACAGCAAGAGTCTCAGGGAGCATGTAAACAAGGTGATGATAATAAAAACTCTAGTGCTATCACAGGTTCTGCCATTGACTTTGGTAGGGCAACTAAATGTCTCCAATGCAGTACTTTGTTCGAACCGACTACCGTAACTACTTTGAGCTGTGGTCACCCTCTTCTCGCTCTTCCTGCGACAGTTGCGCATGACGGGAGAGGTTCTCTTATCCTACATAAGGGTCTTGTAAATAGTAATCCAGTCTCAGTTCTTTTTGATTCTGGATGTACTACTATTGGTGTTAGACAATCTCTTGTAGATCCATCCTGTGCTACAGGAAAGGTCATCAAATGTGTCACATTTGGTGGCACTTTGGAAAAGTATCCTACTGCCATAATACATATTGCCACTCCCTTCTTCACGGGAGATGTCCACGCGTGTCTTCTACCAAACCCTATTGCGGACCTTATTATCGGTCGTATTTACGGAGTTAGGGAATGTACCCCACAGCAGATTGCTGTTTGGGAGGAGCAAAATATTGAAGCTACCAATGCAGTGGTCACAAGAGCACAAGCTCTGGAAACACCTCAAACTTCATTAACTGATAATAATGAAGTAAATAGCCAAAATAGTCACTTGAATATTTCACGTGACTCATTCATTAAATTGCAAGAAGAAGATCCTTCTTTACAAAAATTCTTCATTCTAGCAAAAAAAGGTGATCCAAATCAGAATACAAATAGAAAGTCTTGGATTTCTTTGAAGAACGGCGTACTTGTGCGTATGGTACAAGACTCGACTACGTCTACACATTCGCAAATTCTTGTGCCTAAGAGTATGAGATTGCAAATATTGCAACATGCTCATGACTCGCAATGTGCTGGACATATGGGTTTTTCCCGTACAAAGTCGAGGGTTCTTGCGGCTTTCTTTTGGCCATTTGTGAGCAAGGACATACGTATTTACTGTCGTTCTTGCAAAGTATGTCAGGAGGTCAAATCTAAAGGACCACGACATACTGCGCCTATCCAGGCTGCTGACATTCCTATTCGGCCGTTTCAGAAAATGGCAATAGATATTATCGGTCCTTTTAGGATCAAGTCGGCCAGAGGACATCAATTTATCCTAACATGTGTCGATATGTGCACACGTTGGCCAGAGGCTATACCTCTTAAGAGCATCTCCACTGCCGATATCGCAGACGCTCTTTGGCTGATATTTTCTCGCTTGGGATTCCCCAGAGAAATATTGTCAGACCATGGCACTCAACTTATATCTGACACTATGTCACAGGTAATGTCTATGCTACATATTAAAAGGTCTCTCAGCAGTATCTATCACCCAATGTCTAATGGGTTAGTTGAGCGTTTGAATAGAATACTCAAGACTTTACTTGGGAAGATAACTGAGGATCATCCTCAGGATTGGGTTAGGGTTTTACCCGCGGCTCTCTTTGCTTATAGAGAGGTCCTCAATGAACACACAGGGTTTTCTCCTTTTGAACTTGTCTTTGGCGCGCGACCGCGCGGCCCTATGTCTTTACTCCACGATCTTATCACTGCCGATAATATTAACGATGAAACTCAAACTTCTTATGAGTATGTCATTGCTCTTAGGCAAAAGATCATCGAGGCATGCAAACTAGCAACTTCTTCATCCGAATTTGCTAAAGAAAAGGCAAGGCAGTTTGCAAATAAGAATAGATGTCTACGACAACTTTGTCCAGGTGACAAAGCACTCGTTCTACTTCCTTCAAGGGAGAACAGACTTCTTATTGCATGGAAATGTCCGTATGCAATAGTCTCTAAAGTTTCCGACGTCGACTATGTTGTCGATATTGATGGAAAGCATAAACTTTCCACATAAATATGCTCTCGGAATTTCATGAACGACCGGACTATTTGCAGCCTATTTTTCAGGCGACGGACGATTCTCCAGTACCTCATGGTCATTACTCATCCCTGTCAGTTATACAGGATGAGGAAACTACTTTTTCTGATGTCAATCTTCCTCTTCCTGTGATCCCACTTCATTCTATGGAATCTTGGAAAAACGTTACTGTTTCTCCTAATCTTTCCGCTGAGGATCATCGACAAGTCTCTTCGACGTTACAAACAGTTCAGGATGTCCTTACCGACATCCCTGGACACACACATGTCATCGAACATGACATAATACTTACTGACAATAATCCTATCAGGGTCAGACCCTATCCTATACCTATCCATTTTCAGTCACAAGTCAAAAAAGAATTGGATGAAATGATACGATTGGAAATAATTGAACCATCCACTTCAGCATACTCTTCGTCTATGGTTATTGTTCAAAAGAAAGACAATAACATCCGCCTTTGCGTTGATTATCGCAAATTGAACCAGGTTACGAAGTTTGATGCTGAACCTATGCCTTCATTAGAAGAGTTACTAAACAAACTTTCTAATTCTATATTCTTTACCAAAATCGACTTGTCAAAACGTTATTGGCAAGTTCCTTTAACTGAACGAACCAAACCTCTTACTGCTTTTTCTACACCTAGGGGTTTATTTAAATGGAATTTCATGCCTTTCGGCTTTATGAACGCCCCTGCTACATTCGTACGCGTGATGCGTCGAATTCTCTCATATCGTACAGATGTCATAGCATACTTAGACGATATCTGTCTGTTCAGTGATTCCTGGGAAGATCACTATTTGGGTTTATACGAATTGCTGTCTACTCTTCGCGAGTATAACTTAACTGAAAAACCCTCTAAAGCCTTTATAGGATTTAGTGAGATTTCTTTCCTGGGTCATCGTGTTGGTCATGGTCTTTTAAAGACAGAGGACCACAATGTTTCAAAAATATTTAACATTTCTGTCCCTGAGACGAAAAAACAAGTGCGTAGTCTCTTAGATCTGATACAATTTTACGGACGATTCATTCCGAATCTGTCCTCCATTATGGCACCTCTTTCTACTTTATTGAAGAAAGGATCGCCTAATCTGATCCGCTGGTCTCAAGAATGCCAATCCTCATTGGACCAGATTAAAGCTCTATTTTCATCTCCACCTATCCTTAGGTTACCTACTATTGAGAAGACTTTTGTTCTTCGAAGTGACACCTCGTCCACTGGGATTGGGGCAGCACTAATGCAGGAGTATTCGGATACTTTGCATCCGGTGATGTATATCTCTAGGAAATTAAATGCTGCAGAAAGGAATTACTCGGTTTTAGACCGTGAATTATTGGCTATGGTTTGGTCAATTCTCAAGTTACAAAGATTCCTTCTAGGCACGCATTTCATTGTGGAAACCGACCAGAAAGCTCTTACTGCTATTCAGAGCAAAAACTTGAAGAGCTCGAGGTCCACTCGATATGCCATAGCTCTTCAACCCTTTCATTTCACGGTGCGAGCTATCCGTGGTTCGGATAATGTGATGGCAAACATTCTGTCCAGATGCCCACATGATTCCACTTAATTCTTCTGTCATATATATATTTCCTGAGGAACGTCGAGATCTATAACAGTTCTCTACTATAGTGATATATCAGCACATATGTTCTCACTTTTTGGAATTTATAGCATTGTACTGTATAATTTCATTTTTTCTGTTACCGATTTTGGTATAACGGAAGAAGGCTTAGTTAGCAATATATGGGCCAAAAGTTCACATGGCCACAATTTATATATTGTATTTTGATTACTGTATTAAGAAATTTAACATTTATCATAAAGATTTGTGTTATTAATATTTTCGCAGCACATCATTGACGTCTGCGAGATTATGGACATTATGTCAACCATGAAGTATGTAAAGTTCTAACCTACTTGGGAACGAATTATGTCCATTTCTCCGAGAAACATCTAATGTATTAGTATAATGCATTGTATCATGATATTATTACATGCTTGTATAATGTACTGTTTGGTTTAAGATGTGTAATTCTCTAATGCGGTATATTAGTATATAACACCGCTGTTTTCATGACACTTCATACTATGATAATATATATTTGTATTTATATGAGTATAGTTTTGCTTGCATTATGATGTTGCCATCATTGTGGCGTATGTTGGTGGCACCTCCCTGGAATATACGTGTACACTTAGGGAAATATTTTCTCTAAGGATCTGAGATATAATCTCAGCTATCGCTCCATGCGTCGAGCTAGCCTCATATTAGGCATTATATCCGCGCATCATACGTGCGTTACGAGCCTGTTGTTTCTGGCTCTTGGATTAAAAAAAATGTTTCATTTTTTTCCCCCGGGGTTTGCGGTAATCTGTTACGCACACAATTTTTCTATGACTGTGTGTAATTAATCTGTATGAATTGTACACTTTAAATTTTTTTGGTCGAAGGTATATAACCCGTGTTTAACTGTAGTTACATTTTTACTATGGGGGTTACCTTCTCTTATGTCTTGACTCGCCGGTCCATTTTTTCGATCGATGGCTGGTCATTCTCCTTATATGGTAGTATCGGTCAACTGTTTCTTGGAATGATTGAAACCAGAGTTGATGTTTATTCCCTGTCCATATAAGGCGTGATTTCTGACATAGCTTTGCCTGGAATGTCTCCTATATCGTCTCGTTTTGACTCTTATTCAGGTGTATGTGTTCTGCGCATGTCTGAACTTAAGGAGAGTTTGAAAGGTCTTCCGCTCAGGGAGTCTACAAGATGTCTTGAGCAGAGTGGACGCATTCCTGCGTCTGTGTTTTTTATAGGGAATTCTGTAGTCCTCCTGTGAGTTAGTTTAGCTAACGAGGCTTTCCCTAGATGATTCGAAAACTCCTGGAGGCGTATGTTTTGTGGTGTTTATTCCGAAGCAAGGTAATACCCTCCTTATATTGAACTCTGTGATCTACTTAGATGTTTGACATTTGTCGTTCTCTGCTCGCTTGCTTGTTACAGAAATGAGAGGTTCTTCTACTAGGGATTACACCCCAGGTATCTTCATACCTGAGATTTATATATACACGGGTCACTCTAGGCCCAGAGAATAGTTTCTATGCTCTATGAACTTCGCTATGCCAGCGATTGCACCTACGTCGAGGTTAGACTTAGGAATGCCTGTAAAGGTCAGCTTGACCTGTACTCCTGAAACGCCATTCTCTGCGACCAGTAATAGACTTATTTTGTACATCTGATCTGCCAGCATCAGAGAGGAGTATTGATAAATTTATGTACATTGATGATATGAAGCTGAGGCTGTAATAAGCTGGGATTATCTATATCAGCTTATAGAATATCTGGCACGATTCACTGAAGAACTTTGATTATGCTGAATACCATGAACTGTCGTGTCTATGACTTATGTAAAATTGATGTAACGTATCTGTCATTGTGGCTTCAAAATAAATGATGGAAACGTCAACAGCAGTTTCACACTTTTATGACTTTCCACTTCATATCTCATGTTTGTAGATTTGTGAAGCTACATCACATCTACACTCGCAACAAGCAACAACAAACCAGACCAAGACACCTTACACTTCAGCCTATAATATCCCTGGTGTCTATAGGGGTGGTACTTTACTTGGCTACAGATTAGCTACGACTATTGGACTTACACCTGCAACGTTCAGAGTGGCCAGAATCATCTTAAATCCACCCTTATCAGTAACCTATCCCATTCTTGCGGAGATTCTGCGGTCACTTTTGCCAGCATGTGTTTTAATTCACCGTTAAAGGGCTCGCAAACTCCGTTTGACTGAGGGTGATATGGACTCGTGAATGTTTGGGCAATACCCAACAGCCCAGTGATTTCTGACATCTCCTTCGAAATGAACTGGCGGCCCCTATCCGATAATATCTCTTCTGGAAAACCAAACCTGCAAAACAGCATCTGCAAAGCCTCTGCGACTGCTTGTGAAGTAATATTCTTCATCGGCACTGCCTCCGGCCACCTGGTGCACAAATCCACCATCGTTAAAATGAACCGATATCCCCTGTCTGAAGTAACTGAGAGGGGGCCTATAATATCAATCGATACTTTTTGGAAAGGTCGTACTGACAAATCCGTAACCTGCACTGGAGCTTTGGGAGTTCTGCCTTTATGCCTCATCTGTTGGCATATCTTACAGGATCTACAATATAGTTTAATGTCCTTGCTAAACAATGGCCAATAGAATTGTGACAGCACCTTCTGGCGCGTTCGAGCCACACCCATATGTCCCGCGAAAGGGGAGTCATGTGCAACCTCTAAAACTTTTGCTCTAAAACTACACGGTACCACCACTTGGCGCTGGGTTTGTACTCCCTTAGCGAAACACCTAGTGAGAACATTATTCTTGAGCTCGAACCAATGTCTGGCCAACTTCGTGCACTTTACATCACCTCTCTTGGCAAAGTTGTAAAATTTACGTAGTGATCCGTCAGACCGTTGGTGCTGGATGAAGTCCGACACCTGTTTATCCTGACTCACTTTGATCAATTCCAATGTCTTAGCTTCATGATGCGACGCTTCTAATGCGTCATCTGCCTTTGACTGCGCCCTCGTAATCACCGCATTGGCCCTAAGTACACGATTGTCCCTCCATTTCCTGATGTCCATCTGAGTACCTTCCTGCACACCTTGCACATTACCCACAATCAAATCCGCTATCGGTACTTCGAGTACACAGGCCTGTACTCTACCAGATATGAAGGATGTGTCCACTTCAATAATGGCAAGAGGGTAATACTCAATGTTACCCCCGAAAGTGACGCATCTTGCTGTCTTACCTATCAAGCATGAGTCGTCAATGCAGGATCTACGCACTCCTATAGTCGTACATCCCGTGTCTCTCAACACAGACACTTCCTGCTTTTGCACAAATCCTGGATGCAAATCCAAATGACCATTTTTTTCAAGAGAAGAGAGACAAGGCAGAGTGTGACCACAGATAAGCATAGGCTTACCGTCTGGTTCAAATAATGGTTTACACCCTTCGCAATTCTCATTGTTAAAAGTTTCTAATATGCAAGTCGAATTCGCACGTTCTAAATTATTAGCACAAACCTTTGCTAAATGTCCTGTTCCCTTACAAAGACTACAGTGTAGCTGATTATTGCTATCTTTTTTGGACTATTATTTGGAGAGTGTCTGACTACTCGGTCTGATTCGTTTTTCTCAAAGGATTTGTTTCTTTGGTAAGGTGAGCTTTTGCGAAATCGTTTTTGTTCCTGCTCGTTTGGCGCATCTATCTGGATCTGATTCCGCGGGTACCTATCATGTCTGTCTCCAGTATATCTGTATTGATTTTTATCAGATTGATAGTTAAATTTCTTCCTCGGTGATCTGTGGTCCCGATAATTGTCATACCGTGCAGGAGATCTGTCTCCCCGAAAGTATGGCCTATCATAATTAAATCTTCTGGGGCCAAATCTATCGACAATCTTCGATTTATGTTGATTGCAAGGTTTTCTAGTAATTTTTCCTATACTCGCTGAGAAAGTCTCCTAGATACTTCCCCTGTGTATGACCTTTCCTGGATGCGCGGTCACGTTTTGGTGTCCTAAGTCTGACGTCATACCGATGTTTTTGGGCTTGCGTTCCTGGAAAAACGCAATAAGCTCAGATGAACATGATGACAATACTTTGTCCCGTAACATAAGGTCGAACAGCCCATCAAAGTCTCTAGTAATACCTTCCATCTCGATCCATCGATTTAGTAGCTGAGTAATTTTCGCAATAAAATCCTCAAAATCCTGATTGATGCCTGGTATCACGTCTCGGAAACGCGCCCGATACCCTTCCGCCGTTAGGCAAAATTTCCTTAGCAACCTCTCCTTGACTATGTCATAAATTGCTCTGTCGGCTAAAGGGATACTATACACGGTTTCTAACGCAGAACCTGAAAGCAAGTTTCCCAGCAGAACAGGCCATTCTTCCTTCTTTATCTTCCAAGCCAAAACTTCTGCTTCAAAACGTTCCAAATACACGTCCATGCTGTCCAAATCTTGATTAAAATTGGGTAACCGTAGTCTATAGGGACGTGAGAATTCTTTCCCACCTTGATACCTGCTTCCTGGACTCATTATCTAGCTTCTTCAGATTTATTTCTCTATCCGCTTCAATTTTCTTCACCTCTTTCTCTGCTTCTATCTTGAATTTATCAGCTTCTATCTTGAATTTATCAGCTTCAATCTTCAATGTATCAGCTTCAATCTTCAATTTCTGGAATACTCTCTCCTCACAGCATTCTATCATTTTCCTGTTTTTCTTTCCATTTTTTTTCTGCCCATTCCTATAGAGCAGGGCCTGTTAATGCTAGTTCTTTACCAACATCAACAAATTCTAAGAGGCTAGCCATCGTAATGTAATGTAATTTAATTAAAATTTCTTAAAGTGGTACTCAGTGTACAAAAAAAAAAAAAAAGGCCTTCAGATATTTCCCACCGGAAAATTATCAAATATTGTACCAAAAAAAGAATCAAAATTATATGTAATGTCAGAAATACTGACTGTACCAATCAAATAGGTGTATTCAGTATTATTGTGTGAAGTTATTCAACAACCTAATCTGCTGTACCCATGACACCTTTAATATTTAAGCCGTGAAACTAAATCCTACTGCAATATAATTAATGGCATAAACATACATGTGATTCTCAACCAAACCAGACCACTACGTCTTCACCAGCCACAATACACAACTTACTCTTATGCCATCGGTACTGGAATTGAAATTGAGATACCCTTCACTAAAACAAAACAAACATGCATACAAACTATGATAACAGTAATGAAGATGATCAAGACGACCTTACTACACGAACGAACACAACAGTACGGTTGAATAAGAAAAAAGAAAAAAAGATCCCCTCAGACAGCAACAGATGTCTAATTACAAACCGTGGCTGTTAACAAATGAAAACAAGAGTTTGGGAGTTTAACGTATGTACATGATAGTAAGAAGAATACGAGAGAATACTACTCTTAAACATGACAAAGAGACACTATTACAAATATGACACCGTGCAAACAAACCAGACCTGCACCACTAATACACAAAAATGTGCAACGTGAATTATGCAGGGCAGCCAATAGGGTCAGCTCTATGTGCCCGAGCTCCAGCACACAATTCACCCCGCAACCGTCCTAAAGAATACTTTAGCACAATCTCTTTCCGCAATGCAAAAGAGAAAATCCTAAACCCACACACCAACCAAATGACACCAAAATTATACTTCTCCGAAGACACAACAAAAACCTACAATAGACAATGAAGTGACCAAAGGTAGTTTGTTGCAACACCACACCAGTTGGATGACGTACTCCCCAACCAAATGGAAAAGAGGTCACCGGAGAATGAATACTAATTATATAATATTATAAAGTAAAAAGGTACTAAAAGAAAAATAAGTGTCCACTAATATATAATAATAATACACCATCAAGAAAATTAACTATAAATCAATTGAATTGATGATCTCCGAAGGTCTGGGTTCCTGATGATGACGTTGATATCCTCAGCACCTTAGTCACTAATGATCCAATGTTCCACACAACGAACGACACGTTACACAGTTACGTAAAGATACAAATACTGTCCATTAGGATGACCCCTGAGTGGTCCCAGCACTATCATGTAAGGCACAAAGACCACACTTGTCACCAGATAGTGCCTCGTCTTCACTGAAATATCACAGGGATGTCAAGGAAAAAAATCAGACCACCCGTATCAAAGTTATACCACACCTGTATACTAGCTCGTCGTCAGCAGCAGGCGAGGATTTGCCAGCTCCACTCCAATAACATCTCACGAGTTCATGAAAGTTACCACAAAGGTGTAGTACAGCCTTCTACGTGAGAAAAAGTTCAGTACAGTTTATGATGATGGACTGCAGTGTTTTGTATAAGGCAAAGATCGTAACGTAATTCTGGTACTGTTCAGCTTCTGGCAACTTCCGTAACGATCGTGTGTAAAATGTTGATACTGTAATGCACCAGTTCCAGTGTTCGGCAAGCACCCAGATCCCCAAGAAGACTCAACCCCTTGATTTCACAGGTACGTCGTCGCCTGAGCCAGTAAACACTGTGTAATGGCAACACTGTCCCGCTGTTGGCTTTCAAACTGCGCTACAGCGTCCTCTAGTCTTTACCAGTCAGACGCTGCAAAGAATGCTACCACGGCTGCCATCCACTTGTTCGCCTAACATGTCTTAGCAGCAACAACTTCGTTCTCTCAGCTTTGCAGACAATGAAATGAATAACAATGACCCTGCTACAATTTGGTTCACACAGCAGACGTTGGCCGACAACGGCGTCGTTTTCTTAACCAGAGGAGTGTCCAATGACGCCCTGACGTTTTGTTCAATCTGGCACTCTCGTACAACCAGGACCTGTAAGTAACTCTAGGTCCCTACCAACTGTTCATACCAGGCCAAACATCTTCATCGTCAACAGGCAATTACCCCCTAAACCTCTATAACTGAAAACTTTTTTCACTCAACTGAAGCTACCTTCAACTTGCGAAGAGCCAGCAAATATCTCCTTATACGCTATTGCACATGTAACGTGACAGCGTACTGTTCATAAACAAAATCTACTTCACTGTGTATTGCTAATCCGTGACCCGTGACTCACTGTTAAAAAAAATACCTGACAACTACGTGAATGTAGGTCTACAGTGTACGTGACCTAAAATAAATTTCTGACATGGCGCTGCAATGAATGTGAAAAGATCATGAAACATGAGGACCCAAATACGAGCTCCCCACCTGACACAGAGTATTTTGTATTAAAATACACATATGCCTTAGTCCTCGAAATCCTACACACGAGAGAGAGAGGGGTGGAGTGGAACACATTCAAGTAACAACCAACACCGGCAATGTTCCCAACTCTGTCTAATGTATTCACATAATTCTTCTTCTTCTTTGATCCATAACCACCAACCGTCAAAGCAGTCAGCGGCCATCACGCCTGGTGGCGTCTTGTAGGGCAGCAACAAATTGATTCCACCTTGCTCGGTCGGCGGCCATCCTTCGTACAGTGCCCCAAGTGTGGTTTCATTCTTTGCATATCTGCTTCCACAGTTCTCCGCCAAGTTGTTTTTGGTCGGCCTCTCTTTCGCTTTCCCTTGGGGGTCCATAGCATAGCTGTTCTTGTGATGGTATCAGGGTCCTATCTGAGGACGTGGCCAACCCAACTCCAGCGTCTGCCAGCTATGATGGTGTGCATGTCCTCCTGGTTACTCCGAATAAGTAGTTCTTGGTTGCTGATGGTGTTTGGCCAAAAGATTCGGAGAATTTTCCTTAGGCAGATTGTGTGGAAGGAGGACAGTTTCGACATTTCCTTCTCTGTTACTCTCCAACATTCCGCACCATAGAGAAGCACAGAAAGTACACAGCTCTCATACAGTCTTAATCTGGTGTTTGTGCTGTACTGGGAAGACTTCCAAATGTTGTTGAGAACAGCAAAGGCTGTTCTCGCTTTATTCATTCTGTTGTTAATGTCCTTGCTTGTTCCGCCGTCAGGTGTTACTATGCTTCCTAGGTAAGTAAATGTGTCTGTCTGTTCTAGCTTCTGGTTCCTTACTGTTATTGGCTCAGGATTGCCCACATTTAGTGTCATGACCTCTGTCTTCTTCAAATTGATGCTCAGGCCCACCTGCTGGCCATACTTATTCAGTCTATTGGTTTTGTCTTGAATGTGTTGATGTGAATGCGCGAGTAGTGCAATGTCATCTGCATATTCCAAATCTTCCAGTGTAGAAAACGTTGTCCATCTAATTCCTCTTGGACTGCCCTCTGTTGTCTGGCGCATCACCCAATCTATGACTGTCAAAAATAATGTTGTTGATAAGGGGCATCCCTGTCGTATTCCTATTTTCACTTCGAAAGTTACATTACTCGATCCAACACTGCACGTAAAGTTAGAATAGAGGCTTTTTATAATGGAAACAATGCGGCTGGGAATTCCATAAGCCCTCAGAATTTTCCATAGGCTGTCCCTGTGTATGCTGTCGAAAGCCTTTTCAAAATCAACAAAGTTAATGTACAGCTGTCTCTGCCATTCTGAGCACTGCTCTATAATGTTCCTGAGGGCAAATATATGATCTGCACATCTTCTGTTCTTTCTGAAGCCCGCTTGTTCTTTCCTCAGTTTATGGTCAACTGCTTTTGAAATTCTGTGGATGATTTTTTTTTTTTTTCGTTCGCCCGCTAATACTCGAGGCGAAATCTCAGGTTATCATTTATGTCTAACCTGACATTGATTTTACGTGAGTATCCCTTTATTTCTTGTACAGAGACAAATGTCCCTCGCCATTCAGGCAAATACTCGCCGATTTCGGAGGTACCCATTGCAGCTGGGTCGGCTCAGGAGCCGCCAGTCCCTGGTCGACGACACACCTTCAAATATGCTCGCCAGGTCTCGAGTTAATCCAGTCCAAATCCCGGTCGACGAAAAATCCTCAAATGCCGTCGCCCGGGTTTGATCCTGTATCACCCGGTCGCCAGAGCGGTGTTGTAACCACTACGCTAGCGCGGCTCCTTCTGGATGATTATCTTGCCTAGTATTTTGCTGGGAACTGAGAGGAGGGTAATTCCTCTCCAGTTGTTGCAGTCTGCAAGGTCGCCCTTCTTGGGCAATTTTACAATTATTCCTTTACTCCACTCTGTTGGTGTTGTCTCAGTTTCCCAGACTTGTGCAAATAGTGGTTCTAATAGTTCTGCTGCTAGTTCAGGGTCTGTCTTGAATAGCTCAGCATTTAGATTGTCGTGACCAGGCGCTTTTCCATTTTTTAGCCCTTTGATAGCTGTGATAATTTCTTCTTTTCGTGGAATGTCTGTATTTACGTCTAAGTCACTTTCAGCCTCAGGAATTCACATAATTATCACCACAAAAGTACAACAATATATGCAGTCAGCAAAGCGTAACACATTCATGAAAATCCCAGATAACCAAATGCCTTATATTCTCACAACTAAATATCCTCTTGCATCCGACAATTCGAGTCGGCCATCATCACCAAAAAGCTCCTCGCTCTCTCTACTCTCTCTTCTTCACTGCCCAATCAGAACGCCCCTTGCTTTCATCCCGGACCTGCTGACCTCGGAGTTTCATATTGTTAATTTAAGTTATGAGAACACCTCTCACACCCGACTGGCATTATGTACCCGCCCCCAGCGGAGCACCGCCAGTCCACAGCTGTGTTAATAACACTGTGACAGCTGTAAATATATGTATTTATATTAAAGATTTTCGATCTTACACGCGCTCTCTTATCTATAAGAAATGAATCAACTATGAATGTGTAAAATAACATATAACAAATTTAATAATCGATGTCTTTAACAAATTTAATTAAATATGGATGAAGATGATTTTAGGAGGTTTTAAAATTTGTCTTCACTGAGACTTAATTGGGGACTGATGGTTATTAGTGTCCTTTGCGTGCCTGTTACAAAAGACTTAGCTTGTTGAGTACTGCACTCGGTCGTTGTCAGGTTTTTTGTGATGAGGACTCTTTTCTAGAAGCGTCTAGACGAACTTCACTCCTATTGTCAAAGTGGTCCACCAGTAGCCAGACTCAAGAGTTTCTAGAATGTGTCGTCAACGGTGTCTACCTTCGCACAAGATTACTTCTGGCAGAGTTGTAGATAATGACGCTTCTATCTCAAGGGGATATCACAAGATAATTAGAAGTCAAGAACAATGCTGCATAGGGCAGAGCACTATAAACTTTTACCTGATGCGGCACCTGGTGTGAAGTTTTAAGCAATGGTTTGGCTTGTTCGATCCCCCAGCTGGTTAAATCCAGCGAAATTCCTTTTATAATTAATATTTGGCTTTGTAGCTGTTGTATCGAAAGGTTTTTATTAGTGTGTAGTTATAGTATTGGAGTAGAAGAAGTCTTCTCTCTTGAAACTGTGAGATCGCAATGCTGGAGAGGAACACTGGAAAGTCACTGCTGTGACGGTCTCTGCTTCAGATAGAATTCAAAGTAAAGTCAAAGCCTACGGCACCACTTCCGCTAAGTAATTATTAGTGATAATTTAAACAATTCAATAAAACTCAACTTCAACAATATAAAATTGATAAGACTCTTAAGTACAATTATGAACTATTTATTATATACATCTATCTTTTTTGTGCTGAGTTATGAGTGTTGGCTGATGGAATAAATGAAGGAATATTTTACAAAACCTGATGATGATGAAGTTAAATTTTAAATAATTAACTAAAAGTGTCAATGTTGGCTTTCCTACGTAATTGAAAAAAAGAATTCTTCACTGCCTGATTTCACTCTAGTCTCTACTATGCTAATTCACTAGATTACATCATGACACACTGTCCTTGACCTGTCACTCAGGGTGCACGAATTGTCTATATAGTCACTTATCTTGTATGTCCGATGAATGGTTGCTTTATTATTTCACAGTATTTCAGATAGGTCTAGCTTTTGCCAACCAGACACTGCTGGGGATCAAAGCTGAGACCTTGAAACCACTATAGAGACTCCTGGTTAATTCACGGTAGCTCGTATGGTTCTCGATCAGCGACTTATGGTGACACGTTTGAACCTGAGGACAATGTGTTAACCTGTGGCTAGCTTTGGTTTTAAAGTCAACAAGTCTAATGTATATGAGATGTTAGTGTTGTCAGATGTGTGCATGTATATGGATGATACATGGATCAGAATGATTAGCGATAGCGAGACAAGACAGGTGTCTAGCTGCAGAACATTTTATAAAATAAAATAATACAGAAATATAATACATTTTATACATCATTATATACACCCATGGTATGATGTCTTAGTCACCCTTACTTCCTCTGCCTGACACGTCAGCTCTGAAAAGTGCTGTAACTTTATAGCAGGATGTAAAAGCCCCGATAAAGAATGTATTAGTTCTGATAAGGACTGTACTAATCATGATAAGGATGGTTGACAGGACTCTGTTGAGTCACTGTGTGGTTATATTATTGGGTTCCATCTTCAACAGCCATACCAAATAATACAAGTATTGTGTATGCTACCTTCATAACCTAATTATGTCTATCAACTAACCAAATCCTGAAAAAACAGTCATATTTAATGTAATAAATATATACAGTAATTCTACATATCTTCTCAGGATCTTATATAAAGTCTTGAAAAGCTGTCGTTGGTGGAGAATGTACTGCCCGGCCACAGATGGTAAGGTTTTAGCCTTAACAAGCGACTCTCTAGCCTTCGTCCTTCTGTCTTTATGATGGGCAAGTGTGGTTTGAAATCTCCGCGGTCTCTTTTTATAGGCTGGCATCCCGCGTACGAGAAGAAAAGGTCGGCAACTCTGTGTATACATGCTTTGAAGGCCAGCACGTGACAACACCTCGACATTTGCCACTTTATGTTTCCACGACATGAATGTAAAATAGTAAAAATCTTAGTCTTTAATTGCAAATAATTTATCATTTGGATTATTTCCCTTGATTTCTAGCATAAAGTTATTGTCCTTGAATACTGCTGTCGGAGTGTGTGAATAAACGCAGAATAATTTTTTAAAATATTTTATGTGATAAAAGTAATGATCAGCTAAAAATAACTTCGCAGCGTTCCCATGAGAACCTAAAGAGTAACTCTACCCAGTTTCAGGAAGAAATTTAAAGATTTGTATTTAATTAAAAACAAACATCCACTGCCATATATGTATATATATAAATATATATAAATATATACATACATACACATTTATTACACGTTCAAAAGAATATAATGCCGATTTGTTTTGTCACTGATCTCATCATTATTGGTGGCCAGGTGTCTAGAGATTGCTCTCGCCAGTAAATAATTGTACTTACCTTCTTGATCCTTGCTCTACAGTGCAGTTCCACAGGTGGATCTTCTTAATGGCTGGGAATTTCCCGATAACTGTATGGCGATGTCCCACGATTTTCTGTACTTGTGGTAAAGTCTTGGAATTTATTCACCCGAATAGGATATCTGAAACAAATCTGTCAGGTGTGCAGTGCTGTTCTACGTTCACAGAACCACTGAGATCATACGCGTTAGTGGCAAGTCCAAAGCAATGGTTATGCTTGTGTGCGCCTTTCTATTCTAGGCATTAAGAACCACTGTAGTCAAACATTTTCTGTAGGGAGTTTTTTTAATTTAAAATCTGCTATGTGGAATTGCAAAAGAGAGCAATACAAGCCATATGGATGTTCTTACGGTGACTGACTTGCCAATATAATTCATAATTCTCATTTTGACAATATTGCCATGAAGCAGTCGTAGGACTGCGTCTCATAAATATACATATACATTATGACACTATAATTTAAGTCTTGAAGCATACTGAATACTACTAACATTATTTTTAGAGTTTATTTAGTTAACTTATAATTATACAAGGTGATATCCTGTCACCTTTTCTTTTCATACTCCTCATGGATGATGTCATCAAGGCATATAAGGAGAGAACAAGAACGTATTCAGTGGGGTACTGGAAGATGAGACAGGTCTGTATTTCAGAAATGACCTTTGCTGATGATGTTGCCCTGATTGCTAAATCAGAGGCACATCTCCAATCCAACCTGCAAGTCTGGAAGGAAGAGCTGGAGAAGAAAGGGGTGGTCATAAGTAGGTCTAAAACAAAATCCATGGTGATATCACGAAAGGAATGAAGACATCAGATTAAGCTGGGAGAACAGGTCCTGGAGCAGGTCGACCACTTTAAATACCTCGGAGCTATTATAGGCCGAAAGGGAGGCATCAAAGAAGAGTTGGCCACTCATAAAGCTGCAGCTGGGAGACTTTTTCAGGCCATAAATCGAGGAATTCTCAGCAAGAGAGAGGTTAGTAAGAAAAAGAAGATGGCTGTGTACAGCTGCACCTATGTCCCAGTTTTGAAACGTGGGTGCGAGTCATGGGCAATGACTACAAACCATAGTCAATGTTGCCGCCCCCTTGCAAGCATGCACGAGAGAAGAACAGTGTGCAGTTATCATTTTTGTGGGTAGTGTTGGTGATAAACCAGCAGACATTCATCGGAGGATGAAGTGACAGTATGGGGACGCTTGTGTGTCGCTTCAGCAGGTTTATGAGTGGCACAGGAAGTTTAAAAGTGGGGTGTCAACTGTGGCTGATGCAGCTCGCTCCGGCCGGCCTCACACTGCGACTACGCCTGACGCAATCGCTGCAGTGGAACGAGTGATACGATAGCACCGGCGGGTAATAATCGACGAGGTGGCTGGAGAATTGAAGATAAGTCATGGCTCGGCGCACCACATCATTCACGACGTGCTGCAGTACCAAAAAGTCTCCGCAGGTGGGTGCCAAAACAACTCACCTCCGAACTGAAAGAGAGTCGTGTGGATGTTTGTGAAACACTGTTACGACGCTATGAAGCTGAAGGAGATGTCTTTCTACACTGTATAGTCACTGGTGACGAATGCTGGTTCCACTACTTCCAGCCAGAGACTAAGCGAGCCAGCATGGAGTGGTGACATTCATCATCGCCGAAAGCAAAGAAGTTCCGTACAACGCGGTCCGGTGGCAAATTGATGCTCACACTCTTCTGCGACTGTAAAGACCCAATCCCGGAACATTACATGCCCAGGGGATTCACTATTAGCAGCGAATCATATTGTGATCTGCTTCAGAACCACTTGAAACCTGCAATCAGGTCAAAACATCGCGGCTTGCTCAGTTCTCGTGTGTTGTTACAGCATGATAAGCCGCGGCCGCAGACAGCTCGTGCGACAGTAACGAAAATCACGAATCTGAGTTTGGAGTGTCTTCCACATTCTGCATATTCACCGGACCTCGCACCGAGTGATTATTCTGTGTTTGGACCCCTCATGGAGGCATTAGGTGGGAAGATGTTCAGTACGGACGATGAGGTGAAAGAGGTGGTGCATACGGTGGCTACGCAGTCAGTCAGAAGAGTTTTTTTTTTTCTCGCGAAATCCAGGCATTAGTCAAGCGCTGGCACACCTGAATGGAACGTGGTGGGGACTATGTTGAAAAGTGATTAGGTGCTTTAATTTCTATTTGTGCATATATGTATGTGTATATATATATATATATATATATATATATATATGTTGTTCAAAAAAAGAAACGCAACATTATTGTTAAAATTTCAAACTTGTGCCAAAATTTTATTTTACGGAATTAATGTGTCAATCTTGGCATGAAGAAACTTTCAGACTTTAACAATGAAATGATGTTCATTAAATTTGGTTTGGACTTTTATTCTTTGCGACTGAGGCCTCCGTTTCAGTAAGGTGAATGGCCTCCTCTTGCCTCTATCAGAGAACGACATCTCCTTGACATGGATCCGATTAGCCGTTGGATCTGTTGTTGTGGGATGGCTGCCCACTCTTCCCGCAGTGCAAGAGACAACTGTCGGAGATTGGCTGGAGCCACGTCTCGCTGGTGGAGTCGTCTGTCGAGTTCATCCCATAAGTGTTCTATGGGGTTCATGTCTGATGACATGGCTGGCTACGGAATGGTCTAGACGTTGATGTCAGCGAGGAACTGGGTGGTGAGTTGTGCCACATGAGGTCGAGCGTTATCCTGCTGAAAAATCGACTTTCGTGCAGCCAGAAGTGGAAGGACGTGAGGACGAAGAATTTCAACGACGTATCGTTGGGCATTCAGGCGTCCTTCAATTTGCCCCAGGTCACTTCTTCCCATGAAGTTGATCGCCCTCCACATCAGTACACCTCCACCACCATGTGGAGGAGCCTCATCAACGCTGTTCTGGGCGTAGCGCTCATGGACTGCAGTAAACTCTTCTCCGTCTATCGTGTCGCTGGAGCACAAAAAATGTTTCATCACTAAACCAAACCCGTCTCCAGTCATTCCCAACGGTCCATTGACGATGCTGGTTCGCCCACTGCAGTCGGTTCTGGCGATGCCGGTCCGTAAGAACAGGACCTCTGTAGGGTCTTCTAGCCCAAAGACCAGAGTCGTGCAGCCGGTTCCTGACCATTTGATCTGAAATTCGACGAGCTGCTGACATTGACTGGACTGTGGAGGACGCAGATGCAAGTCGATTCCTGAGGTGACGCAGCCGTATGAAGCGGTCTTCGGCAGGAGTTGTGACTCTGGGTCTTCCACTGCGCGGCCGGTCTGCCACTGAGCCAGTTTCTTGAAATCGCCTCTAAAGGCGACTAATGATGCTTCTAACCACATTAAATTGTCTGGCCACTACACTTTGTGACTGTCCAGTCTATAAACGTCCAATGATGATGAGTCGTTGTTCTGTAGTGAGATGAGCCATACTTGCGCATTGAATTTTCAACTGAATTTATTCCAGGAGCGTCAATCTTTTATAGGCATTCAATAATATGGTCAGAGAGTTTTGTGTTCAGTAAGTTTCACGGGATTCTCATGAGCCTGTCACGAGTTAATGTCAAAAATGTTGTTTTGACCTTGACCTCTTTCATGACCTTACGAATCATGAGGTGAATACAATTCAGGTAACCACGAGAAGTTAATGACCAGATGGACACAGTCGATAGGTTGACTGATGTCCAATCAGCGAATATCTTTTATAAAAGTAACACCAAAAAAGTTGCGTTTCTTTTTTTTAACAGTATATATATATATATATATATATATATATATATATATATATATATATATATATATATATATATATATATATATATATATATATATATATGTATATATATATATATATATACATATAATAATAATAATAATAGCCCCTTCAGTCATAACTGACTATGGGAATGCGCCCCTTAGCTGCTTATTTTCCTGGTGCTCCTTTCGACGTTTTCTCCCCTCCTCTGCTTGTTGTGTGAGCCTCTCTTCGCCCAATCTGAGGTGGCGCCGTAAATAGCATCGCCACTTAGTGCGATCGGCAGCTTCATCCTCCCATGTTGCTGGATCCATGTCCAGTGCCCTCATATCTCTCTTGCATACATCTTTGAACGTCAGCTGTGGTCGCCCAACTGTTCCCTTGCCATCTGCTAATTGTCCGTAGAAGATATCTTTTGGGATACGACCATCTTCCATGCGGCGAACATGGCCAAGCCAGCGAAGTCTGCGCTGTCTAAGCAGTGTATACATACTTTGAAGGCCAGCACGTGACAACACCTCGACATTTGTCACTTTACCTTTCCACGAGATGCCGAGGATGCGGCGTAGACACCGTCATTGGAAGGTATTGAGCCTTCTTTCTTGCTTAGCATAGGTCGTCCAGGTCTCGCTGCCATATAGGAGTGTGCTGGTGACGCAGGCATTATATACCGCAGCTTTGGTCTTCATTGTGAGTTTGGAGTTTCCCCAAACACGCGATGTGAGGCGGGCAAAGGTAGCTGCAACTTTGCCAATGCGGCAGTCGATTTCTGTATCCAGTGAGAGTTTGTCATTGATGGTAGACCCTAGGTATGTGAAGTGGTGCACCACTGCCAATTCACAGTTATCGATAGTGATAACTGGTGCAGCACCCGTATCTTGAATCAGCATATATATATATATATATATATATATATATATATATATATATATATATATATATATATATATATATATATATATATATATATATCATCTTCATGTAGCATGTCCTTTGCAGAACGTCGTTCTCATCACAGCCCGCATGACGGACTCTCGGTCTCTAGCCAGCCTTCCCGCCTCCTCCATTGTCATATTCAAGGTGTTTTCAATGTCCTGTGTCCACCCTCGTCTTGGTCGGCCCCTGCCTCGCCTTCAAGGTACCATACCCTCCATCACTGCTCTTTCTAAACCACTATCACGTTTAATGTGGCCAAAGTATTTCAGTTTCCGGGACATGATATTGTTTATGAGCCAGTTTTCCTCGATGTTCCCTTAGTGTAGGATGTCTATATTTTTATTCTTCTTGGTCCAAGATATTCTGAGAATTTTTCTGCAACACTTTGCTTCGAAAGATTCAATTTTGTTCTTTAATGTTTGTGTAATGGTCCATGATTCACATCCGCACGTTGCTACCGGAAAGATGCACGTTCTCAGAAGTTTTACTTTTATTAATTTGCTGGTGTTATGCCATAGGTTCTTCATTTTCTTTAACCTCTGCTTTGCTATGGCCAGTCTCCTTCTGACCTCTTTTGAGCAGTCTCCATTGTTGTTAATTATGGAGCCCAGATGTTCAAAATTTTTGACATTTTCAATGTCCTCATCATTGATGGTAATTTTTTGTTGGCATCTTGTTTTGTCAGTGGACATTATCTTTTGTGTGTGTGTGTGTGTGTGTGTGTGATTAGAAAAAGATTCTGATCCTCACTGTGTCTTTTGACAGACAGGATTAACTGTTCTAGTCCCTGTAGAGGTGCATACTGAGCACCACTGTTGCAGTTCCCACTGTAGATGTTTATTTGTTGCCACCAAATTGTAGAATGTAGTGTGGTTAGGGGTAACTATTATGTGTACACTTTCATACGCTACACAGGCAGACACTGTAGAATTAGGACGTACGAGTGAACAGTGGTCACTACTGTAGAATGTCGTATTATGATGATGATGATGTTGAATGTAGAAGTCATGAAGCGTTGATAACAACTGGTGACGTTTTCAAACAATTTAATATAGGATAACGGCGACATAAGTTGACATCACAATATACACTGACGTTTGAACAAGGATCAAGCACATCAACATCATGTAGTTAGTATACGTTCATAGTATCCGACACAATAGAAACTATGCTAAGATCAAGCCGCGCAAATGGCGGGCTACAAAAATATCCATATTCTTCTGTCTCTCCATCGACCAAACAGGTCAGGCCGATCTACGCTGCAAATCAAGCCGCATAAAATGGCGGGCTACAAAATGTTCAATTCTTCTGTCTCTTCATCGACCAAACAGGTCAGACAGAACTACGCTGCAAATCAAGCCGCATAAAATGGCGGGCTACAAGAATGTTCAATTCTTCTATCTCTTCATCGACCAAACAGGTCAGGCAGAACTACGCTGCAAATCATCAATATAATCTTCTCAGAGTCCGTGTACATCATTGGCAAAATATAGCCGCAAAAAGGCGCCAGGTTTCCAAATATAGCGATATCAATATACTCATAGACTCTTCTCCGCACCGGGAGAAAGTCACCTTAGTATCAGCCAACTATCTCAGGCTGGTAGCATCATAATATAAAGTACTTGACTACACAAAATATAATTTAAAGGGTATCTTTACCTTGACTGCCATGCAAGAATAAACCACAAAACACTCGCCATCCTTGGCTCTCCGAAATGTCAGAAATATAACAAGGGGAAAATCTCAATCATTTCTTAACACACAAAGGACTCTGTTTTTTCCCCATTCACATCGACAGAGACGAATCGCTCACGATCCGCTCCGCTCAAGAAACCTGGGCTCACTGACCAAGAAAGCCAGTCTTCCGGACCCGCGCAAATCATTGCGCCTGCGCAAATCATCGCATGATATCAGTTTAACTCACATGGGGGACAATCCAGAACTTTCCTGGAAAAACCAATCTAGGAACGCCTTAAATGGACAACTGAATAATAACAAGGGAGATATCAGCTGAATCGAGTCCATATATGGAGCGATCAGAACGTTCCCCGAAAACAGACAGGCTCGTCCTTATAAGGATAACTTTATAAAGACAAGGGAGATAACCACTAAATCTAACTTGAAGTCACCACAAAAAGTACAATATGTAACCTCCCTTAGACCAGAATAAAAAGTACCTGCCTATCTAACAAACAGACTGTAACAGTCTACCGCACCGCACCCCCCCCCCCCCCCCCCCCGATTAAAAAAAATGATAACATCATAAAAAAAAAATACATTGACTGGAAAACAAATGAGGGCAGTAGCATAAAAATATCTATACATACGTATTGTCTAAATAACGACATAACAACACCAGTAATAAGAGTAACTAAAAAAGGATGTAGATCGGACGCCAAGATATGAAAAGAAACGTAACGAGTGAATAAAGAGAAGATAGGATACAAAAGGACACAGTAAAGATGAAGGAAGCAATGCTTTAGAAAGAAGAAGATAACAATAAGACATGATAATCAAATACATGACATAAATGAATATCGTAATAATATAACAGAATACGTGACAATTCAAATATACATACATCCCAAAAAATAATAAGCATGATAACCTAGACAACAGCCCCACAACGCACAAATGATGCGGAGACGAAGGGTATCAAAATAATACAACGCTATAGTATCAAGCTATACTGACACACAATGGATCGTCGGGTGAGAGGGAAAATATCTCACAACATTAGAGAAACTATTTTCTCAAAGTACTAACGTTATAAAGAAACGGTGCCACAATCGCACAATAAAGTGCTGGCAACATTACCATGTTTAGAAAAAAAATTACCTACATATGACTACATATATCCCAATAAAAAATCCAATACCGAAATGTCTCACAATGCTAAATTACAAAAATAGAGGTGTCATTAACATCTTATACTTTTAACATGGAGATCAATAACAATATAGTGACACCAATATACTATTATCAAACAGTTGTATCATATCCTAGTATCATATCTTTAGTATAATATTGTATATTTAATGTACAACAATGTTAGCTATGAGGAACCAGTACACATAAGAGCTGTCCTCTGAAGTCCGAGATCATACGGTACACAGGACGGCATGACAGGCATTTAAAGATCCGTCCAAAGTCAACTGGTAAGTATGGACGTCAAATCTTGAAATAACAGGTAAACTGATGAGACTCTTCATATAACTGCACTGATTCGCTGTGAGAAAATACAAATGATACAAGTCTGTATGATAACTATAGGATTTTAGCATGTACAATAATCAATCCTATATTTTCAATTATTAAATGTGGCTCTGCAAACTTTCGGCCCCTGTATGGATATAATTAAACCTTCCTCCGTTACTCTATGATAGCAGCAGAGAAAGTAGTACAGACTATTTTAGAGTCTTTGACACAACAGGAACATAGAAATGTACTGCCCGAGTGTTAATCTATTTTTTTTTTTTTTTCTTAACCAGCGGCACTTGGGCTTTCAGCCCTTCGGCCCAATGACATGTCATTGCGAGGCTGGGGAACCTGAGGACTTTCCTTCCAACCCGGTCAGGAGCTTCGCTCCTTCCCATCCACACAGGGTTTATCACAGGAGCCGTTCAGGCTATTCAGTCAAATTTCCGGCCGTAAACATTTCTTCAAACGCCGACGCCCGGGTTTGAACCATGAACACCTGGTCGCCAGTACAACGCCGAAGCCATTACACCAGCGCGGCTCCCAAGAGTGTTAATCTATAACCACGGGTATTTAAATAACCCCGAAAATTATAGAGAGGTTTAGAAAATTAGTGTCAAATAGAATCATGTGGGCATCTAGACAGTATGTCTGCCATTACATTATCCGAACCACGGATAGCTCGAACTGTGAAGTGAAAAGGTTGAAGAGCAATAGCATATCTTATAAAAGACTTTCGGGAAATCACTGAGTGATCATCTTGGTTATGCCCTTCATTAATTTCCGTAGATGGAGTCTCAGACCTGCCATCAATGGTACCTATACCTTGTAGCGGTATGGCAGCTTGTGCACCCTGATAATCCCCAGAGCTATGCCAGTGGGAGTTTTACTCCTGGTAGGTTCAACCGAGCTGGACTGGTCTGCGTGGGTAGGAGTCAGACAAAAGCTGGTACCCTGGTCCTCCAGGTTGGGGGTTTTAGCACAGGGCCGACACCCCTGTCTATGTAAAAAATCGCACATGTTATGGAAACGGCAACAAATGAAAAAACTTTGATGCGGGACAGACATCCGGAGTCTCAGGCTCGAATGACTGACAGTGGTGAAAGCCGAAAGGAAGCCACTGGCATGAAAACGAATGCCCTGACCGCAAAACACGAAACCAGAATTGGTTTTTGGAACGTCAGAACTATGAATGAGGCAGGAACGCTGAGACAGATCACAGCAGAGATGAGGAATTACAAACTACATATCCTGGGAATAAGCGAGAGCAGATGGACAGGGATGGGGAGAGTGAAAACAGCTACAGGGGAAACAGTACTTCATTCTGGTAGAGAGGATGGTCAGCACAACGAAGGTGTAGCCATTATCCCGAAGAAAGGAATGGAAAGGTCTTTACTGGAATGGAAACCCATTAACAACAGACTAATAAGAGCAAGACTGAGAGGGAGATTCACCAACACCACAATTATACAATGCTATGCACCAACAAACGACAGCAATGAAGAGATCAAGGACGAGTTCTATCAACAGTTACAAAAGGAAATGGAAACTGTACCCAGGTACGATCTTATTATAGTAATGGGAGACCTAAATGCGAAATTGGAACTCACAATAATTATAACGAAAGAGTAATGGGGAAATGCGGTAGTGGAACAGTAAATGAAAATGGGGACAAATTAATAAGCTTCTGCAGTATTAACAACCTGGTCATTGGAGGAACACTTTTTCAACACAAAGAAGTGCACAAGTTAACATGGAAATCACCAAACGGACGAGACAAAAACCAGATAGATCACGTAACGATCAATGGCAGATGGAGACTTGTACTACAAGACGTAAAAGTAAGAAGAGGTGCAGATGTGGGAAGCGATCATCACCAAGTAGTAGCAAGACTGAAGGTGAAACTCAGAGCTGCTGGACCAGTTGCAGTCAAACAGAAAAGATATAACATCACGAAACTTAAGGACCCCCTCACCAGAAAAGCGTTTGTGGTCGACGTAAAGAGACGATATCAGATTACCAAAAGCCAGGAAAGAACAGAGACCGAAGATGTCGACCAGAAATTCAACACCATCTCAACAATATATAAAGAAAGCAGCAAGTCATGCTTGGGATTCCAGGAAAGAAAGAGCCAAGACTGGATAACACCAGAAACGTTAAACACCATAGCGAAGAGAAAGGAAATGAAAAGAAAGAAAGCAGAAGCTAAGTCTCCCAGGTTAAAGGCAATATATAGTGAACAGTACAGTCAGCTGGACAAGGAAGTAAAACGTCAAACTCGTGCTAACAAAAGGGCATTTCTGGATGACCTTGCAAGACAGGCAGAAGAGGCAGCACTGAGAAATGAACAAAGCACAGTTTATAAAATAACTAAAGCTATCAGTGGAAAACGAGGTGCAAACAACATAACGTTAGTAAGAGACAAGCAAGGAAATCTCATCACCACATCACAGGGGCAGGAAACAAGATGGGCACAGCACTTCAGAGAAACACTGAATAAGGAACCACCAGAGACTCAGCTGAATGTTCCTGAGGCTGAAAGTGACTTGGACGTAAATACAGACATTCCACGTAAAGAAGAAATCATCACAGGGCTAAAAAATGGAAAAGCGCCTGGTCACGACAATCTAAATGCTGAGCTATTCAAGACAGACCCTGAACTAGCAGCAGAACTATTAGAACCACTATTTGCACAAGTCTGGGAAACTGAGACAACCCCAACAGAGTGGAGTAAAGGAATAATTGTAAAATTGCCCAAGAAGGGCGACCTTGCAGACTGCAACAACTGGAGAGGAATTACCCTCCTCTCAGTTCCCAGCAAAATACTAGGCAGGATAATCATCCAGAGAATTTCAAAAGCAGTTGACCATAAACTGAGGAAAGAACAAGCGGGCTTCAGAAAGAACAGAAGATGTGCAGATCATATATTTACACTCAGGAACATTATAGAGCAGTGCTCAGAATGGCAGAGACAGCTGTACATTAAATTTGTTGATTTTGATAAGGCTTTTGACAGCATACACAGGGACAGCCTATGGACAATTCTGAGGGCTTATGGAATTCCCAGCCGCATTGTTTCCATCATAAAAAGCCTCTATTCTAACTTTACGTGCAGTGTTGGATTGAGTAATGTAACTTTCGAAGTGAAAACAGGAGTACGACAGGGATGCCCCTTGTCAACAACATTATTTTTGACAGTCATAGATTGGGTGATGCGCCGGACAACAGAGGACAGTCTAAGAGGAATAAGATGGACTACATTTTCTACATTGGAAGATCTGGAATATGCAGATGACATCGCACTGCTAGCACATTCACATCAACACATCCAGGAAAAAACGGATAGACTTAATAAGTATAGCCAGCAGGTGGGCTTGAACATCAACCTAAAGAAGACAGAGGTCATGACGCTCAATGTGAGCAACCCTGAGCCCATATCAGTAAGGAATCAACAACTGGAACAAACAGATGCCTTCACATACCTAGGATGCATAGTACCACCAGACGGTGGAGCAAGCAAAGACATCAACAACAGAATGAACAAAGCAAGAACAGCCTTTTTTAGCCTAAACAACATTTGGAAGTCCTCTCAGTACAGCACAAGCACAAAATTATGATTATATCAGAGCTGTGTGCTTTCTGTGCTTCTCTATGGCGCAGAGAGCTGGAGAGTTACAGAGAAGGAAATGTCAAAATTGTCCTCTTTTCACACAACATGCCTAAGGAAAATTCTCCGAATCTTCTGGCCAAACACCATCAGCAACCAAGAACTACTTATTCGGAGTAACCAGGAAGACATGCACACAATCATAGCTGGCAGACGCTGGAGTTGGGTTTGCCACGTCCACAGAAGGGACCCTGATACCATCACAAGAACAGCTATGCTATGGACCTTCGAGGGAAAGCGAAAGAGAGGCCGACCAAAAACAACTTGGCGGAGAACTGTGGAAGCTGAGATGAAAAGAATGAACCACAGTTGGGGCACTGTACGAAGGATGGCCGCCGACCGAGCAAAGTGGAATCAATTTGTTGCTGCCCTACAAGACGCCACCAGGCGTGATGGCCGCTGACTGCTTTGACGGTTGGCGGTTATGGATCAAAGTAGAAGAAAGCAGAGTCTGAGACATATTTTTAGTTTGAGCTCTTGCGTAGACTGCATAAGCAGCCTGAATGTTTTGTTCTTCCCAGATTGTAATCTGTTCCGGGGTACACTCTTTAACTCCGTGTATGCGTCCGACGACAAGGTCCGCAATAGGATTCGGGAGCAAACACGCTTGAACGTCTCCCGTAAAAAAGGGAGTAGCTACGTGGATAATAGCAGTCGAATACTTTTCAAGTGTCCCACCAAATGTTACACATTTCACCACTTTTCCCGTGGCATAGGAAGGATCTATGAGAGATTGTTTAATCCCAACAGTTGTGCATCCAGAATCAAAGAGAACTGAGACTGGATTATTATTCACTAAACCTTTACGTAGAATAAGAGAGCCTCTACCGTCATGCGCAGCTGCGGGAGGGAGAGCAGGTAGAGGATGACCGCAACTCAATAGTTGTGGGTTAAAACAAAGTTGTGCATTGCGGGCATTGAGATGCCCTCTCAAAATCAAAAGCAAAGCAAGCATTAGCATTAGCGACATCATTACCATTGCCACCTTGCTTATTAACACCCTGTGACTCTTGTGGAGCAACGTTAGCTCGGCGAAACGATCTATCATTTGTAGATCTATTGTTACTTTGCGATCTATCGCGTCTATCATTTTTATTGTGATAATTGTTATTTCCTCTATTGAAATTATTGTTCTGGTTTGAATACCAGTTATCATAGTTGCGATTGTCATTTCCCCTTTGATCATCATATCTGTTAGATGTGTTTTGTTGCCCTCGAGGAAAATTATTATTGGTTTGATAACCTCTATTGAAGCTAATTCTACGAAATTTTCCAAAATTGTTGGAATTAAATTGGTGAGGACCATTAAATTGCCTCCAGTTCCCTAAAGATGAACCTCCTTGGTTCTGTCCAAAATTACCATTATTCCTCCTATCAAAGTTGCGTTGATGTCTTTGAAATTTATGTTGAAAATTAGGACCATATTGTGTTGCTGAAGCAACGGGTAAACCTTCTTCAACTTTAGAATTGCTAACCGTTACATTAGGATGTGCCGTGACATATTGACGACAGCGTTGTTCCATATCTTTTATGTTAGCAGGTTTTCTCTCATGTAGAAAGGAAAGAAAAGGTTTACTAACTGATGACATAACCTTGTCACGAAGTAGTAAGTCAACAATGGCCTCATATGTATGTTCAGTTTTTGATAATTCCACCCAACGTGAAAAAGTCAGGCGAATATCAGATATAAAATTTGAAAAATCTTTCCCTGTCTCTGGCAATAGATACTTAAAGCGTAGGCGATAACCTTCTTCATCCAATTGATATTTTTTAAATAAGGCCTCTCTGACAACATTATAGTTGTTCTTATTAATATCTTCCACCGACATCATAGCCTTTTGAGCATCACCTGTAAGTAACCTGCCAAGTTGATCACAATATTGCGACTTGTCTATCTTATGAGAGTCGCATGCCAATTCAAATCTAGCTAGATAAAATGCAATATCGTCTCGAGTAGGATTGGAAGCAGGTAACTTAACATCATAAGTCTTAATATTTGCTTTTATTGGAAGAATTATTTGTCTCATTTTGAGCATTACCCATATTTGACAACTTTATTTTCTCCAACTTTAAAGCTAACATTCTTTCCTCGTGTTCCATTTTCTGTTTTCTCTCTTCAGCTTCTCTTTCTAATTTCTTTTGTTCAGCCTCTCTGTCCATTTCTAATTTCTTTTGTTCAGCCTCTCTTTCTAATCTCTTTTGTTCAGCCTCTCTTTCTAATCTCTTTTGTTCAGCCTCCATTTGCATTTTTTATCTTAAGCTTTCTGTGCCTTGCCATATTGAGCAAGCGCAAATTCCTCTAATTTATCTCCAGTTTTACCAAGGGCTTTCCCTTGCTCAATAAAGTAGTCTAAAGTAGACATTATGTCTGATTATGAAATCAATACCTTGTATAATATATTACCTGAGAAACTCAACTTATTCCACCACAGTGGGTGACAAGTCTTTGTCAAAGAACGTGTATAATTATCTTGATTACAATATCACCATTAATCACCTCTATATATATAGTGCATTATACTATTAATAGTGCATGACAAAGTATATATATATAGACAGTGTATAACAACAGTAAGTAATATCAACAAGAAAGACAAAGACCAATATAAATGAAAAATGAAAACGTTCGCAGAGATCAAATAAACAATAAAGCGAAACTAAAGCAAAATGTTACAAAACTTGTAATGATAACAGCGAATAGCACGACGAGACAATGACACCACAGAGTATAAACGAAAAGGTGTATAGAAATAAACGATAGATAAGGAGAGGCAAACAAATACAAACAAAACAAATCAAAAACTAAAGAACAAAAAAAAATAACAAAAACAACGATAAGACAACTCGGCACAACTAAACGAAAATAATGACTGAATTTAGTGCGAATACAGTCAAATGGTCCCTAAAGAACGCCGTCGTAGGCCCTCGGTAAAGTGGGATACCCTACAACAGTCTCCGCCCAACCTGACCCGCTGAAATATAAATACATATATGACATATATAACAATAAGACCTAAATATATTACCTTAGGATATAATATAGTTATGAGGAAGGACTAATTACCAACACAGAGGTACAGTTTATGATAACACACAGCCACTTATCTTAACAGGTCAAAAACATCCTATCCTCTAATACAGCAACAATGAAGTCCTCAGCAAATATCGTTCAGCGAAGAGAAGCTCCAACGCTGAAGGAATACAGTAACGACGAAAACAGGCACTGTCATTACAGCTGTAAGTACAGACCCCCGACGTTGGGTGGAACAATGTATTCTTGTATAGCAAGGAACTGGTGTAGAAACCTTCTGTGCAACGCCAGGTATTTCCAGACGATAATGTAAAGATGACAGAAAAACGATAATGTCAATGACGAATCAGTACAGGAACGTCATATGAAGACATGGTGCATTGGAAACGCTATGTTGCTTTTCACAGTGATATGGACATCCCCACGATAGCGTCAATGGAACATCGATTAACATCATCCGGAACGTAACAAAAAAGTTCAATGGATCTTGAAATACGAATGTCGTATGGGTTTCATATCCCGTAAATCTGGCCTACTGTAGACCATTGGCCACCACTGTAGACCATTGGCCACCACTGTAGACCATTGGCCACCACTGTAGAGGTGCATACTGAGCACCACTGTAGCAGTTCCCACTGTAGATGGTTATTTGTTGCCACCAAATTGTAGAATGTAGTGTGGTTAGGGGTAACTATTATGTGTACACTTTCATACGCCACACAGGCAGACACTGTAGAATTAGGACGTACGAGTGAACAGTGGTCACTACTGTAGAATGTCGTATTATGATGATGATGATGTTGAATGTAGAAGTCATGAAGCGTTGATAACAACTGGTGACGTTTTCAAACAATTTAATATAGGATAACGGCGACATACGTTGACATCACAATATACACTGACGTTTGAACAAGGATCAAGCACATCAACATCATGTAGTTAGTATAATTTCATAGTATCCGACACAATAGAGACTATGCTAAGATCAAGCCGCGCAAATGGCGGGCTACAAAAATATCCATATTCTTCTGTCTCTCCATCGACCAAACAGGTCAGGCAGATCTACGCTGCAAATCAAGCCGCATAAAATGGCGTGCTACAAAATGTTCAATTCTTCTGTCTCTTCATCGACCAAACAGGTCAGGCTGAACTACACTGCAAATCAAGCCGCATAAAATGGCGGGCTCCAAGAATATTCAATTCTTCTATCTCTTCATCGACCAAACAGGTCAGGCAGAACTACGCTGCAAATCATCAATATAATCTTCTCAGAGTCCGTGTACATCATTGGCAAAATATAGCCGCAAAAAGGCGCCAGGTTTCCAAATATAGCGATATCAATATACTCATAGACTCTTCTCCGCACCGGGAGAAAATCACCTTAGTATCATCCAACTATCTCAGGCTGGTAGCATCAAAATATAAAGTACTTGACTACACAAAATATAATTTAAAGGGTATCTTTACCTTGACTGCCATGCAAGAATAAACCACAAAACACTCGCCATCCTTGGCTCTCCGAAATGTCAGAAATATAACAAGAGGAAAATCTCAATCTTTTCTTAACACACAAAGGACTCTGTTTTTTCCCCGTTCACATCGACAGAGACGAATCGCTCACGATCCGCTCCACTCAAGAAACCTGGGCTCACTGACCAAGAAAGCCAGTCTTCCGGACCCGCGCAAAACATTGCGCCTGCGCGAATCATAGCGTGATATCAGTTTAACTCACATGGGGGACAATCCAGAACTTTCCTGGAAAGACCAATCTAGGAACGCCTTAAATGGACAACTGAATAATAACAAGGGAGATGTCAGCTGAATCGAGTCCATATATGGAGCGATCAGAACGTTCCCCGAAAACAGACAGGCTCGTCCTTATAAGGATAACTTTATAAAGACAAGGGAGATAACCACTAAATCTAACTTGAAGTCACCAAAAAAATACAATATGTAACCTCCCTTAGACCAGGATAAAAAGTACCTGCCTATCTAACAAACTGACTGTAACAGTCCCTTGGCACTGTTTGAAAGAATAACTGTGTAATCTGCGTACCTGAGTTCTGGGATCAATTGTGAACAGATCGCATTTTTCACATTCTTGATCACTCCTAACATTTCTCATTATATTTTCTGCATAGATGTTAAACAAGTATAGAGAGAGGATGCAACCCTGTCTTACTCCCCTTTTCATCTCAAACCATCCTGATGTTTCCCCCGCTACTCTGACAGCTGCTTGTTGTTCGTGATATAGTGTTTCGATTAGATGGATCAAATGCGCTGGAAACCCCATGCCTCTCATTATGTTCCACAGTTTCTGATGTTGTACGCAGTCGAAGACCTTGGTGTAATCTACGAAACAGGTGTGAAGATCTACATTGTATTCTCTGCATTTTTCGAGGATGTTTCTCACATTAAAAATGTGGTTCCTCTTACCTCTGCCTTGTCTAAAACCTGCCTGTACTTCATGTATTTCATGTTTTAACTTTCTTTCTATCCTCTTCATGATAATCCGCAAGAGGATTTTGTTGGCATGACTAATTAAAGCAATAGTACGATAGTTGGTACACAGTTTTAAATTGCCTTTCTTTGGGAGAGGGATATACACCGATCTTTTCTATCTTTGGGAGAGGGATATACACCGATCTTTTCCATGCTTTGGGCCAGACTGCACTGTTCCAGATCTTCACACATAGTGCATGATAAACGCGGACGCTGGCCTCTCCTCCTGCTTGAATTAGTTCAGTTGGTATGTCATCGCATCCTGGTGATTTCCCTTTCTTCAGGCTTTTGATTGCCGCACGTACTTCATCTAACATAGGTTCTGGCTCTCTCTCTTCACTTTCAATCGTCATGTCTGGAGTCTTTGTACTATCTTCATACATTTCTCTGCAGTACTCCTTCCATCTCTCCAGTATATCCTTATTTCTTTTAACATGTTACCATTTTTTTTCATTAATTACATGTAATGATGGTCTAAAATCATCTGTTAGCGTTCTGATTTCCTTGAACATATCAACATCTTTTCCCTGCAATTGCAGTTCTTCTATTCTACTGCAGGTGTTCGTTATGTACTGTTTCTTGTATTTCCTAATCTCTCTCCTGATGTTTCTTGTCTTTCCTAATCTCTCTTCTGGTGTCTCTTGTGCAGTTTTTTTAATTTGTCACTGTTGCGTTATACCTCTCTTTGCTTTAATTCTCTTCTTTCTTCTATGACCCTCAATGTTTCCTCTGTGATGTATATCTGCTTCTTGTGCACTTTTCTAGGGATAATATTTTGTGCTGATGAGGTGAGAATATCTCTTGCGTGTGTGGCTAGCTCATGAGGTGTCATACCCTCTTGTACAGCCATCAGCACATCGAATTTGTTTTGAACTGCTATGTTATATTCAGGTGGTATGGCGCTTACATCAAGACGGAGAGGCCGAGCACCTTTTGTCACTTTTTCAATTTTAACTTAAAATCTGCAATTAGTAGCTTGTGATCTGAATCACAATCTGCTTTTGGGAGTGTCTTTGTAGATGATATACCTGACCTCCATCTTTGTTGTATCAAGATGTAATCTATTTGATTTCTGCTGTTGCTATCTGTGAGGTCCATATATAGAGCCTTCTGGGATGTTGTCTAAATAGGGTGTTTGTAATAGAGAGGTAGTTTTCTAAGCAAAATTCGATTAGTTTTTCTCCTCTTTCATTTCTATATCCTTTGCCGAATGGCCCTCGCACCTTTTCCTCTTCCTCTGTTCTTTCAATGCCAATTTTCGCGTTGAAGTCACCCATAATTATCTTGATATCCTATTTTCCACTTTCCCTAAAGTCTCTTGTAAACTGTTGTAAAATTCCTCAATTTCATCATCATCTGCTGCAGATGTGGGTGCATAAACTTGTATAACTGTGATGTTCGTTTTCTTTCTCTTGAATCTAATCACGAGATAACGATCACTGATTGGATTGTATCCAAGTAATGCTATAGATGCTTTCTTAGTCAGGAGGAAACCTACCCCGCTCTGACCGCCCTTTTCCTTCCCTGAATATATGAAGGTCTCACATGTTTCAGTTATAAAGTGACCTTGTGTGGCCCATTTATGTTCAGAAATGCCCAGTATATCTGTTTTGGTTCTTTCCATTTCTCTGCTAATCATAAAACGTTTTCCCTGTTGTAGGCATCTTACATTCCACGTGCCTAGCCTTAATTTTTTCTTTAGCCTGATGTCAGAGCCTTCCGCAGTAACACAGTCAGGTTTTTGGCCGTCATCACCATTACTTGTACTTGCTCTGGCATCGTTCTCTTCCCCATTTCGCATGGTCGATCTGCCTGGCATGGGGGCCTCACCATCAGATCTTTGACTTTCGAGTTTCATCATTCTTGGCTGTCATGATTTCTTGGCAATATACATTCAGTAATTTGCAATTGCTTTCTGAACGGTTCTAGCCGCTTACCAACATTCGTCCCTGGTGCACCCTGAAGCCCGATACCAGGCCCGGCCAGTTCCTGCCTTCAAAGTTGTTGTCGAGTAAATCGATCATCCGTTTCTTCCGCCAGCAGCTGTAATTATAGGGTGAAAAAAAAACTGGAATTGGACAAGTACAGGTAACTAAGACAACGTAATACTAGCAGTGAGTGAACTAAAAAGAATACAAATAGAAAACTAAAGAAAATCCAGTGAATCACACAGACTTACTGCTAAGAAAACAGGACAGGACCTGTAACAATATATATATAAATGTAAAGAAGTGATAGAAGGTTAGACTAGCATTACGAACAGAATGGTTGTCAACTAAGGAGAAGAAAAACAAAACCAACACGCAACAAGAACTGACAACTAGAAGGACGGAGCAGCACACCTAAACAAATTAGGTCACACTAAACAGGCAGTGAACCAAACGTCGGTGAGTAAACTCGTGCCGGAAATTTCACTGCTTGAGAAATGTAAGCAAAACCTACAGAAACTGCTGTGCGGTCATTTTACAATGACGTGTGTCGCTAACAACAGATTTGTACAAAGACATAGAAACTAAGAAAACGAATAACACATATATCAAAAGGTTTAAACCACGGCAGATGTACAAGAGTGTAATAAACAGTCACTTATCTTATCGCAATCCGACCAGATGCAAGTCCGGAAAAAGGCGTCAACACTGGAACAACAGTGTCCCTCAATACAAGGGAAGCACGGATGAAAATGTAAACAAATACACGGTTGCAGTCAGATGGGCATCATGAACTGTGTAGATCTTGAGACGTTGTGTTGACTTGGTAAAAAATAATTTGACATCGCCGTGGCATAGACTTGAAACTTGAAAGAATCTTACAAACGTTGTGATGTAGACTGGAACACGAAATAAACTTGGAAACCGGTTGGCTTGAAATTGTAATCTTGGATGTTACGGCGAACAATAGGACATTGAAACTGGAACATTGGACATGCGCAGTGGCAGCGTTCGCTATCCAACTGGACCCGCTGATAATAACTGGGTTTACGAGGTGGTGTATTTACAATAACACGCTGAACAAGGGTAACGATCGAATATACAGCTTAAACGGCAGCAGTAGATTTGTAAAGTATGTGAGACCCATGTCCATGACATTATCGATCCAAAACCATATTGGCTCACCAATTATAGGGTGTTACCAGATACAAATCTGACTTATTATCTCCGAACAAATGCTAGGTCAAAAGGTATCGGCGCATCACTGATGCACGATTTCGAGGGAAGATTACATCCAACCCTCAATATATCCAGAAATCCCACTGATGCAGAAAGGAAGTACCCAGTTATAGAAAGGGAGCTGCTGGCTGATATCTGGGCGGTAGTCAAGCTGGAGCGGTATTTGTTGGGCGTCCCATTCATTATCCAGTCAGATCAAAAATCCCTTTCCTCATTGAAGAAGGCGAATCACAAGAACCCGAAGCTGGCCCGTTTCGCCATCCTACTCCAACCGTTTCAGTATGAAATCGAGGCAATACCAGGGTCTTCAAATTTCGTCGCTGACGCTTTATCCAGATGCCCACAGCTCGAACCTGAAGATTCATATTGACTTAGTTAATCGACTTTATATTACACATGTGTGAAGTCATGGTGTTTATCCACTAGAAGTCACTATGACAAGAGCGGTGAATACATGAACACTAAGTTGATTTCCAAACCATTCATATTAACATTTGTGATGTTCATGACTTTGAGATAATCATTATTCACTTTAACTAGTGGTACATTGAACAGTGTTATACTACTTGCAGACACGAACAATTTCCAACTACAACATCATGATATTATTCTGGAATGCACATTCACATTAATTAAGATTGCTATATTAATGCTAGAAATCTAGTCCTGACACGGATAGTTTGGAGTATAATTAAATTATTGCAAGGTGGTTTTGGACATTACTTGTCTTGCCACAACATACAAAAGGTACTTAGAGCAGAATAATTAAGTTATGGGATAATTGTGTTAATTAGTTATACTTGCGTTCTTGTACTAATATTTTTTTTCTCTTTCTGTGAGATATTCATGTACTTTAGCTGCATAGATGTCATCTCGCATTGCTTAATATTTTATTTGATTCATGTCATGTGTGAATTGCATTTATGCTTTAATTTTAGGATTTTGGACAGCATTGTTAGTTGGAGATATAACCTTCTATTTCTATTTTTATTTTATTTTAACATCTCATACCATTTTCATCTTTTTCTTCTTTTTCTTTGATCCTTAGCCACCGACCGCCAAAGCAGTCAGTGGCCATCACGCCTAGTGGCGTCTTGTAGGGCAACAACAAGTTGATTCCACTTTGCTCGGTCCGCGGCCATACTTCGTACAGTGCCCCAACTCTTGTTCATTCTTTGCATCTCAGCCTCTACAGTCCTCCGCCAGGTTGTTTTTGGTCGGCCTCTCTTTCGTTTTCCTGCAGGGGTCCAAAGCATAGCTGTTCTTGTGATGGCATCGGGGTCTCTTCTGAGGACATGGCCAACCCAGCTCCAGCGTCTGCCAGCTATTTTCATATATGCATGCTATTTCTTTGATGTATTTATTGTCAATTCACGGTGACCATACATTTATGTATTCTTTTGTTACATCATGGAATATCGACTATATATATATATATGACTTATTACTTATTGACATATGTGTGGTGAGATTGCCGTGATACAACGTTAAAATTCCTCCATTTATAAAGATAACAGGTAAAATACATTTAGGGATAAAAATATAGGTAAGGGACGAGGATACATTATCGCCCACGCCAGCAATTTCTATCGCCATTGATAACTAACTGGTCGGAACATGCAGACTAAACCGCCTATCCTTTTAGAAAGGGGGAAAAACGGAGATAAAAGAAAAAAATAGGACGGTCTGAACACGTGTTTGAATCTAAGTCTAAAAGACGCAATTGGTAGTTTTAAAAGAGAAAAATTTACGCCACTAGTGATATAAAGTAAGGAAATGGACAAAAAAACGGCCTTAGCTCTTGTCAGAAACAGACGTTTCTTTGACGTTATACGGTACTTCGACGTTCTAGTTTGAATATAGCGGCAACCGCGTGAACGAACGTTCAAAAACAAATTTCAAAAACTAACCTTGAGAAAAGTAGGTTTTTTCTTAATAATAAAGTTAGGAGAATAAAAAATAGCTAGTTTGATAGCCCATCTTAATCTGAGAAATAATATACTTTTAATTATACCAACGGACCGATAACACGGAAGATATTGACGAAAGACTGTATTGTTCCTATCAGACAGGCAGACAGTTTTGTGTGCATACTTCACTAAAGTTACATTTTTGACGTCCTTGGGGACTAAATGCAGAAAAGCAGTACACATGAACTAGGGGCAAAGTCGGAGGACAGTAGCTAAAAATAACTTAGCATAGAGATTTTAGAAGTAGGGGGGATACAAAAATTTGTGTAGTTTTTGTAGTTTCGTCTAGAAAACAAGTGTAATTTTGGGAAATGCCAAAATGTGACCAACGTACATTTGAAAAATTGAGATGTACTTTTGACTTTATTTTCAAAATTCAAATTAAAAAGCTTAGTCTTCTGATCTGATTGGCCAACGCATTTTTATATTATGGAAAACTTAGTTGGGATTTTTGCCATTTTAAAGTAGACTGTCCAGTGACACAGTACGTTTATGCTAGAGGTGATTTCCAAGAATTACTAAATAAAATTCAGTGGGACGCCCTAACCTAGCCAGCAGCTCAGCTGAGTTTTGCTAGTACAACGTAACTGTGTTTTCAATTTTGAATTGTGGTAAGATGAAACATTTATTAATCTTTTATTTAATATTTGAGTGATTGATACTGCCAAATAAAATGAAAAAATGATTACGACAAGTGAGGGCTATTCTAGGTCCCCAGCGACAGTCCAGGGCCTAGAGGCAAACACAAAATATAGGAAAACATTTCCAAGACTATAGAAGACAGATCTATATTGGAGATCAGTGGGAACATATCACCCACCTTATTGGATGGAAGAGTAAACTATTGAACATATTTCGGATGCAATGCAGTCTTGGGAAACTGGTGCTGTTTGATAACACCTAGGTGAGATGTGCTACGTCGATCAGAGAGATCTGATCCGATCTTTGTATATTTTTTGCTTTGTTGTGTGTGTAAAATTGGTGCAGTAGGCAGAGTGTTGACACATGGCACCACTTTTGGTTTCAGAGTTTCTGATGTGGCACTACACTAGTGCCAGATGCTGTATAGAAGTCTCAAGTTGGAGGACTAAGAAGCCTATCATTTACCTCAGCAACTGTGAGGAGTGAGCACAGTGAATTTTTACTACATCGTCACAGGCCAGTTAAGTGAATACCTGGCCTGCTGTGGATTCATCAATTATTGCCCCAAATAAACAAATAAATAAATAAAAAAAAAACCTTGTGTGAATAAAACTGTACACCAGATACACATGTCACTGACACTGATTGTTAAAAATACAAAGATTGGACATGATGATACCACCATGACTAGACATCCAGTGCTAGTTTACCAAAGACACAATAGTTAATGTTAATATTAATCCATGTAACAATATACTTATGTTTAAAAATTTCATTGTGATTTTCTATATCTATATGCACGTTCATTGATAAAAACATATTGTTTTATATGTCCTGACCATAACATCAATTGGTTCAGGACTAAATAAATTTAAAAGATTGCCAATTTAAATTCTAAAAACAGTGTTATTGATTTGATCATAGTGCTTATTATTATTAGACTTAGTAGTTACATGTGTGTGTCTGTAGATTGATTACATACACATCACATTCCATTACCCTAGACATTTAACGTAGCTAACATACATAATAGCAAAATAGGTCTGGTTGAGGTTGTTAGTGGTAGCAGAAGGGCCTTCGGTACTCACATAAACTGATATCATCAGGAGCCTTCACAGCTGACCTCATCCAGGACATTAGGTGACATAACAACCACGCAATACCATCAAAAACCACTACAAATATTGGGTAGCTCTTGTCCAGGATTTAGGTTATCAAAGATATTAGGGTCTCCTGGTCCGGGAATTAAACTATTGGGGACATAACTTGTATAAATTTAAGTGTCCCTAAAAATTAAAAGTGGCAAATAAAAAGTTGATGAATCTTCACAGCCAGTGATAATTAATTAATTGGTATATTACATTAATTAATTATATATTTTTAAGTTACCTTAGTCATTGTTAAATTGTCTGATAGTATGGCAGATCTTGCCAAATTCAGATCGGCTGCTGTGCTGACGGCTAGGGAAATCAACATGGAGGGTCAGGTTTTAATTCAGTATGTAACTTCAGAATGTGACAAGTATATTGAAAGGGAAGATAGGAGGTTAGCTGAAGAAAAGAGGTTACAAATTGAGGCTGACAAAGAACTTAAGAGGCTGCAGCTTGAGGCTGACAAGGAGGCTAGGGCATTGGAGGCAGAAGAAAAACGACAGCAAAGGGAGGCGGATAAGGAGGAGAAGAGATTACAGATGGAGGCGGAGAAGGAGGAGAAGAGATTACAAAGGGAGCACGAGTTACGACTAAGGGAGTTTGAGTTTCAAAGCCATGCTCCTGAAAATGGTGCCAGCCCCTTTGCCTCAGATGCCACGCCTAGTCAGGGAGCCTCAACCTCAGCTATGGGGTTTCATTTAGATCATTTTGTTGAGAAAGACGATGACATTGAGGGGTACCTCAGTAGATTTGAACTATTGGCTACTACGTATGGGTTAGAGAGAGAGAGAGAGGTGGAGTCTTAAGTTATCCCAAGGCCTTAGAGGTACTTCTTATGAAGTCTTTGCTAAAATGCATAGAGACGACCAAGACAATTATGACATGCTAAAGCAGGCTTTGTTATTGAGATATGAAAAGAATGGTGAATTTTATCGTAAGAAGTTTAGAAATGCCAAACCTTTGTCTGGGGAGACATACCACCAATTCTCTGCCAGACTGGAAACCTATTTGGAGAAATGGACTGCTCTGGGGAAGACCCAAGATCTAAAAGAAATGATCATGATGGAGCAATTAAGAGAGTCCATGGCTCCAGACATGAGAAAATTTCTCATGGAACAAGGTGCAGAGAAGTTGGAGGAGATTTTGAATGTCGCTGAGAGGTATCAAGCAGCCCAGGCAGAGGTAGTTGGCTCTAAAAAGAAACATATAGAAAATTTTAAAGCCCCACAGCATTTTAATAAATTTGACACCAGAGAACAAGGTAATGAAGGTAGGATAAACTTTGATAGGCCAAGAAATGATTATCGTGATAGAAACTCACAGTTCACTGACCAAAAATACAATGAAAGAAAACCATTTAACCCAGGAAAGAGGTGGTGCAAATGGTGTAAGAAGGACAACCATAACACCGAACTTTGTAAAAGGAAACCTTCAAACATTGCTGCAATGAAGTCGGGGAACCAAAGATTAAAGGTTAATCTTAATGGACAGCAGGAACCTTATCACCCCCCAGTTTGTGAGGATGTTATTTGTAATGGGGTCACCATAAGGTGCCTATATGATACAGGTTTGGATTATGATTCATTTGTGAAGTCAAGCCTAGTGGACCCAAGTCAGTATACCACCGAAACAGTGGAAATACAAGGGGCGACTAAGGACATACCACTCATGACACTTCCCATCGCAAGGATAACTGTGAAAACTCGCTATGTGGAAGGAGAAATCAGAGCAGCAGTGATAGATGAACCAATCTACCCTCTGATATTGGGGTGTAGATACGTCTTCTTGGGGAATCCCAAGAGACCTGTGATCATGGCGACAGTACAGACCAGGTCACAGTCAATGGAGGAAGAAGGTGAACCTATAAATGCTCATCCAGAGGAGATGAGGAAGGCGCAGGCTGAGGATAGGACACTCAAGCCATGTTTTAAAAATTGCCCAAATGCCACACACCTCCAAGCAAGGGAGAATATTTTATGAAGCACAAACTGATATACAGGAAAGCCGGAACTGGAACAAATGGTCACAACCAGCTGGTTCTTCCCTCTTCATATAGGGAGAAAGTGATGGAACTAGGGCATGCGATTCCCTTCAGTGGTCACATGGGGATCAGCGCCACAGGACAGCGTATAGCTTGTCATTACTTCTGGCCAGGAATAACGGAAGATATAAAAAGATATGTCAAATCCTGTCCAGAATGTCAAAGGGTAGCTCCAAAGCATTGGACTGCTCCTGCAACTCTAGGGGAAATGCCCATAGTGGGAACACCTTTTGAGAGGGTTGCAGTGGATATTGTGGGACCTCTCACTCGGACCAAGAGGAGGAACAGTTACATCCTTGCTCTGGTGGACACTTGTTCTATGTGGGGAGAGGCGGTAGCCCTGCCATCAATTGATTCGAAGCATGTAGCAGAGGCACTACTTACAATATTCACCCGATTAGGATTCCCGCGTCAAATCTTGACTGATAATGGCTCACAGTTCAAGGGGAAACTAACGGAAGAAGTTTTTAAGCTATTTCAAGCCAGACACTTTCATTGTAGTCCGTACCATCCACAAGGGAACGGCCAGGTAGAGAGGTTCAATGGGACTCTCGTTTCTATCCTGAGGAAGCTGGCACATGAAAAACCGGATATGTGGGATCAATTCCTGCCCGCTGCGTTGTTTGCGTACCGGGAGGTACCACATAGTTTAACCGGGATGGCTCCCGCAACCTTGTTATTTGGGAGGCCAAGAAAAGGTCCATTAGAAGCATTATTAAGGACCTGGACTGATGAGAAGGTAGAAGAGACTGTTACCTCATCATACCAATATGTGAACGAGCTGACCACTCGTCTGAAAGCTGGATGGAAACTGGCAAATGATAATTTGAGACAAGCCAGGAAGAAACATGCAGCGTATTAATCGGAAGGCAAAGGACAGAGAATTAGCTGTGGGAGAGAAAGTGCTTCTTCTACTACCCGGCAGCAATAATAAGTTGCAAATTGGATGCCAAGGTCCATATACGGTGCTAGAGAAAGTGTCTAGAACCAACTATAAAATTGACAAAAAGGGGAAGGAAAAGATATATCATGTGAACCTTTTAAAGAAGTATCTGGACAGACAAATCCAGGAAAGCACCCCCTTACTGACCTTGGCTATCGCAACTGAAATGCTAAAAGAACCACTCACCTCACATGAATACCCATTACATCCTTGTGAGACAGCCGCACAGGTAAAAGTCAGTACGCACCTGACGAAAAACCAGAGGGAGAGAGTTCAACAGGTTCTGGAGGAACATACGGATGTATTAACAGATAAACCAGGCCATACAAATTTGCTACAGTATGACATGAAGCTGGTAGACTCAACACCAATCTGTATGACAGCCTATTCTGTTCCGTTTGCTAAGGAGAAAGCATTGAAAGAGGAAATAGATTATTTGTTGAAAGAAGGGATTATTTCACACAGTGAATCTTCTTTTAGCTCCAGTGTAGTTTTGTTGAGGAAACCGTCTGGGGAACATAGACTGTGCATAGATTACAGGAAACTGAATGCTGTCACAGAAGGTCAGGTGGATCCATTACCAGACACAAAACAGTTATTTGCCAGATTGAACAAGGCAAAATACTTTTCAAAGGTGGATCTGAGCAAAGGCTATTACCAGATCCCAGTGAAGCCTGAAGTTAGACCTTATTTGGCTTTTAGCACCTCGGAAGGACATTATGAATTCAACATGCTACCATTCGGATTGAAAAGTGCTCCGAGTGTATTTTCTAGGATGATGCGCAAATTGTTGGATCCCTTGAATAATCCATGTATCACAAATTTCATGGATGATATTCTCGTCGCCACAGAAACATTTGAAGAACACATTAACTCTCTGAATATGTTATTTGATAGGCTCAGAGAAGCGAACTTAACTGCTAGACCAACAAAATGTTGTATTGGATGCAAAGAGTTGGAATTCTTGGGACATACTGTATATCAGGGTAACATGACCCCTGACCCCAAGAACTTGGAAAAACTGCAGAGAGCACCTCGACCGCAAACAAAAAAGGACGTGCGATCATTCGTGTCGTTATGCGGGTTTTACCAAAAATATATCAAAAATTTTAACTCTATATGTGCTCCTCTGACTGATCTGACTCGCAAGGGCAATCCAGATAAAATTGTTTGGTCAGCGCAATGTGAATTGGCTATCCAAGAGTTAAAGGAAAAACTCACTAGCAAGCCTATTCTCAAATTGCCTGATTTGACTCAGGACTTTGTGGTGAGAACAGACGCAAGCAATGTAGGCCTGGGGGCTACTTTGTTGCAAAGGTCCTCTTCACCCAATGGGGAACTGAACCCAGTCGCTTATGCAAGCCGCAAGTTGAACAAAGCGGAACAAGGATATTCCACAAGTGAAAAAGAATGTTTAGCGTTAATCTGGGCAATAAAAAAGTTTCAAATCTATCTGTATGGTAGGACTTTTGTGGTCCAGACAGATCATCAGCCGCTCGTGTTCTTATCTCAGGCCAAGCATGAAAATGCAAGGCTGTTAAGATGGTCTTTATTGTTGCAACCTTATCAGTTTAATATTGAACATATCCCGGGGTCACAGAATGTCGGTGCAGATTTCCTCAGTAGGCACCCCTGTGATCAAAATTAGAGTAGTTGGCAGGCGTGAGGAGTGAATTTTATCTATGTGTATCACTGGTTTTGGAACTTGCATTAGTGCATGTTCTCAGGTGGGGAGATGTGTGGTGAGATAGCCGTGATACAACGTTAAAATTCCTCCATTTATAAAGATAACAGGTAAAATACATTTAGGGATAAAAATATAGGTAAGGGACGAGGATACATTATCGCCCACGCCAGCATTTTCTATCGCCATTGATAACTAACTGGTCGGAACATGCAGACTAAACCGCCTATCCTTTTAGAAAGGGGGAAAAACGGAGATAAAAGAAAAAAATAGGACGGTCTGAACACGTGTTTGAATCTTAGTCTAAAAGACGCAATTGGTAGTTTTAAAAGAGATAAATTTACGCCACTAGTGATACAAAGTAAGGAAATGGACCAAAAAAAACGGCCTTAGCTCTTGTCAGAAACAGACGTTTCTTTGACGTTTTACGGTACTTCGACGTTCTAGTTTGAATATAGCGGCAACCGCGTGAACGAACGTTCAAAAACAAATTTCAAAAACTAACCTTGAGAAAAGTAGGTTTTTTCTTAATAATAAAGTTAGGAGAATAAAAAATAGCTAGTTTGATAGCCCATCTTAATCTGAGAAATAATATACTTTTAATTATACCAACGGACCGATAACACGGAAGATATTGACGAAAGACTGTATTGTTCCTATCAGACAGGCAGACAGTTTTGTGTGCATACTTCACTAAAGTTACATTTTTGACGTCCTTGGGGACTAAATGCAGAAAAGCAGTACACATGAACTAGGGGCAAAGTCGGAGGATAGTAGCTAAAAATAACTTAGCATAGAGATTTTAGAAGTAGGGGGGATACAAAAATTTGTGTAGTTTTTGTAGTTTCGTCTAGAAAACAAGTGTAATTTTGGGAAATGCAAAAATGATTACGACAAGTGAGGGCTATTCTAGGTCCCCAGCGACAGTCCAGGGCCTAGAGGCAAACACAAAATATAGGAAAACATTTCCAAGACTATAGAAGACAGATCTATATTGGAGATCAGTGGGAACATATCACCCACCTTATTGGATGGAAGAGTAAACTATTGAACATATTTCGGATGCAATGCAGTCTTGGGAAACTGGTGCTGTTTGATAACACCTAGGTGAGATGTGCTACGTCGATCAGAGAGATCTGATCCGATCTTTGTATATTTTTTGCTTTGTTGTGTGTGTAAAATTGGTGCAATAGGCAGAGTGTTGACACATGGCACCACTTTTGGTTTCAGAGTTTCTGGTGTGGCACTACACTATTGCCAGATGCTGTATAGAAGTCTCAAGTTGGAGGACTAAGAAGCCTATCATTTACATCAGCAACTGTGAGGAGTCATTTACCTCAGCAACTGTGAGAATTGGCACAGTGAATTTTCTACTACATCGTCACAGGCCAGTTAAGTGAATATCTGGCCTGCTATGGATTCATCAATTATTGCCCCAAATAAACAAATAAATAAATAAATAAAAACCCTTGTGTGAATAAAACTGTACACCAGATACACATGTCACTAACACTGATTGTTAAAAATACAAAGATTGGACATGATGATACCACCATGACTAGACATCCAGTGCTAGTTTACCAAAGACACAATAGTTAATGTTAATATTAATCCATGTAACAATATACTTATGTTTAAAAATTTCATTGTGATTTTCTATATCTATATGCACGTTCATTGATAAAAACATATTGTTTTATATGTCCTGACCATAACATCAATTGGTTCAGGACTAAATAAATTTAAAAGATTGCCAATTTAAATTCTAAAAACAGTGTTATTGATTTGATCATAGTGCTTATTATTATTAGACTTAGTAGTTACATGTGTGTGTCTGTAGATTGATTACATACACATCACATTCCATTACCCTAGACATTTAACGTAGCTAACATACATAATAGCAAAATAGGTCTGGTTGAGGTCGTTAGTGGTAGCAGAAGGGCCTTCTGTACTCACATAAACTGATATCATCAGGAGCCTTCACAGCTGACCTCACCCAGGACACTAGGTGACATAACAACCACGCAATACCATCAAAAACCACTACAATATGACTGCTTATGACTGATGACAAATTCGTCTATCACGTTATTTAATAATAAGTTACATTATGCAGACTGACTGGGACAAGGTTATTTTCCATATGGCTCAATATTCGTGATATGATCAATTTTGGCCGCTTTTTCCATATAGGAAATATTCGAATTGGGAAAAAAAATAAATATATAAATAAATTAGTTTTTCTTTTACACCGCAAAGGGGTTTAGATGTTCAGGATAGATCTGGGGATAAAATAATGTAGCATGTTACTACACGCTAACACATGCCCATTTTATGTTAGGAATTGTGTTCGCCTGTAGTCAAACTACTTTTTGCACGAAGCGTTCACCCGTGGTGAGCGACAGTCAACTAGTGACGGTTTTTTCGTCACATGTCGTTGGGTCAGTGTGTTGTTTGTTTGGGCCGTTCGTATTCGTTCACTGGTTTGAAGTGGACGTGATTTCTTCTAAGCTCCAGGATTTTATGGAGAGTGTGTTTTTTTCCTAACTGGGACATTAAATGTATTTTTCAAAGGCCGCCACCTTGTTAAGAATGTTCTAGATCGGGAAGAAACTTATTGATAAGTCTTGCATAACCCCCTTTTGATATTTTTCGTAAGGAGTATCTCAAAGATATTGAGGTAACTGAGTTTAGATCGCCATCATCAGTTTGTTCGCCACATTACTTGGGTACCGGGAATATTGCCCTACCTATTAGTACACGGCCAGGATTGAAAACAGATTTAAGGATATCTCTCAATATATTTACTTTTACTATTAACAATGGAGATGAAGAAAACCTATTGATTGAGGCTCGTTATTGACTGTCGTAATTGCTTATCGCATTTACATGTTTTCCTGCCATATACTTTGCCATGTATATACTATGGCATGCAACTATAATGTTTCGCAGGAGGTTAGCGACGTATTCATTGATGACTGGGTGTCCTGAGTCATCTCCGAGTCTATGAGTAGGTCCTTAATAAGTGACATGGGACCTCGAGGTTGAGCTCCAAACATAAGCTCAAAATGCGAGAAACCAGTCTGTTCATTCGCTACCTCACGGTATGCGAACAGCACGGCGGGTAAAACCCTGTCCCAATCTTGAGGATATTTCACTGTAACCTTGCCCAATAACTGCTTTAACATCCGGTTAAGACGTTCCACCATGCCATTGCTCATTGCATGGTAAACACTACTGAGACACCTGTCGATATTGAGGCGTTTCACAGCAGCAATTATAGTGTCAGATATAAATTGGGTACCTCGATCTGAAAGAAGTTTTCGAGGAAAACCCAGTCTAGAAAAAATCAAGAAAAAGGCATCAGCGACGTCATTAGTAGTGATGTTCTTAAGAGGTATGGCCTCGGGCCATCGAGTGCACATGTCAATACATGTGAGCACATACCTGTGTCCTCTAGCGGACATAACAGGTAAAGGACCGATAATATCAACGGCCATTTTCTCAAAGGGGCGTACAGGTATATCACACGCCTAAATTAATATTAGACAAACATAAAGGTATGTTTTCTGGCACTCGTAAGAAATAAAGAAGTAGAACACGTAGACAACAGAAAAACAACAGACGTGAGTGGCTTACCCAGGGTTCGAACCCCGTACTTTCCGTACGACAACTCCGCCTAGCTATACAAGCGAATCACACTAACCTCACGGCCAGCTAGGCATCCCTATGTATCATATATATATCTATTATATAACACGCCTGAATCGGGGCCGTATAATATGCTCCTCTTGATTTTACCTCTTGACAAATAACGCAAGTGCGACAATATGTGGAGGTGTCTCTGGAAATTCCCGGCCAAAAGCAAGAGGACAAAACTCTGGAACGCGTCCTAGAAAGCCCATATGACCAGCACAGTGAGAATCGTGTGCATGTTGTAGAATGTACGTACGAAGTTTTTGGGGAACCATCACCTGATGTCTAATTAAAGATGAATCTTTAAAATTCCTAACCAATACATCATTTTTAAGTGTGTACCACTGTTTTGGTGACAAACTATCATCAACATAATCATTATCTCTGACTAATCCAAAGAATTTCTTCAAAGAGTTGTCTTCTCTTTGAAGTTTGATAAAGGACTGTTTGTCTATATCAGAGTGTACATGAAAATTGTCCGTAGTTCCAGGATTGGTATCATCATTTTCGTTTGCTGCCTTGGCCTGGGCACATGTAGTAACTGCAGGAGCAGTTGATAAATTTTGATGTTCCCATTGATCAATTTCTTCGGGTGAACAATCATTGCTGCCGTGTATCCGGCCAAGTGTGACATCCGCTATATGGCTCCTTAACAAACACACTTTAACCTTGCCTGTAAAAACTGGTGAGCGAATATCCACCACGGCTGTGGGATAAAATGCAACTGTCCCACCAAAAGTTACATATTTAACAAAGTCACCCGTTGCATGAGACGTATGTACTAATGACTGTCTCACTCCGACAGTCGTGCAACCAGAATCACGGAGTACTGTAACCTGAGTGCCATTCAATAAGCCTCTATGAAGCTGTAGTGCCCCTGTGCCATCATGTGCTGATGAAGCAGTAAACGCTGGTAGCGGATGACCACATTTTAACAAGGAAGTCACATTAGGCTGGAATAGAGTTTGGCAATCTGGACACTGTGAAGCAGTATCGAAGTTAAACGAACAACATGAAGATGAATGATTAACAACATTGTTTTCCTGCGCGCTCTCAGATGTAGCGTTAGTGTTTGCTGAGTTGGAATGGTAGTTCGAATATGCAGTATTTCTAGAGCGTGATCTATGTCTCTGATCGTAGCAAAAGTTATTTCGACTCCTGTCGTTATTTCATTGGTTCCTATTGTTGTTTTCTTGATTTATATAGTCTTGTGACCTATTCCGATGTGAAAAATTTTGGTTATTTGGTCCCAAGTTATTCCAATTCTTATTATAGTTACCAAAATTATCATTCCTTCTCTCTCCTGAGTTTTGTTGGAAATTACCTCTGTTTTGGGGTGAATAGTTCCTATATGGTTGTCTACCTCTATAGTCTATAATTGTTTTGGTTCCAAGTTCTATCTGCGGCAACAGGTAAAGCCTCCTTAATAGTGTTGTTACTGACACAATTTCCCGGATGTGCAGTACAATATTGCCTACATAATTCCTCCACTGAACTCAAACTCGACGGCTTCCTTTCCTGTAGATATTCTAGCAGTTGTCTGCTTACAGAAGACAAAATTTTGTCTCGCAATAATAAGTCCTTAAGGCCCTCATAATTATCATCAATGCCAGAAAGTTGTATCTATCTATTAAATGTTAGTCGAGTTGCAGCTACAAAATGTGTTAAATCTTTACCCGTTTCAGGAATCATATGTTTGAACTTCATACGATAACCTTAAGCGTCCAACTGATGAAGTTTTAATAATAGTGTTCTAGCCGCATCATAATTGTGTCTATTCGGCCCGTCCAATAGGCACAGAGCCGTTAAGGATTCACCAGTCATAAAATCCATCAATCTTGTACACCAATGAGACCTATCAAGATTATTATCTTCACAAACATTTTCATAGTGTTGTAAGAAAGACGAAATATCGTCTATTTCTGGCCTAAACACAGGCAAACGAAATCTAGAAGAACCGCTATTGTGGTTGCTAGAGGAACCTCTAAGTTCAGAGTTGTCATTTTGTCTACTCTGATGTTGCCCTCTTTGTTCTTCAATACGTAACGTCGCCATTTTCTCTTCATGTGCACATTTTTTTCTTTTAATTCTTGTTGCAACTTTTTCTCCTCTAATTGTCTTTCCAAATTTTTTTTCTGTCTAATTGTTGTTCTGCAATCCTTTTGTTCTTTTCCGCAAGTAGCTCTGCTTTTCTGAGCTCTCGCTCTTCAGCCCGTGCATCTCCTTGTCTCTTATCCTCCAAGGCTTCTTGATTTTCTTTAGAATTGAATTCCGCTTTGGCAAAATCCATTAATTCCTTTGCCTTGTAACCATACTCCTTGCCCATAGTAATAAATTTCTGATACTCCATTATTTACTTCTTCAGTATCTTACTATCAATGTTATATATTATGTAATAAATGTATCTCACGTAGTCCGTGTATACAAATCCACCACTAGCTTTGTGCTTTGCAATATTATCAATGCAAATAGATTCTTAATATTACTAATCAATAACAAAATAGTATAGCATGACAGACTAACAGTAGTAAAGATACGAGAGAAAAGAGAAAGAGGAAAGAAAAAAATTAATAATGCACGATCAAACCAAAAAAAAAAAAAAACTGGAATTGGACAAGTACAGGTAACTAAGACAACGTAATACTAGCAGTGAGTAAACGAAAAAGAATACAAATGGAAAACTAAAGAAAATCCAGTAAATCACACAGACTTACTGCTAAGAAAACAGGACAGGACCTGTAACAATATATATATAAATGTGAACAAGTGATAGAAGGTTAGACTAGCATAACGAACAGAATGGTTGTCAACTAAGGAGAAGAAAAACAAAACCAACACACAACAAGACCTGATAACTAGAAGGACGGAGCAGCACACCTAAACAAATTAGGTAACACTAAACAGGCAGTGAACCAAACGTCGGTGAGTAAACTCGTGCCGGAAATTTCACTGCTTGAGAAATGTAAGCAAAACCTACAGAAACATCTGCTGTGCGGTCATTTTACAATGACATGTGTCGCTAACAACAGATTTGTACAAAGACATAGAAACCAAGACAACGAATAACACAGATATCAAAAAGGTTTACACCACGGCAGAGGTACAAGAGTGTGTCGTAGATTTTTTATAGGAAAATTAAGACTTGGGTTGGTCCCTTCTGAATAGAAACAGAATCAGTGATAGCTGCAGTGAGAGTTAATACAGAAAATATAGAAAATTTATAGATCATAAAACTCTGTGTGTCAGAACGTCCCCCCTTTTAAGATATGGAAGCACTCCATGTCTACGTTATGGAAATTAATTTCCTTTATCCGTAGCTTCAGGGTGTCTGTCCTCTTCCCTCTCATCTCCCCCCTCCGTCTCTTTCCAATTCCTACTCAAGTCCACTCCTAAAGTTTCGTTTCTATGGAATGTCTCCCATGCGCGCTTGAAAGAGCGTCGCCGCTTCTGACATTTCTGAAAGATTTCGTGTGATTGCAGTGGAATTTCCCTGCCACTATCGTCATCTTCGTCAGTTTTGGCGATCGTCAGGAGATGGTCGGGTGTTGGCACTGGTCTTTCCAAGTATCTCTTTAACAGATTTAAATGGAAAACCTTCTACTTTCCTTGAATAGAGAGAGATCTGGTAGATAGCCTTAGAAACCTTTTTCAGGACGGGGAACGGCCCTTGCCATCCGATCCTCAGTTGGTTCTTCTCGGTAGGGAGTAACACCAAAACTTTCTCTCCTGCTTCCAGTTCTCTTTCTTTCGCGACTTTCCTGTATCGGTTAGCGTGCTTTGTGCGTGCTCGCTTAAAGTTGGTCGTCGCTAGGTCCCATCCTAGTTTCAACCTATCCTTTAAATCCGACACATATTTAGTTGCCGAGACCACTGTTTCATCAGCCTTCTGATCTGTCAGCGACCAAAGTAAGGCTTCCAGCGGGCCCTTAATGGGTCTGCCGAATAAAAGCGTAGCTGGCGGAAATCCTGTGGAAGTATGGGGAGATTCTCTGTAGCCAAATAAAGCTGCAGGAATACAAAGATCCCAATCTTCAGGTTTCATTTGTGCCAGTTTACTAAGCATCATGTTGAGGTTTCCATTAACACGTTCCACGAGCCCAATTCCGGCCGGAGTATATGGCTTTGTGTAGATGTGTTGGGTCCTCAAGATCTTCACGATCTCATCCATCAACAGGTTTCGGTATGGAGATCCGTTATCCGTCAACACTTGCTGAGGGAATCCCAACCGAGTGAAAATCTGCACTAGGGCTTCGGCGACATGCTTGGCATCTGCGCATGTTAGCGGGATAGCTTCTGCCCATAAAGTGCATGTGTCGACTAAGGTCAGGATATACCTGTTCCTTCTTTTAGTACTTTCTAGGGGTCCTAAAATGTCGATCACAACCCGTTCGAATGGTGTTCACACTATTGGCATTTCGCCCAAAGAGACTGGGGGTGCACGCTGCTTGGGTGGCACACGTTGGCACTGGGCACAGGATTTGACATACCTGATAATATCAGTGTTTACGTGGCGTTCTGTCCCATATGTCCGCTGAAGGGAAGAGAGTGCCCCATTTCTAGGATTTGGCTTCTGTACTGTTTCGGTACTAGGAGCTGGTTGTAACCTTGGTCAGGCTTGCCCGTTCTGCGATAAAGTACGCCATCCTTAGAAAAAATGTCCCCGTGCTGTGTAGGGTCCTTAGCCATGGGCAGTTTCCTAAAGCAGGGTGCCAAAATAGAGTCCTTTTGTTGCGCTTCTTTAAGTTCCATAGGTAACAAATTAGGCGCAGGCTCCCGTTCCTTTGTGGTTTGCCCTCTTGTAGTTACTGCTGCCACAATCGGCTCTTCCTGTTCCCCAATTGACACGTATCTACCGCCAAGTATGACTGGGTAGATGGGATCATCCATAACAGCTGCTTTGATCACTCCTCTGACAAAGTCAGAGTGTATCTCCACCAGTGCGATGGGAAGCGCTGTAGGTGCATCACTCTTAGAAACTCCACAAAATTAGACGGTCTCTGCTGTCTCTTGACCGGGTTTGACCAGGTTTCTGGCAACAATGCAATCATAAGAAAGCCCCGTGTAAAATAAACAAAAAGTTTGCGAACCGTTCAAAATAACAGTACCTCGCGTAGATGGTCTATCTCCCTCTACAGGTTGGGAATCACTGACAATAATTCCGCCTTGCGAGACTGTTAGTAAGTATCCGATGCGTTTAGGCTCCGTGTGCTCACTCTGATCATCTGTCCCGTGCGCAGGAGTTCTTCCTTTGCCACCTTGTCCTCTCTGGCTACGCTGCCATGAAGGGCGGTCGGGTTGATCAGACTGTTTACTGTGGTTGGGGTACTTGTTTTTGTAGAACTTGGATTTTTCAGGAGGGGGGTTTTGAGGTCCAGTTTCTCTGTGGTTATACTGACTAGAAACATGAGAAGCCTGAGAAGCTTGGTCAAGATTATTTTTCCGAAAATGCTCTTCTGTCGGTTTTCGTTTTGTGGCCGGTAGTTCAGCCAGCGCATTGTGATATCGCTCAGACTTTTCCAAAATGTCTTCCTGCTTTTCTGCACCCTGCTCAGCAAGAAATCTCCGGGTATCCGCAGACAAAGTGTTCTTTATTTGTTCTGTTAAAACAAATTCCTCAAGACCTTCATAGGTAGAGGGGAGCTGTGAAACGCTCAAGGCACTTAGTCAAATATCCCGTTAGACGAGATGAGAACTGCTGAAAAGTTTCAGAGCTCTCCTTCCTGCTGTTGCGAAACAGTTGCAAAAACTTTCGCGCATTCATTTCAAAGCGCTCAAGTAAAGCTTTCTTCAACAAGTCGTAATTGTCTTGTTGGTCACTTTCCAGTTTAGAATAAACATCATAAGCCGAACCTTTTAGGGCCTGGGAAAGTTTCATACACCAACGCGACCTCTCTAACCCGTACAGAGTTGCAATTTTCTCAAATTTTTCAAGCCAAGTGTCAATCTTCTCATTAGGACAAGGGAAAGATTCTAGAGCAAAAGACATAGCATTGAGTTGAAGAGATTGAGCGTTAGAAGGATCAGTTAAGGAAGAATGAGGAGAAGACTCTCCATTGCTGAGGTAGAGGCAGCGCCACGACTTTGTACTTCAAGAGCTTTGAGCGCCAGCTCATGCTGTCTCTCCTTCTCGCTTTCCTCCTGTTGTCTCTCCTTCTCTCTTTCCTCATGCTGCATCCTGCGAATTTCCATTTCCTCGTCCATCTTCCTCTGCTCTAATTTACGGTCTTCCGCTTCTTTCCTCTCCGCGTCATATCTTGCCAGTTCGTCCCTGACGAAAGCTTTCGCTTCGTCTGCGTCCAAACCTTCTTCTCTCGCCTCGTCCCTGAGCATTTGTCTAAGTTTCGCCCTTTCGGCCATTATAAATCAGTGGCTGAGACTACTCAAGGAAGAAAAGAAGAAAAGAATATACTGGTTCCTACCACTTACGAGAAAATACCAACAAAAGATGATATACTTATAACCTGGGATACCTTCTCCAAAAATATAGTATCTAACTATCGCTGCTATTAATCAGCAATAAAGCACTTAATGCAAACGACTACGCCAAATAAATGGTAGTTTAAGATTACTCCCTGAAAAAAAAGTTGCTGCCGTGGAAACAAATTAATTATGTAAAAATTATTTAAGGAAGGAAAAAAATCCCCTTAATTTTTATACACTATAAGTTCACCCCTGAAGACAGTTAGGGTAAGGGAGGCAATTAATCTGGACGAAATAGTCCGAAACGCACTCCTTAACTTAGTTCAAACACCTACTATTCAGAACCCTGTGAATGTTATACACTCACAAACTATTGCCAGCGTTTAGTATTACGTACAAAATCCGTAATTAACATCTATTCCGACAAAATTAACCTGTAACTCAAATGTATATTACTCAAAATGCTGTGGAAAAACAATTATTAGATATGTGGTCAGCACGCCCGTAAACAGATCGTTAGTCTAGGGGAAACATTATTTAAAAGATATACAAACTCACAAGACACCACACTCTTACTCTATAACAGAATAAAGAAAGAAATTTTCACAAGTACAAAATCCTGATAGACGAGACCTCATTTGTCGTCCTTGCTCGGGATTTTTCAGTTCAATTCCCGGGAACGAGCGCCCATTTGTCGTAGATTTTTGATAGGAAAATTAAGACTTGGGTTGGTCCCTTCTGAATAGAAACAGAATCAGTGATAGCTGCAGTGAGAGTTAATACAGAAAATAGATGTTTCCACGAGTGCGATGGTAGCAAATCAATAGAAGCTGTCCCCTGAAAACAAGAAATCTTCTCTGTTTCAGGCCTATCTTCTACGACAGTTATGTAAGAGTCAGACAGACTATTGACAACATATACTAATATGTATAAACATACCACCCACGTGCACACACACCAGTGACGACAGTTAGACGCACAGACGTGGGAAATCTATAACAATGAATATATATATTCTAGAACGAGCTGACCAACACGCAGATTAAGTTTAAATGCCGTTTAATTATCAAAATAAACTAGCATCACCACATATAACATTACATCAAGCATATACCAAAAAAATCATAAACAAAATCAAGGAATGCTACAAGAATGATAGACCCGTTGGTATGATCCTTCCCTCGAGGTATAGCTCACAGTCCCGTTAAAAGAAAGTGATAGCTCCAAAGAGTCCCAGATACATATAATTTTGTCTAATATTTTTCCCTCGTAAAGGTATGAACAGGCTCAGATGGTATCCTGTTTTATCCTAAGGAAAAAAAAAATATTCTTGCATTGGCAACAATTTGCATATATGGAATTACAAACATGGGTGAATCACTCAACGAACCTCACACCATCTACTTTCACTCCGTTCTTTCATCAGGGCCCTGTTCTACTTACAAACGTGCTGTAGCTCGCCATCTGGCGCAGACTTTGGAACACTCACACACTTTTATCTGTTCTGTCGTTTAATGAAGCGGATCCCAGCTCTGCAGTTTTGTTTGTTGGTTTTCCTCAACTTTTATCCGGGGAGCGTCGGCTTCATGCGATAGTTATTTCAGACTAAAGTTAGTGTCTCTTGACTCACGCGGTAAGACTTAGGGTTAAGCGAGCACACAATGTCAGAACACGAGGTTTCCCTTAATTAGGAAGATGACCGGTGGACAGCTTATCTCAACAGATAATCTTGGTTCACCACACACTTGGTCAAAGATGTCGGAAAAGTTAATGATAGGAATATGTTACTTGCCACAAGGGCTGTACTTTAGAGTATCGTTTCTGGAAGAACTAAATCAGGCACAATTGGCCCGTTATTTCATTTCACCGTTAAAAGTTCTTGTAAAGATTATACACCAAGTCTTTTTAAGGGAAAAGTTTTAAGTCTTCACAGAATATGTTCATCAGTACTTAACGCTGGCAAAGTTTGAGTACCACAGTATTCACTATATAAAGAAAAAAACACATATGAAATATTTTACATATTATGTACTCGTCATAACTTATAGTTTAAACTGCAAGCGTAGACCGTGATTTATCATTTAACACTTCCCGTGGAATAAGTTATATTTATAAAATCAGTCATCATGAATTTAGAAATACATACGTATTTCGTCACCACTCAATGATGAACCGTCATAAATTAGTTCAAAATTATTCTCGCCTGAGTATTAGCAGTTAAATTAAATTCATTATAGCTACATGATTTTAGCTAGAAATTTATAATTTATTTTGCTTTCCACTGAACTTGACGACTAAAGAATATAACAGACTTACAAATTTAATTACTTCTGCACAAAGAAACTAGTAAAATGAAATCGGCGATTTACCAATTAATCACTTCACAAAATACTAGATATTATATATTTACCTCAAACACAGCACTACAGGATATCGCACAATTAAGAATTATACGCTGATATATTTATTTTGAAGTCTAGAAGTTCGGCAATTTTTCCGAACAAGCTAAGAGCTTCGCTTATACAGCTCTTCTATTCACGAACAACCTGTCTACTGCGAAATATTGAGAAAGAATGAAAATAAAGTTTCAAACTCGGTTAATATCTATCAAACAGACAAAGGATGAACTATTTCCAAAACCCCGATCTCTCCCCTTCTCAGTGACACCTACGTCTCTTAGACGTATGACACTTCTCGTCTTTACCTCTCCCGCTAACCAGGGCTAACGGTGAGTGCCGTGTCAGATGGAATGCGTGCGTTTCATAACACCTGAAACTGAGAATCTACCGTGAAAACTACGGGTCAAGTGGAAATATCTCAGACAAATGTCTGCTACTGCGCCGTAGAGGTGACGGTTATCGCGCCGCACCTGAGCGCTCAGCCGAAGAAAACGCGCGTGTCAGCTGAAAGTGCAGACCACATGTCGGCCCTATGTCTGAGTATGAAACATAATCACACATTCTCGTCTACCTGCGCGACTGACCGAAAGCATTCTCACGATAAATTGTCTGGTGCAGGGACTGACACGTTACGTAATAAAGTCACTCGTGCGTTTCTAAATGAGAAAAGAAACAGGCGAAGAGGTGAATGGGAAAATAATAATGTGTATAGTCGCAAACGAACGAATGCGAAAATACGAAAAAGGATAAAGAGAGGTAATAAAATAGAGGACACGGGTGAAAGAAGGAAGGAAAATATAGAAAATTTATAGATCATAAAACTCTGTGTGACAGAGTGTAATAAACAGGCACTTATCTTATCGCAATCCGACCAGATGCAAGTCCGGAAAAAGGCGTCAACACTGGAACAACATTGTCCCTCAATACAAGGGAAGCACGGATGAAAATGTAAACAAGTACACGGTCGCAGTCAGATGGGCATCATGAACTGTGTAGATCTTGAGACGTTATGTTGACTTGGTACAAAATAACTTGACATCGCCCTGGCATAGACTTGAAACTTAAAAGAATCTTACAAACGTTGTGATGTAGACTGGAACACGAAATAAACTTGGAAACCGGTTGGCTTGAAATTGTAATCTTGGATGTTACAGCGAACAATAGGACATTGAAACTGGAACATTGGACATGCGCAGTGGCAGCGTTCGCTATCCAACTGGACCCGATGATAATAACTGGGTTCACGACGTGGTATGTTTACAATAACACGCTGAACAAGGGTGACGATCGAATATACAGATTAAACGGCAGCAGTAGATTTGGAAAGTATGTGAGACCCACGTCCATGAAATTATCGATCCAAAACCACACTGGCTCACTAATTATGGGGTGTTACGCTGGAATAAATATAGAGGATCATGCAGGATACGCGAATGATTGCAGGCTTTCAAACAGGACATTATGGTCAGCATATACAACACAAGCCGGCAGGTGAACAGGAACACGGGAAAACATAGTTTACATTTATTGTACGTTCATCACAAGGAGACATCCATCACGATATATACAATGCATAGTATATGGCAGGGAAAAACATGTAAATGCGGTAAGCACTTTCGTCAGTCAATAACGAGCCTCAATCAATAGGTTTTCTTCATCTCCATTGTTAATAGTAAAAGTAAATATATTGAGAGATATCCTTAAATCTGTTTTCAATCCTGGCCGTGTACTAATAGGTAGGGCAATATTCCCGGTACCCAAGTAATGTGGCGAACAAACTGATGATGGCGATCTAAACTCAGTTACCTCAATATCTTTGAGATACTCCTTACGAAAAATATCAAAAGGGGGTTATGCAAGACTTATCAATAAGTTTCTTCCCGATCTAGAACATTCTTAACAAGGTGGCGGCCTTTGAAAAATACATTTAATGTCCCAGTTAGAAAAAAGCACACTCTCCATAAATCCTGGCGCTTAGAAGAAATCACGTCCTCTTCAAACCAGTGAACGAATACGAACGGCCCAAATAAAACAACACACTGACCCCACGACATGTGACGAAAAAACCGTCACTAGTTGACTGTCCCGCACCACGGGTGAACGCTTCGTGCAAAAAGTAGTTTGACTACAGGCGAACACAATTCCTCACATAAAATGGGCATATGCTAGCGTGTAGTAACATGCTACATTATTTTATCCCCAGATCTATCCTTAACAGAATGGTTTACTCCCTTCTTTACTTTGCTCAGCGTAGTTTAGCCAGCTAGCCAAAGCCGTTGTCACGGGGGAGGGGGTGGGGTGGCGCTGCTGAATACAAGCAGACTCGGGGAGCCATACGCGAGCTGAGCACGAGCGGGGAAACCAAATAGGATCCAGGCCATCCCAAAGAGATGTGGCTTCCTCTCACCGTGAGGTACTATCCCTTGCACACTCCTGCTCTACCCCCTATATATATATATATATATATATATATATATATATATATATATATATATATATATATATATATATATATATATATATATATCGCATCTGAGTCAGTAGGGATAGTTTAACTAGCTACATTTTCATCACAAATTAGTAGTAACATCTCTAGAGCATAGTATAGATATAGCGAGAAGGTGACATACTTGACAGCTTTCTTTTTACAGTTAACCCCACAGACTTGTGAAGTTAAATACCTGTCTGTCTCTTATCATCCCTAACTTCTAGTTCACAATTTTTCTTCTCGACATTCTGGGAACTCCTCCCAACCACTCATCTCGTCCCATTAGTACTAATTGACTTCTTCTTCAAATTTAACTAAAGCACAATAATTAATGACCTAGATGATTTATCAGTGTAACAGAAATTACTCCTATCTGTCATTTCTCTTCTTCTACTTCTTTGATCTTTAGCGATCGACTGTCAAAGCAGTCAGTGGCCATCATGCCTGGTGGCGTCTGGTAGGCCAGCAACATCCTGCTGCCACTTTGTTCGGTCGGCAGCTATCCTTCGTGCAGTGCCCTAGCTATTGTTCATTCTTTGCATTTCAGCCTCCATAGTTCTCCGCCATGTTGTTTTTGGTCGGTCTCTCTTTCGCTTTCCTTCAGGGGTCCATAGCATAGCTGTTTTAGTGATGGCATCGGAGTCTCTTCTGAGGACATGGTCAACCCAACTCCAGCGTCTCCCAGCTATGATGGTGTGTATGTCCTCTTGGTTGCTCTGAGTTTGCAGTTTTTGTTTGGTGATGGTATTGGGCCAAAATATTCGGAGAATTTTCCTTAGGCAGATTATGTGGAAAGAGAACAATTTCGATATTTCTTTCCCTGTTACTCTCCAGCATTCCGCATCATAGAGAAGCACAGAAAGTACACAGCTCTCATATAATCTTAATTTTGTGTTTGTGCTGTACTGGGAAGACTTCCAGATGTTGTTTAGACTAGCAAGTCATTTCTCTTACCTTGTTGTATTTATTTATTGCATAAATATTAAAATATCGTATACACCTCAGCATGATAGCATACACACGAAGCGAAAATGTGTCGCTTGATATTCGGTTTTCTCTTGGCACGATTATTTGTCATGTAAATTAATACCACTGCGGGGGTAGGTAAAGTCGCGGGTGTGGATTAAGTTAGGGGAGGCGGGAATAATGCAACTGAAAGGCATAAAATTGGATCATGTTATTTCTCATTGGTTATCTGTACTGGAGCCAAGTCGCTGAAGCAGGATGTTAATATTCTTTATCTATAAATTTGAGAGTTTGCCTTCATTGAATTACTCTTAGACTTGGCATATTTAAGGGATCAAGCTTTAATCGTAAACAAGTGGAGAAAAGAGAGACAGCAACGCTGAAACATTTTCACTGACGACTGTTAACATATCAGTACCAGCAGTCAGGACCAGGGAGCATTAAACATTACAGCAGGTACGAAACAAAAATTGTCAAAGCAGAAGAATGAAACTTTTATCAGAGCTAAAGTTTTTTTTTTTAAATTTCCGCTCCTAATGTTGGTAGAATGAACAATATTTAAAATCGCGAGACAATGTCACGCATTATGACAAAAATATGGATCAGAAGTTTCATTGAATAAACATTTTTAAAAGAAATTCTACTTAGGTTAAAAGAAGTTTTTCATGCACAGACGTTGGTTGTTGTTAATTGCCACTTCGTTCACTGCTGTAAGTGGGTAGGACTGGAGCAGATGTTTGGCTGTCAAATGGCTGGTGCCACAGGAGCAGAGATCTGTTGAATCAATCATGTACTTTTGGTATAGATGGTTCCTTAACCTGTTGCGACCAGTACTCGCCTAGATAGCTGGTGATAGGCATCATCTTTTATATGACATTGGTGTTCTCTGTCCCATTTGGACTTGAATATGGCTTTTACAGTTGTTTTAGAAATTTTACAAGTCGTCCCTATATAGTTTTGTTGCAGTGCTCTCCCTTCTTTAGTAAGTTTATCTACCTATTCGTTGCTTGGAATGTTTCAATGGGCTCGGTTCCATTGCATTGTGCACTCGTTGAAGCATTTGGCCAAGCTTTCAATAGGTGTTATCAGATCTTTCAGTTGGTTAGCCAGGTGGCTCTTCATGGCTGTTATTACAGAGAAAGCATCTATAAAGTTTACTATCTGTTTTTCTGTATGTGCTTTGTACTCAATACAAGTTTCTGCTTCCTGTTTCAGGGCTTCTCCTTCAGCATTGAAGTAATTGCAGTATTTGCCAGTTGCGATTGCCACAGAGTGGATTACTATCTGTTTTTCCTGCATGTGATTTGTGCTTTTTGTTGTCATGGTTCAGATTCGTACAATAGGACTGTTTTGATATTTGAAACGTAGACTCACATGTCCGTGTTGGAATGAACAACCGCTGATATCCGGTTGTTGTGAACTCTCCTGTAGCACTTGGATTACGTATTTTGATATTGATGTCTGTTTCACCCAACCCAGTTCATCATGCTGGTCACTGGCATTGTTTGTTTCTATGTAAATCAGGAATGCATGTTCCCTTTTCGCTTATTTTGGATCATGTGACCTTAGCCACCATCACTAAAGTTGTATATTTTGGCAGAAGCATGAGTACAAATTAATTGCGTAGTAATTCTTTTCTTCATAAATCTAGTCTCATTGTCAACCTCATCTTAATCTCCTGTGGCCGCCTGCGCTAACAGGTGGTTACCCCACATGGCCGCTGTATGCCCAGGTTCTTTGCCTCAGTAGATAGCGATGACATGATGATGATGGATGTGTACAACAACACACAGAGTGGTCATACATTACGAAGAGGTACTTCTATATAACACTTGAGGAACACCGCTTGAACAGGAACACTGTTTATTTACACTGTACAACAGTAATATAGTTGGACCTCCAACAATTTAGTCCTGTCGACATACTTCCATACAGCTCACTTGCTAATGATAGTAGACTGTACTACGTTGCTCTATCTGGCTCTATTTTGATGTTACTGGTGCTTATCTTCTGTCTTCTCTAACTGCTTTGCCTATTTAACTATTACTGCTCACGTTCAGGTTATTGGGTTGTAATTACCGGACGACTCCGGGGAATGATGCTTTTCCTGAACCTTAGCTGACTTCTATACTGGCCCGAATAACAGGACCACTGCACTATCTTAACTACTGCACTCTACGTACCGTATTAACGAATGAGAGCATAACACGCTCTTCCAATCTTCACCTCCATGTCAGGATAATATACTGTAACGAACAGTTTTAGTGTAAGGGGAAGTAAACTGGAGTATGTCAGTAGTTGAAATAGATTTTGAGTTATAGCACTTAGTTGCTTGTTAGCTATCGAATTATTTAGAGAGTATCTCGTGATAGTTTCGAGAGACAGATTACAGACAGCGTGAAAAGCGCTGATATATTTATTCTGTAATGTTTTGAACGGAGTGAGAATAGCTCGCTGCTAGCCCGCAATTGTTTGTGTTAGGTGAACAGTGAAAAAGTCTCGTGTCTGCTTTTGAGCGGGACGAGTGTGTTATCTAGGGAGAGTGTTCCGGGCGTTTTGACCGGGTAGGAAGACAGTGTTTTTGGGAAGTGTGAAATGCCTGTACAGTGCTGAATTTAAAATGTCGACAGATTTTTCGCTGTGGGTACAGCGTAGTATGAAACTGCAGTTTTGATTATTGTGGAAATGTTTATAACTGCAGTGTGCAGTCTTTAAAGGCCATTATCTCCTGTGTGAGGAGTCTTGATTAATAAGAGTACTTTAGGCCATGAATCATTAGCTCCTGTGAGAGGATTGTTATTGAGGATTCTTTATAGCGCTGAGTTTAATAAGAGTACTTTAGGCCATGAATCATGATATCATTGTAGCTGCCGAGTGCGCAGTTATTATGTGGTACTTTATATCTTGTGTTGTGCTGTGAACGGTATTCTATGTGTATTTCATCAATGTGTTGTGACGTGAATAAACCCATATGAAATGTCATCAGTCGTTTACAACCATCCATGACTCTTGTGTACGTACCTGTGGTGTAAACGACTAAACCAACACACGCACTTAATATTACAAGTGTGACAGGGAACTTAACACGTATTTAGAAATAGCCCCGGAGTGGGCGTGGTCTATCTGTATCGAGAACTTGTGCATCGCTTACCAGTAGACTTCTACAGTGTTTGCCTGTGTGGCGTATATGTATGTATCAAATGTAGACATTACCAGATCCACAACACAGCAGCAACGTTAGCAGATAATCAATAAGACACCCTTACCGTACCATACACCAATCCTTTGTATCAGTTTCAGTGACAGCCATGATTGACTTTCACGTGCTTGACGGGAGGTCATTACTGTTGTACCTCCGTCAAGCACGTGAAAGTCAATCATGGCTGTCACTGAAACTGATACAAAGGATTGGTGTATGGTACGGTAAGGGTGTCTTATTGATTATCTGCTAACGTTGCTGCTGTGTTGTGGATCTGGTAATGTCTACATTTGATACATACATATACGCCACACAGGCAAACACTGTAGAAGTCTACTGGTAAGCGATGCACAAGTTCTCGATACAGATAGACCACGCCCACTCCGGGGCTATTTCTAAATACGTGTTAGGTTCCCTGTCACACTTGTAATATTAAGTGCGTGTGTTGGTTTAGTCGTTTACACCACAGGTACGTACACAAGAGTCATGGATGGTTGTAAACGACTGATGACATTTCATATGGGTTTATTCACGTCACAACACATTGATGAAATACACATAGAATACCGTTCACAGCACAACACAAGATATAAAGTACCACATAATAACTGCGCACTCGGCAGCTACAATGATATCATGATTCATGGCCTAAAGTACTCTTATTAAACTCAGCGCTATAAAGAATCCTCAATAACAATCCTCTCACAGGAGCTAATGATTCATGGCCTAAAGTACTCTTATTAATCAAGACTCCTCACACAGGAGATAATGGCCTTTAAAGACTGCACACTGCAGTTATAAACATTTCCACAATAATCAAAACTGCAGTTTCATACTACGCTGTACCCACAGCGAAAAATCTGTCGACATTTTAAATTCAGCACTGTACAGGCATTTCACACTTCCCAAAAACACTGTCTTCCTACCCGGTCAAAACGCCCGGAACACTCTCCCTAGATAACACACTCGTCCCGCTCAAAAGCAGACACGAGACTTTTTCACTGTTCACCTAACACAAACAATTGCGGGCTAGCAGCGAGCTATTCTCACTCCGTTCAAAACATTACAGAATAAATATATCAGCGCTTTTCACGCTGTCTGTAATCTGTCTCTCGAAACTATCACGAGATACTCTCTAAATAATTCGATAGCTAACAAGCAACTAAGTGCTATAACTCAAAATCTATTTCAACTACTGACATACTCCAGTTTACTTCCCCTTACACTAAAACTGTTCGTTACATCTTACCTCACCCCCAGAGAAAAAAATTGATTCTATCAATTTTTTGACAAATACATTCCCCAAAAATTAAAAGGACAATGAATCTCTAACATATGTGTCTAAGAATTACTTTAAGTTAAGTTAAAATAAGACATCTACAAAATATAAGCATTAAGTGAAATGTAAAAATGAAGTATCCAATGTAATCAACTAAGCATACCAAAAATAATGTATTACAAAACCAAGTTAAGTGAATACAGCACAACTAAATAGGAAACAACCGATAGTACAAGAAAAGACAAGATCAAGCAAACGAAAAAATGATCCGTAATAAAGGTAAGTATGAAATCAGAATATGAGGAAAAAACAATAATATTACATTCAAACAATTTGTTATATGTAAAATAATTACAAATATCACAAGTAGTTACACTATATTAAGTTATACCATTAAAGTAACAATACATAGAATGAAAGTTTAAGAAGCGAAAGAAGAAGTATACAAGAAAAATGAAGTGAAACGTAAATAAAGCACGAAATGTAAACAAAATATGAAACCATACTGAAAAGACAATAGAAAAGAAGGAATGGAATGAAGGATAATCAACAGAGACAGATAGAAAGCAAAAGGTATGAATATAGAGATCGTTGATAAAAATGTATACAAAGAAGTATTTAGATCAACAACGTATTTCAAAATACATACAAACACGATCGAAAAGCACAAAAGAAAATAACAAAGTATTCCTATACTAATACTACAAAAAATAGTTTATAACTAAACAAAACATAATCAGTAATTTAAACAAGTTATACAAGTTATACATAATCAACAATAAATTATCGACACCACACAAAAAAGTGATAGCATTGCTACAAGACCAACGCATAATCAAGCGCTAATACAACATAACATCCAAAAACAAACAAAAAACTTTCTTTAAAGAACTAACATTACTCTACATATCAGACATAGCACATAGTCAAACGCTAGGCATATACAAAACCAAAAATAAAAAATTACAATGTCTGGGAAAATAAAAATATTTTCCAAAAAATACAGTACAAAAATATTTCGTAATGCTAAGTTACATAAAAATAGTATTTTAATTTAATTAATTCAAATCTATAATTAACAAATTAACAAAAAACTAGCTTTAGCAAAATGAGAGACATATAACAATTCCTGCATCTAAGCAAATACTAAACAACACGTGTAAGTTTTTCAAAAAATACGTCACAGAGAAACACACAGAAAAACACACTATTACCAAAATACAAGTTTGCAAATACATGAAAACAACGTAATGTATGTTAAGCAAGTGCTTAAATCAGATCTCTAGATTTTCCAATCAAATAACAATATCAGCAAACGCTGTTAATTTTCTCTATACAGTTCAATTTAAACTTTAAATATTTCCGGCTGACAATGACGTTCAGCTTAGCTACAGTGTTATTCAGTTAATAATTTATATCTATCTCCACCTGATATATTAAAAGTAATTATTGTAACATTACAACTATTGAGTATGGGCATAGGGCTGGCAAACTCATCATGTACAAAACTATTCTACCCAACACATCTGTAAAACCAAAACCAAAAAAAAAAAACTTCAAGTTCTACACCAGAGTATAAAAAATAGGCATAAGTTTGTAGTTACCAGTAAGGTTAAATATAAATCTGCTCATTGCATTCATGAATAGTAAACAACACGTCACTACCATATAACACACTACCTATTATCCAAAACACAATAGTATAAAAAATAGCATCGAAATGAACTAATTTATAATTAAAACAGTCATACATATCAAGAAAAACAATAGACATCAAATGATGCGTAAAGATGATGATCATAATATAACAACCTATAATGATCTATGCAATAGAATACATTAACATCTACTGTCCTAATAAACAAACAAAACAAAAATCAAACGCAAACAAAAATCTCCATAGGTCTTGCCGACATCTCATAAACACTAGGGGTAAAACGTCCAATCATGGTTAGCACGCTGATATGTTTCGCTTGAGAAAACACTCACTCGGGCACAATGTTGATCTATATTCTTGCCGCTACCGTAAACAGCCGTTAACGTAAACAGGAGCGCTGACCCATATCAAGAAGTCGCCTCTGTTCAAAAAATACAAATGAAAATTCCATTTTAATGAATGGTGAAATTTACTACGAACAACGGAGAGGTTAAACAAACAATTACCCCGCACTGTGGTTCGTGTGGAAATCTGGTCACCCCACGCTGTCATCGACTCTTCCTTTAAGTTCACAACAGCGTGCTGCTCTTTCAAAATCAGAAACATAACAAGCAGTAGTATTTGTGACATCATTATCATTGCTACTTTGCTTAATAACAATGCTTCTAGGCTCATGTCGAGCAAAATTAGCATAATTGCACTTATTCGTCGTTCGATCAAAATATTTATCATCATTTCCTCTTTGTTTGAGACTATTATTATGTCTATAATCCCAGTTAGGCTTGTTATGATTAACGTTTCTACTCCGCACAAAAAATCTGTCAGAAAAATTATTGCACGATTGAAAACTCTTCTTGTATTTGTCTGTACCATTATTTTCAAAATTCTGAGAATTAAACTGTTGAGATACATTAACTTGTCTCTTATCTCTCTGAAAAGGAAAATTATTATCATATGAATTTCCTTGGTACTTTCTAACCTTAGAAACATCTCTCCTACAAAAACTTTTCCCATTCTTTTCTTTGACAATATGCTTGTTTGCAGTATCATCTGCAGATCTATAAGTATCTTTATCGTTACGCCTATAATGGGTTTCATCCTTGGAACCACTACTTATAACTTTATCCCTTGTTATCATCTTCTGAGAACTTCCAAAATCAGTTACTCGTTTAATCTTTAGGCTTTTATCAGGACTGACTGTTACATTATCATTCTCTCTATTACACTTCCGCCAAGATTCGTTGCTATTGGAAGCAGAATCAAAAGATCTTCGAAAGTTATATTTTCCCCGAAAAGATATTTGTTCATTACATTTAACCTTTCTATCCGCAAAGATTGTATAGGGCTGGATCTTTTTAACCTGTTGGCAAACAACTTTCTGTCTAGTATTGTCAACATTGACAGTGGACCATATTCCGCTGTTTAAAATAACATCGAGTAGACCCTCTACCCTTTTTGTACTTTCTGCAATTTCAACATTTTTTTGTGAAATTTCTTCACTTAATTTCCTATTTAATTTGTCAAATGTCAAAACTTTACTTCTCTCCCCTGTTAACAATCTCTCAATCTTAATCATCTTCTCTCTCTCAGTCGTTAACTCTTCTAATTTGTCTTTCTCATCCTTTTCTTCATTTACACTTAGTTGTCGTGTTTCATTCTCACTATCCTCATCATTCATTAGTTCTTCAACTTCATTTGGAAATACAGTATAATTCTCTTCTTCAATACCAGAATTTACTTTATTCAACAAATCAAGAAGTGTGTTTGTATACGACCTATCACGGTCAGTTGTCTCAGCTTCCAATTTACTACACCTCTCTTTGTTTTCCTGAAGTTGTTGCTTGAGATCACTTACTTCACTATCTCTATAACGCACTTGATCTTCCAAATCTTTAACTTTGCCCAATGCAGCATCTAACGCCGCTTGCACTTTAGTAAGTTCCGTGTTTGACTTATCTAGATCATGTGTTAGTCTCGACACTGTTTCTCTTAATTCCTTCTTTTCGGCAATATCCTGTAGAAAATTGGCTCTTTCCTGTAGAGCATTTTGTTTGTTGATTTTTAATTGATTCTCATTTCCTAATTCCTTTTTCTGCTCATCAGGAATACCGTTGTGGATTATTTTGAATATACTTTGAACTACATGTCCGTGCTCAAGCTCAATATACTGTTTCAAAAACACACGAAGGTGCTGTAACAAATCAATCAAATCCTTAGCCATTATTGAATTACAAAGAAGCTTAAAGTTATGTTCAGCAAATAACTTTAGGGATACTGACACATTAACCAACAAATCGTCCATGATCCATACTCCAAGTCTTGGACCTCTCAATCCCTTTTCATCTCTACCTATTAACAATGCACTTTCCAACATAGGCCTTATATCTGCAGGATTGTTATCAAAATCCATGGTGATTCAATCACTCAGTTAACTATATATCTATATCAGTATAATTATTAATGTCGCAAGTTTATGTTTCAAGAAGTTCTGACAATTACCCTTCCATTTCACACAGTTCAGTATGTATACCAAAAATATTATTCATAAACTTTGTATCATCAATTCCTTTTCAAAGAACCCTTATAACATCATATGAGGGAAGTCATCCTATATCATACAACCATCAATACTTAGCATCAATACTAAATCCTAATAATATGTCTATATAGAATTAGACAACAAAAACAACAGATTTCAACAGTATAGGAGATGCAAAGCACAGGAAGGCTCGTTGACATAGTTAAGGTGACACAGTTCACACCACAAACATAATCACTTATCTTGAATGAAAACTCTTCTGTTCCTTTCCGTTAACACCCTGGATATCACAAAGTTCAATGGTAAAACAATCGACAACAGAAAGGCATTGGAACTTGACACCTCGATTCCGCTCAGGTCCTCGATTCAGCACGCTACGTGCTAACACACCGCACAGGAAAGCAGGAAATGGGTCACCGTCTGTCAATTTCGTTGAAAGGAGGTACACCGCTCGTTCATACTGCCAGATGATTACTTGTACTGGTATACAGACGCCACTGTATATCATGACATCTCATAATCTTGAGTAATAAATTTCTTGACTTGCGAGTTGCGACTTGCGACTTGAGTTAACAGTTCCCAATTTAACTGATACTGAATAAGTTTTTCTTGGGCCTGGATACAGCTCTCAAATGTGATGTCTGTCTTTCATATACTATCGCCACTCAGGCTACACGCTAACACTTGTGAATTAATATCACGCGAATTTCGCGGGTGTCTGATCCTATAAAACTAGCACACCACTGTTACACCCCCCTAAAGATAATCAATAAGACACCCTTACCGTACCATACACCAATCCTTTGTATCAGTTTCAGTGACAGCCATGATTGACTTTCACGTGCTTTACGGAGGTACAATAGTAATGACCTCCCGGATTTTCCTATTATCTTTAGGGGGGTGTAACATATACTGAAGCACATTAAAAACGTACCACTATTATATATACTGATGCCGAGAAGCTGGGGGAAAAAAGTGTGGGAATGGATTTTCCCCGTGTTTGTCGTGAGGTAGAGAGCGAATGGCTGCTGGAATGGAAAGTGCATGATTCAACCCACGGGTTTGTGTACAGACTACATGAAAAAAATGAAAGTTACACGTGCAACACGATTCCCAACAGCTATGACCCTGAAAATGTGTACGCGTTGTGGCAGTATACTCGGTATAAAAAGGCCGTTGAGACAAAACACCTAGTACATGTGCTTGAAATGCCACGACTATCTGAAAACGACCGCCAACGAGCCATTGGTATGTTGGAGACCGGAATGAGCTCGCGGGCCATTGCCAGAAGGATGAATTGCCACGACAGCACTATTGTACGTCTCAATGAACGTTACGGAACCACTGGCAGTGCCCGGGATAGACTTCGGAGTGGCCAGCCACGAATTACTACCCCTGCACAAGATCGTCATATTGTGCTGAGTCACCTAAGGAATCGTTCTCTCCCGGTAAGTCAAACAGCAAGAGCAATAGTGGGTAGACGTGGACAAGTCTCTCGAATGACAGTCATACGACGACTCAGAGATACAGGCCTTACTGCAAGACGACCTTATGTTGGGCCAAACTTCCTCACAGACATCGTCAGCAGCGCCTGCAATGGGCAGAGCAACATGTCAGATGGACTAGACTGCAGTGGAATGCTGTCCTATTCACAGACGAGATCAGATTCAACATATCCTTTGCTGATGGACGTATGCGGATTTGGCGACGGTGTGGAGAGCGCTTTGCAGATTACTGTGTTCGACAGCACAACCGATTTGGAGGTGGCAGTATTCACATTTGGGGAGGATTCAGTTTTCACCATCGCTTGCCTCTTCACGTCTTTCGTGGAAATGTTAACGCTGTGACATATCGAGATGAGGTTCTGGATGCATTGGTTGCTCCTGCGTTCACAAATTATCCAGATGTTAAGTCATATTCGAAGTTACAGTTAGGTGTTAAGGATTTTGGTGTTCGGGGCTGGAGTTTGTTAGTAAGTAGGTTAAGGTCATGAGATACATGACGTGTATATACATGTGTGTGGGTAGAGAATGGTGTAACTCTGTTTAGAGTGTATTTTTATTGAAGTATGCAAGCTTGGAATGTGACATTTAAAAGTTCACTGTTAGAAGCACGTAGAGTATGGTTGAAGAATACTCAGGGCGTTCATGTGTGAATTGAGGTTTACAGGACATGAGAAAAGCGTGCGAAGTGAATGAAGTTAGCATACGTGTCAGAGAAGAATACTGAGTTGTTAAAAGGGAGTCTGTGGCCATCCGTCGTGGGAGACGGTCAGTGTTTCTAGAGTATGTGAATAGTGTATGTGATTTTCATTATAATATATTGGATGTGACGCGATGATGTACCGCGTAAGGTGTATTTACAAGGCCTTTATATATTATTATTTATAAGCGCGTTGTGGGTTTCCCGCGCTGTAAAGTTCAGGAGGAACTTGGATGCCTGGTGGTTAGGCCAGAGATAGAAATATATGTGCGAGGAGTGAATGCCGCACTTTGGATTAAAAAGACACGTCGTTTTCCCGTGTCAGAAGGAGGTGTATATTAGGACCATTATATGCTATTATTTGAATGCACGTTGTTGGCTTTCCCGCGCCAATAGGAGGTCTACGTAAGCGCGTTGTGGTTTTCCCGCGCTGTTAAGTTCTGGAGGAACTTGGATGCCTGGTGATTAGACCAGAGATAGAGATATATGTGCGAGGAGTGAATTCAGCACTTACATTGAAAGTAGGACCACGGAGATATATGTGCGAGGTGTGAATGCCGCACTTACATTGTATACAGACCATATAGAGATTTTTGTGCGAGGAGTGAATGCCGCACTTACATTGATTATAGATCAGAGATAGAGATTTATGTGCGAGAGGTGAATGCCGCACTTACATTGAATGCAGTTGTTACCAGTACGTTAGGATGACTGTACTACATATTCTAATTATGCAAGTATTTGTACTATTGTTGCTGATGTCCAGGACTAAGCTGTCGATATTATATGTATGGAACTGTGACCCAGACTTCTGTCAAGTTATTTCATTCGCGTATGTACTGTCCTGAGTGTCAGTCCAAGTTATATTCCATTGTAACATTACAGAGGTAACACATTCCATAGTTATCATTTGGTGGTTATATTGATTGTTAGTACCACAGAGAAAAAGGCATTGCAACAGTGGTGGCCTCGACTTCTACAGTGGTGGCACATAGAAATAGGCTTTAACACCAGACTTGCAGCTTCTCCAGCAGGATAACGCACGTGCGCACACCACATGCATTACGCAGCAATATCTACAGCAGCAAAACATTGTGACGATTGATTGGCCTGCCCTATTACAAGACACCTCCCCTATAGAACATCTGTGGGACGACCTTGGACGCAGAGTCTACAGGCAAGGTTCTCTAGCTAATCTGCATCAGCTCGAAGCTGCTCTAACACGTGAATGGGACTTGATTCCCCGGAATTTCCTTCCGAGACTTGTGCGTTCCATGCGGAGCCGCTGCCAAGCTTGTTTGCAAGCACACGGTGGACATACCAGATACTGAGGATAGTGTGAATGAATTTTTTTATTGGTTGCATTTTTGGTTTTCTCCCTTGCCTGCACAGAATGCAATGAATTTCATAACAATCAAATGTACAAATTAATGACCAGCATGGATTCATAGAAAAATGAATAAATATTCCAAATATGTAAACTTGTAAACATTTATATTTACATTTCACACTCTGTTCCTGGATTATACAGGTGGTGCGTTTTTAATGTGCTTCAGTATACAATATATATTGACAACTTGTACTGCACAAATCTGCCACCGCAGACCTACATATAATTTACATAGAATCTTGAGCAAGTCACTGTCGCCTCAACATGGCTAACATCGTATACTGGGGTATGTGCGACCTACACTGCTTCACTCACGCTTCTGACTGAGTTGCTGAAAAGCGTGCCTAACCGTATTTATTAACCTCTTTTCGGATTCCTCGTCTCATGCACATTGTTTTTGCACATCCCCTTTTTCTACTCTTTCCAGACTTTCCTATGTTTGATCCAGACTATTCGTTTCCTTTATCTGCCACATGTATCTCCTTCCCCCCCCCCCCCCCGCGGGCGGGCGCCCCCCCCCCCAACCAATAAAAAATTAAGAAAAATTAATATTAATTATTTATCCATAGGAGAAAAAAATTTGTCCCATTGTCATACCAAAACTATTGTACTTTTCCTTATATACAAAATCCTTTGCAATGTGTTGTTTCTACCCTTCTTCAACACATAACTAATTTCCATCTCTCTGACGGACAATTTCTTTCTACCTAACATAATTGTTATTGTCCTGGAAACTTTCTTTTCTCGTATTTTTAGCAATAACTAAATTCATCCACATCTCCTTCCCTTTCATACTTGTAATGAAGAACAATTTATATTTCTCCATTTCTTTCATTCACAATCGACCAAGTTTATTTCCTGACAGTCATTCTTTCACCCCTGCTATTTCACACGCACATCCTCTTGCTAACCATTTTAATGTATCACACACCTGGTGTGGTTTTCTTTTACCACTTATTCACTATACCTAGAACCTGCTCTGTGTCCTGCCTTATTATGTACAGTTTTCATGTCTGCATGAGCGTTTCAGTCATCGACATGTCTGCGTAAGCCATTCAGTCGTCGTAGTCTCATTCTAACGCCGTCCCCCTGTCTATCCCTGGGAGAAATGTTTACTTCCCATTTACGAACACTTATCTTCCCTTTTCCCCTCTACTATCTATACATGTTACATGATTTTTTTTTGTTGATTTTTTTTAATACATACTTTTGACACGTTATTACATTTCCACTTCTTTAGTGGTCTTCATTTTTCGTCATACCAAAACTGGGGAATTAGTCTTGTCCCGTTACATTCCTTAAGTGACCTTCATTCCTTTTTACATTTATGACTGTTCTTACCCTTGTCATTCGCACTCACATTCTGCCCACTCTGTACATATCCATACAAAATTTATTTCCTTTTACTCATCCAGTCACTCCTATTGTCATACATGTAAACCCATCATTTTCTATTATTGTCCGTCACCACACACCTGGTGTGAATAGTTTGGCCTCTTTCTTCTCTCGTATAAAGCCTAAACATGTCTTCTGTCGTGTCTTTCTATATACATTGTTCATGATGGCGTGAGCCATTTAACTATCACGGCATCACTGAATTGCTATCTTCCTGTCCACCCTTTTCTAACTAGACTTCTGTCCTTGGTCTACTACGCGGAAATATTTGAAACGTCTTGGGTCTACCTATCTTAAACCATTTTGTTGCTTTTGCCTACTTGCATGTTTTTCTGTTGCTGACCTGTCACATGACTTCCTCTTCCACTTATGTCTATCTCTCTTTACTATATTTTTACGTCCTTTCCTCATCACTTTGTTTCATGGTTTCTCCATATTTCTTCTTTTCTCACTGTCATTCTTCAGTACTCCATGCCTGTATCACGTTCCTGTGCCTTCTCACTTCTCTTTTCTTCTTTGTCCCTTTCTTATGGCTTCTCAATGTCCGTTCCCTCTCTGGAACCTCTCTTTGTGCTATCTCCTTTTCTTTCCTTCTCCACACTACCTTGTCTCCCCGTGTCTGAATTTCTTCTGTATATGTTCATTGAGGGTTACCCTCAATAGACTCTCATTTGTAGTCTGGCAAACGCCGCACTTAACGTTTTTATACATTTTTAGTTCCCTCCCTGGAACGTTCTTATCACATTTCTCTTCTCTTCATTCCCTCTTAGAACCTCAATATATATTCATGCTATTCTCCCTATGATCCCTCGATTACCACGAATCTGTTAATTTACTCTTTTTTCTTCTCTTCATGTATTTCGAAGAAAAAAAAATATGATTTCTCCTCATAGTCTTCACAAGACCGGCCACTGCCGCGAAATCTCTCTCCTCACTTCCATTTTCCTCTCTTTGCTTTTTCTCCATGGCGTTCATCTCTTATCCATTTTCCTGTGCTTTTCTTATCTCTAACATTTTCTCTATGGCTTCTCCAAAAACTCTGCCATTTTCTACTAATTTTTCTTTCGTCCTCCTCTTTTCCTCCTCTGCTGCATCCTATCGTTCAGGTATGCTCAGACCTCTGATTCTCTATGTGTTCGGTGGAGAATGACTCCACTAAAAGTCTCCTCACTACTTAGCTAACGCCGCCATTTTTATTCCTCTCCTTCCATCGTTTATCCGTCTCTGACAATTCGCTCCATCTAGTCTGCCTGATTGTCTCCGCATATCGTCTCCACTTTTCTGCCCTGTTTGCAAGTATATCATCAGATTGTATACTGTGTACTCACGTTCTCTACTATTACTTCTATATTTTCTCCCTTCCTCCTTGACTCTTCTACTATTCTCTCGTCCTCTGTAACTCCTTTTGTATCTGTGACTGCCGTCACTCTCCTCAGACACCACACTGACTGTGTCACTCAACACCGATTCTGAAGACCATCTCCATCTACTGCTATGCTGTGCTTCATTAACCGTCTATCGACTTTTCCTCCTGGTCGATCTATCCTCTTCCTCTTCTTTGTAATCTTTCTTCCCTGTGTCCTCAACATCCGCCTCTTCATCCAACATTTCGATCACAAGTTTGTGAACTTCTTTTTCCCTTTTTGATAAATATATATCAAACTTTACTTCCAGCAATTTCCGCACCTTCTTTGTTGTCAAGGTGTTGTGGTCAGCTCCTCTTAGGGTGCCGTTTATTGCTTTCTTCAACTCATTTACGCTTGGTTCAGCCATTTTGATCATTTTCTTCGTCTTTATCTGATTTATGCATCCAAGATCACTATTCTCATTTCTCGGCCAATAACTTCTATTCTCTATTACGTCCTCTGTATAATCGAACTCATCCGACCTGACACCTTGGCCATATTCGTCGGAATCCATAACTTCCCCACTTGATAAATCGGATTCTGATTGTATGTCAAGCTGGTACTTTTCGTGTACTGTATATACTCCTTCTTGTCCCGTCTTCCCCTTCTCCAAGTCTCCAAATTGTTTTTCCAAATCTGCGCAAAGTGCCGTTACTTCTTCTATTTCCGTTGTGTCACTATCTCTTTCTTCATCGTTGTTACTACTCCTATTTCTCTCCTTGTCTCGACTCTGAGATCGGTATTCTTTTTTATAATGACTTCCGCTTCTATTGTCCTTTTTGAACTCTTGACATTTTCTATCAATATATCTGTACAGTGTGGCTATCTCTCCGGCTTCCTTCCCGTCACTTGTACTAGTAATTCCTGATGATAGGAAACTCTTTACAGAGCGATACAACAGGAGGCAATCTGATCATCAGAAGAAGTCCCCCTATCGGACAAGTGTTTCGGCCCAGTAAACTCCTTTACACTCTAAGGGGGGCGGGCCCACATGGGTCATGACTCCCAAGCGTCTCAGCCTCCTGTTGTCTTGTATCGAAAATGAACCCATTTCACTTATGGTAGCAACTTTAATCCACAACTCCGCCAGCCGTGGAGGCAATTGTGAAAGTAACAAAGAGAAAACAAATTATTCCGTTCGTTCCGTCGCACACACTGAGACACCATCGCGAAGCCGCCGAGCCTAGCCACTGAAATTCTGACACTGACACCTCCTATAATATACATCGCCTGTTGCCCCTCAGTCACAGCCCGCTCACTAGTACACCACAAAACTCAGCATTTTGTGGACTTAGAAAAATTCCTGGTGTTTTCTGTACCGCAGCGTTTATTGTCACGATTTCCATTGCCCATTGCGGTTGTTCCACAGCCAGCCTGATGCCTTTTCGGCAGTTTCACTAAGCCTCTTCAGTGCCCTTGTTCTCGCCTGTCCCTTCAGCCCCAACAGTTTCAATAGATCATACATTGATGCAGCCACAAGCCCTCTTGCGCCCACTTCAACAGCCATGACCCTTGTAGTGAACCCCTCGTGTCTCAGATCCGCGGCCAGATCACTATATTTGGCCGCTTTGAACGAATGTTGCTCATCTAATCTGGATTCAAATGGCACGGTCAGTTCAATCAGTATGACCTGAAGCGTTGAAGAAGAATGAAGCACTATATCCGGCCGTCTCCGCGATTTTCTGATACTCTCTGGATATGCCCCTCGTCCAGGTAGGTCTACCGCCATCTCCCAGTCGTTTGCACAATCAAGAAGAGATGGTAAACTGCTACCTGGTTTACTCGGTTTGGGGTGTGCTGACTTTCCTGCCCTCAGAAAGTATGTATTTGCGGTGCTCGGCCTGGGTTTGCTGTTCGCCTTCATCCTTGCTAGATCTATTGTCGCAGCAAGCTCATTTAGCACTTTGTTATGGCGCCAGGTGTATCGCCCTTGCCCTAATGACACCTTACACGCTGAGAGCACGTGTTCGAGTGTCTGCCTCCCCTGGCACAGGGGGCACTGCTCATCATCCGACTTTCCCCATTTCACAAGGTTGGTGGCCGACGGCAGCAGGTCATACATTGATCTAACAACGAAGCTGAGCCTAAGAGGTGCCATATGCCATATATCATTCCATGTCAAGGACCTCTGCAGGGCTCCTTCCCATGTAGTCCATTGGCCTTGTTGGACCTGCTGCACTGCTTTTTGCAACCTCTTATCATTCTCAGCCTCTCGTATCTCATGAACAACCATGTCTCTGCGCTCCCTGCTTGATGCCTTGGACCACCAGCGGATGTCTCCATGACCAAATCCCCGTCTATTCGTCTGTGTGTATCCGATTACCTCCCTCAGTTTGAGTGACTCTTGGGCAGCATCAACAGCTTCTTCCACTCTCCACTTCCTTCCCGTTTTCAGTGTGGGCTGAATGGACTTAACCACGTCATCAGCTGACTCGCGTAGCATCATTGCAAGCCTTGCCTTTCCAACTTTGTACTCTTCAACAACTGACTTGAAAGGAAGCAGACGTTTTGACTTTTTGCAGTACAGTGCTACATCTGACAGACCTGGTGGTACCCCTAGCCACTTTCTCATGAACTTGTTGACCTTTTGCTCTATAGCTTCGACTGTACTTGTGCTTATTTCATATATAAGCAGTGGCCACAGCAACTTCGGTATCAACATGAACTGGAGGCACCACAGTTTGAACTTTCCCAAGAGTCTGCTTTGGTCTATGATCTGTAGCCCTCTGTCTGCCATTTCTATTGTCTGTTGCACTGCCTTCGAGTCTTTTAATGAGGCATCGTACACCCTGCCAAGACTTTTAACAGGTTCCTCAATGACAGTAGGGATTCTTTGGTTGGAAACCACGAATATGTCTTCTGCTATCTTCCCTTTCCTGACTGATAAGCTTCTCGACTTCTTGGGTTTGAAGCTCATTCTGCACCAGCTGACTAGTTAATCCAGGCGTTCTAACATCCTCCGGGCCTGATGTTCATCTGATGTCAGAATTGTTGTGTCATCCATGAATGCTTTGAGCGGTGGCATGTGACACATTCCCCCAAGCTTTGGACCTATAGCAATTCCTTCGGCCGCATTGAGGATTACCTGCATAGCCATCACGAATAGTATCGGAGAGATGGTACACCCCATTGCAATTCCAACTTCAAGGCCAATCCACTTCGTTGTGTACTCTCTGGTTGAAAATCTGACAGCAAACCCTGCGAAATACAGCTTCAGCATTGCTGCAATCTCTTGTGGAACATGATACATTTCTAGGGCCTGCCACAACATCTGGTGTGGAACGGATCCATAAGCATTCGCTAGATCCAACCAGATTACATGGAGGTTTGTTCTGTCAGACTTTGCCTTTTGGATTGCTTCCCAGATCATTGTGGCATGCTCTAGACATCCTGGTGTACCTGGGATACCTCCTTTCTGAATGGTAGTGTCAATGTACCCATTTGCCAGGAGGTATGTAGTGAGTCTTTTCGCCATCACTGAGAAGAATATCTTCCCTTCCACATTGAGTAGTGAGATTGGCCTGAACTGACTGATGTCTGTGGAATTTTGCTCCTTCGGGATGTAGACTCCGTTCACCTTTCTCCATTCCTTGCTTACAAGCTGGGCTTTCCACGCATTCTTTAGTAAACGGAGCAGTCGTTTGAGCACTTCAGGGCATCTCTTATACACCACATATGGAACACCATTAGGACCTGGAGCTGACTTGCACCGAGCTTTCTGGACAATGCTTTCTACCTCTTGCACCGTTGGGGGCTTGGTGTTAAATTTCGCTCCTGGCTTACTCGGCCATTTAAGGCCTGCCATGCTGCTGAGCGGCTCATCTTTGCGACCATCTGAATATGTCATTCTAAGGTGTTCTTCCAGGTCTTCTTTCTTGATGTTTAGCGTACCCGACCGTGGCTGCTCAAACAGTTCTTTGGCAAACTTGAAGGGCTCCCTGAAGAATCTTTCCCTATCCCTTCGAGTCTTCCTTCTCTTCCTGCACAACCTTTCTGCTCTACAAAGGGCATTATGTTGGCCTTTCAGGTGCTCCCAAACCTGTCGTAACCCTTCCTTCTCTGTGGCAACTGCGTTCTTGAAAAGTTTTCGGGCATGCTTCTTCTGTTTCCTGATTTCTTCTATTTTAATTTGTCTTCTACTTTTTCGTGGTGGGTTACTTTCCCTTGCCTCCCTCACTCCGAACACTTTGCGACAGTGCAGATATATTATGTCGCCGAAGATTTCCAGCTTCTTCTCCAAACTTATCTGCTTCAGGTTGTTATCCAACTCTTTCTGTCTTATAGGACCTCCATTTCTTGTGTCTGTGACCTTCGTCACTGTCCTCAGAAATTACAATGTCTGAGTCAGTCGACACCGATATCTCCTTTTGATTCCCTCTCCGTCCACTCTTATGGTCTACCTGATTAACCATTTGCCCACCATTTCTCCTTGTAGGTTGATGCTTTTCCATTGTCTCTCTGTGTCTGCCCTTCCACCTTGGGTGTAACTCTAATTGTGCCGTGTTCCTTAACTTTGATAATGGCATGTTATAATTGGACGATTCATCCGAGGATGTCCGATATCTTTTTGTTCCCCGTCTACTCTGTTGATCGATTTCTTCCTGTTGATCAGAATCTATCTGTTCTTCCGCCTCTTCCTGTCCTCTCTGCTCCTCCTCCTCCTGTTCATGTCCTCTATTTATTTCTTGCTCTTGTTCTCGTATCCTTTTTTCTCTGTCTTGTAATCTCTGCACATATTCCATGTGTAGGATATCACTTTCGCTGTCGAAATTTTCGCGTTCGTTCCGTAGTTGTTCTATTTCCTCTGTTATCTCATTGCTGTTCCCTGTCTTCTCAGCTACTCCCGAACGCGTAGAAGGTGCGTCTGTATCCTTTACACCTTTACATCATCATCTTTCTGTTCTCCCCGTCTATTTGTTTCCGTGTGTGGGAACAACCCTAACCCTCCTGTTATCGGTGGTCGAAGTTGTGCTGTTTTCTTAGGCTCTTGATGTATTAAAGCTCTCGTCGTTATTTTCCGTCCTGCTATTCGTAGTCTCCCTGTCCTACTTGGGTTAGTGTCTGATGTCTCACTCTGCTCGCTTCTCTCTCGCGGTACTACACAGTATGATGATCTTTTAGTGTTGTCCGTGCGTGGTGGTTCTATAGGTCGTTCTCTTTGCAACCGAAGGTGTTGCACATGTGCCTTTATTGTTTTGTTCTCTTTTTGTTTCCATATTTTGTATGTCATTTCTGACAACCGTTTTATGACTTGGAACCATTGCAACCACTTTTCATCGAATTTGGAATTTCTTATATGTTTCTTTAACCATACCACATCTCCTGGTTTGAATTCCTGTAATACAGCATTTTTATTTGCATACTGCTGTCTTATTTTGAACGTCTTTGTTATGTTTTGTTGCGCCCCAGGAAGTGTGTCTTGTGTTACTCTTGCATTAGAGTTTTCATCGGATCTTCTCCCATGTATTTCCTCCGTGGTCTGAGTACGTTGTCAATCGGCATAACTGATTCTTTTCCATACAGCATATAAAATGGCGATAGTTTAGTGGTGTCATTAGAGTTCATACGGACTGTCTCCAACGCATGTGGTAGGTATGTATACCAGAATTGTGGTCTTCCATGTGCCTCTTTCGACATAATGTTGTGTAGCGTGGCATGTAGTCTTTCGTTCTTCCCATTACTATTTGGCCTAGTATATATCGAGGTCCTGATATGTATCATGTTTCCATCCTGTGTGAACTTTCTGAATTTTGTGCCCGTGAATGCCTTACCGTTATCTGTTAGTACTACCGACGGCCACCCGTGTCTAGGAATGAATTCTCGCACCATGAACGTTATTATGGTTTCTGCTGTGTCCTCTTTGATGGCGTAGCACTCCGGCCATCCTGACAACATGTCCACTACGTGCAGAATGTATCTGTTGCCTGCCAAAGTTGTTGGGTATGGCCCTGATATGTCTAAACTTTTGCATGGTTTATTGTGGGATATCCATTTCTTGTATAGGGCACTTCAGGGCTGTTAAGTTTCTAGTCTTGCAGACAGTGCAATTTTCTACATAGGATATTATGTCTTTGATGACTGTGGCCAAACATATCTACGTTTTATTATCTCCAAGTTTTGTCCCTTCCCACGTGTCCATTTCCATCATGATAGTACGAGGGGAGTTCAGAAAGTAATGCACCACATCGTTTTTCTCAGCTAATAATGAAGATAGAAGCATGAAATTTTGCACACTTCAAATATGGCATGTGCCAATTGTGTGCACCAAATAGCACCGCAACCGGCCAAAAAATACGGCTGCCCTAAACCGTTGAAATATAGCGTGTTAGCAGCTTGCGTCATAAGCAGCTAATTGTGATAGAATTTCTCGTTGCAGAGAAGGAAACTGTTGTGAACATTCACAAGCGTCTATGCAATGTGTATGGAAGTTTTGCAGTCGACAGGAGTACAATCAGTCGCTGGGTTCAGAGAATCAAAGAATCAGGAAGTGGAGATACGGAGCTGTTTGATCGGCCGCGCTGTGGACGTCCTGCCACAGCCACCAACGCAGACATGTTGAAATGCACTGAGGGCATTATTCTTACTGATAGGCGAATCAATACTCAACAATTGGCCTTACCGCTGTCAGTCAGCATTGGTAGTGCAAATGCAGTTATAAAAACTCTCGGATTTTCTAAGGTTTGCGCAAGATGGATTTCTCGAAGTCTCACAAATGACCACCGATTGTAAAGGAAAGCAATTTCTTCTGAATCGTAGGAGCGTTTCAATGCTGATGGAGAGAACTTTTTGGCTAAGATCGTTACAGGTGACAAAACCTGGGCACATCATTTTGAACCTGAGACAAAAAGACAGTCAATGGAGTGGCATCATCCGCAATCACCACGAAGAAAGAAATTCGAGACAATTCCTTCAGCTGGAAAGGTCATGATCACTGTCTTTTGGGACATTGAAGGTGTGATTCTTGTGGACGTTATGCCAAGAGGAGAGACAATCAATTCGCAAGCTTACATTAAGGCACTGAAAAAAACTCAATCAACGTTTTCGCAGAGTTCGGCCGCATAAGAATTCAGCAGACCTGCTTCTCTTTCACGACAATGCGCGACCTCACACAAGTATGGCAACACGGGAAGCAATCACCAAATTGGGTTGGACTGTACTACCCCATCCACCTTATAGTCCCGATTTGGTACCCTCTGATTTTCATCTATTTGGTCCACTTAAAGATGCACTCCGTGGAACAAGGTTTGAAGATGATGAAGGAGTGATTCATGCAGCGAAGAAATGGCTACATGATCAAGACAAAATCTGGTACGGGCTAGGAATACATGCACTTGTTTCGCGCTGGCATAAAACCGTACAAGTTGATGGGGATTATGTTGAATAATACCGATGTTTACATGACATATCCATGCATATTGTGTATAAATTTCATGCTTTTTGAATAAACAGCTCCTGAGAAAAACGATGTGGTGCATTACTTTCTGAACGCCCCTCGTACCTCAAAACTTGTACTAGTTGTTTCGGTATATAAACTCTTGGTACGCCGTCTCCTTTTGGGTTGATATATTCTACCACTTTATCTTGTGGGTTAATTCTGAAGTTTGTTGCTTCCTTGTTGTTATTCCATATCTGTTGTTTCAGTTTATATATTGTCGTAAGGAAGGTTAATTGTGTTATTTTTGCCCGTCTGAGTATATAGATTGGATGTCGACAGATACGCGAGAATGTATAGAAATAGATTTTTGTTTCACAGGTTGTAGAATTGAGGAAAAAAGATCTGTCTTTGGAGTGATTAAGTAATTTCTTCCAGCCTATCCGTACTACTGTACTTTTATTGCAAGACAGCTTTTATCTCCCTATCAAAAATAGATAAGTTAATCTACACACACACAGCTAGGTGACACAAGACACACAAACGTGAAAACTACGGATAAATGGGTATGGGTCTGACCAACACACAATGGTAAGTTTCTTTGTAGTTTATTATCATTAAAATTCGACAACATCAAACTATCTAAAGGAAAAGATCAAAAAGAGTCATTTACATGCATATAAAATAAAGCAGAAAAAAACGTGCACCCTCCCCAAATGGAGAAAAAGAACCGTAAAATTATTTACCCAAAGGTTGAAGGTTAGCACTCTGTTACAGAATGAACAGTAGGGGTACTCTATGAGACCCAGTAAAATAAATTAACTTTTAGACAAATCAGATTTATGAATAGTTTTCCATTAAACAAGAAAATACTCGCACACTCTTGCAAACAGTGGCCACTCTCACACTCTTACCTAATTGCCTGGTATGGCAGGTCTGTAATATCACTTGGTAACAGATATACTCCGTGAACATTACTCAATTCACTTAATATTCTGTCACCCCAGTTGTCGCAGCTCCAAATTGGCCCCAGTCCATCCCCCTAAATAAGTTCATGAGGTGAACGCCTAATATGATTGCGTCTCCTATAAGTGTTATTACAACTTGTTAAAAGGAGTTCTTGAGGTTCACTCTTTAGCAGGAAAAATGCTTCCAGTATTGGGAAAACATCTGGTTGCTAGAACTTTGTTCATAGGCTGATAATGGTTCTTCTATCGGTCAACTTATGGCTGGTAAAAAAAAAATATATATATATATATATATATATATATATATATATATATATATATATATATATATATATATATATATATATATATATATATATATATATATATCTTTCTCTGGGTTTGGTAAGTCCAGTTATTAAAAATATTTATTGTCCTCCAATACTCTCTAACGTGTGCCCGTTCACGAATGAAATTGGTGATGCACCACCAAGAAAAGGAGAAAATAACAAATCCATAAAAAGGAAAAAGAAAAAGAAACAAGACCGCTGGCCGCCCTTGTGATCATGTCTGCAAAGAATACAAGAACATTTATATAAAAATATGCTAAACCTATATCTACACACACTGGCAGGGACAAGACGATCTCTTCTCCACTCCGTCAGTCCTAAATAAATTTAAACGGCACACGGTGGTTCCTTACTCCTATCAGTTAACAAATTCCGCTGGCAGCTGAGTTCAGACGGGTCTGAGTTATGTTAGCTCGCCCGCCCCTGCTCGCCGGCGTCAGCGTACAATGAAGCTTATTATTTAATCTTTCCATACGCGCTGCCTAAACAATGATCTTCTCTTCTTCTTTGATCCATAGCCGCCGACCGTCAAAGCAGTCAGTGGCCATCACGCTTAGTGGCGTCTTGTAGGGCAGCAACAAATTGATTCCACTTTGCTCGGTCGGTGGCCATCCTTCGTACAGTGCCCCAATGATCGCCTGTCATTAAATATCAATTAAACTGTCGGCATCTGTTGGCTTTGCCGTATATGATTAAAATAATAGACACTATAACAAATATGCACAAATGAAATATAACGTTTTATTCTATCCTACACTATCAGTTTACTGTCTATACGGGTGGCGTGATTTAACGTTTTAATAGAATATCTGGTAGGAAAACTCTACGCGTTACTTTATTTCCCTCGTTTTACTATCGAGAAAAAGCTAAATGAAGAACAAAATGTTAAAAGCTAACACTTCTTGAAACATTTTCCCTATTATCCCTTACCAGAAAATTCAGAAATGAAAATCCTCCACGAAAACTAGTAACAAATCCACACAAGGAATTCTGGTTTCTAGGACTGCGCTTCATTCATTCATAACCCTCCACTCCCAAAGGAGCATAGGTCTTCAACAAACACATGCCAAGTCCTCCTGTCACGTGCCATCATCTCAAGTTCCTTCCACGTTCTCCTTATCATTTTCATCTCTGTTTCCAGCTCTCTTCTCCATGTGGTTCTTGGTCTACCTCTGCCTCTCTTGCCCTGGGGGTTCCAGAACAAGGACTGCCTTGTAATACTATCAACAGGTTTCCTCAGTGTGTGTCCTATCCATCGCCATCGTGTTCTTCTCATCTCTTGTTCCACTGGCACTTGTCTAGTTCTTGTCATCAGTTCCACGTTGGTAACTTTGTCGTACCATTTTAATCCCTCTATTCTACGCAAGCATCCATTTATGAAAGTCTGTAGCTTTTTGGTTGTTGTCTTTGTTGTTCTCCATGTCTCAGAGCCATACTATAGGACAGACTTCACATTTGAGTTGAAGATTCTTATTTTCGTGTTGGATCCGATTTCTCTTGATCTCCATATATTTCCCAATGCAATGAAAGCTCCTCTTGCTTTTTGTATTCTTATTTTGACATCACTGTCTGTCCCTCCAACGTTGTCTATATTGCTGCCAAGATATGTGTAAGATTCTACATCTTGTATTGGTGCTTCTTCAAGTTCAACCCTGTTTTTATTACCTGCATTTATTCTCATTATCTTTGTCTTTTCCCTGTGTATTTTCAGACCCAATTGCTGTGACCTCTCATCGAGTGTTTTCAATTTGTCTTGCATCTGATTACGGTTATGGGACAGAAGAGCCAAGTCATCAACAAAATCCAGATCATCCAACTGCTTAGTCAGAGTCCACTAGATTCCATTTCTGTTGTGTGTTGTTGATGTTCTCATAACCCAGTCTATTGCTAATAAGAAATGCAGACAAGAGGCATCCCTGTCGCACTCCTCTTTTTATCCCAACTAGTTCTGTAAGATGTCCTTCATGAAGAACTCTGCATGTTATGTCTTCATATGTTTTCTTTATTAAATTAATGATCTTCAGGGGAACTCCATAATGCCTCATCAATTTCCAAAGTGATTCTCTGTCTACACTGTCAAATGCCTTTTCGTAGTCCACAAATCCGATGTATAATGGTGAATTCCATTCCAGACTTTATTCAACTATTATTCTCAAAGTGGCTATTTGGTCTGTACAGGATGTGTTTTGTCGAAAACCTGCTTGTTCATCTCTCAGTTTCTTGTCTATGGACTCTTTTAATCTCTCAAGAATAATCCTATTTAATACTTTTCCTGGCACTGATAGTAACATTATTCCTCTATAATTTGTGCACTCTTGTAAATTTCCTTTCTTAGGCAACTTAACCAGATATCCTTCCTACCATTCTGCTGGTATCTCTTCCTTTTCCCAGACTTTACCAAGTAATTTACATAACATCTCTGTAGCAGTGTCGAAATCTGCTTTGATGGCCTCTGCTGGAATGCCATCAGGTCCAGACGCTTTTCCATCTCTTAGAAGCTTTATGGCTTTCCTTATTTCTTCCTTCGTTGGTCTTTCACCTTAATTTGTAGCTCTCTTCTGCTGGCTGGATTTCCGGGGGGTTTTGTGGTGCTGGTCTATTGAGAAGGTCCTCAAAATATTCTGTCCACCTCTTCATTTGCTCTAGTATATTACTGAGCAGTTTTCCATTCTTGTCTTTTATGAGGCAACTTGTTTGCATGTATGTCCCTGTTAGCTTCTTTGTGCTGTTATACAGTTCTCTCATATTTCCTTTGGCTGCAGCATCTTCTGCCTCTCTTGCCAACCCCTCAATATACTTCCTCTTGTCTCTTTTGATATTTCTTTTTACTTCTTTGTTTGCTTATGTGTACACTTCATGAGCCTTGGCTTTGGAACTTCTGGTTTTGCTTGTGTTTAAATCTGCTTTCTTGTTTTGTCTGTCTTTTATCTTATTGATGGTTTCTGTTGTTATCCATGCTTTTTGTTGTCGTTCCATTTTTCCCAGTATTTCTTCACATGTCTCATTCCATACCGTTTTGATTTGCTGCCAATAGTCTTCTGTATTCTTTACATCTTCCAGCTGTTGGAGCACTTGGAATTTGTTGGATATTGTGACCGCAAATTTGTCTCTTGTTTCTTGATTTCTTAGATGTCCTGCATTAAACTGTTGTCTATAATTTTGCATTGTTGCATATCTTTTGAGTTTCATTTTTACTTTGGCTATCAGAAGATGGTGATCTGATGCCACATCTGCTCCTCTATAAACCTTTACATCCTGCAATGATTATCTAAACTTCTTGTTTATGCATATATGATCAATCTGATTTTCTGTTCTGTGGTCTGGTGATATCTATGTTGCCTTGTGTATTCTCTTATGTGGAAACATGCTTCCTCCTATAGCCAGTTGATTTGAAGCACAGAAGTTTGAGAATAGTTCCCCATTTTCATTCATTATTCCTAGCCCCTGTTTTCCCATGACTTCTTCAAAGCCGGTGTTGACTGTACCTATCTTTGCATTCATGTCACCAATCAAAATTGTGATGTCTTTTCTTTTTACTTTTTCCATAATTTCCTGTAGTCTAGTATAAAATGCTTCTTTCACAGACTCTTCTTTGTCATTAGTTGGTGCATAACATTGGATGACATTTACATTTATTTTCTTTTTAGCTGTTTTAAAAGTAGCTGTTATTATTCTGGATCCAACGGCTTCCCATTCAATGAGTGCTTTCTGTGCTTCTTTCGATAACATAAGAGCTACCCCTTCACTGTGGTGTGAACTTTCGTCTTTATGTCCTGAGAACAGCACCAATTCACCTGCGATGAGTTTCTTCCTGTCTACCCCCTTCCACTTTGTTTCTCACAGTCCTAGAACCTCGATTTTATATTCCCTCATCTCTGCTGCTACTTGTGCAACTTTCCCTTGTTCGTTTATAGTGCGAACATTCCAGGTGCCAAATCTGGAAGTTTTCCTAGAAGAAAGAAGGTTAGTCAGTAACACAGTCTCCTTTCGGCTTTCTCTGTGTTGCATCATACGCCTCCCTGCGAGAGGACCTTCCCCTGTCTTGGATGGCTGTGTTTTATTTTCCTTAATTGACTTGTCCATATTTGTTGAAGTGTTTTGTGGTTTAAATTTTTTACAGGATAGGGTAACCGGCCCCATGCCCAACCCTCCTTAGTCGCTTTCTACGACTGTCAGAATAGGATATGTATATAATGCTACACAGCACACACACAGAGCACACCAGGCTACTTGTGCTGTGTGAACAAACCCCCTACTGGTACTATGGATTTAATGCACACTCACACTAGGTACTTCGCTCGCTGTCTCAAAGGTACGACCACAGTACACAGTAGCTGACATGAATAATCCAATAACACCTAAATCAGGCAATACCCCTTTAATAAGTACTGTGCACACACATGAGCCACACACGGCTAACAATACACATGAAATGCAATACACAATGTAATGAATATGCAAAACTACTTGCCAAAATCACCAGCTCAACATAATAGCAAAACAGTCACCGACATAATCTAACCAGCGACTACACACTGACTATTGCTCACATACGAAGTCCAATACTGAAACAAGGCAATACATAATTGCAAGATTCTACCGTAAATAATATCCAGGAAAGAACCACCAGAAATCACATCCCCATTCTAGTAATCTATCAATAATCCTGAACACCTGAAACAATCGGCAAGCAATGAACAAGAATGGCATTCATGTAATCCCAGCAAAACCGCTGACAAAGGGAACAAGCGTCCGTACAGGACCGCTGACATCTCCTAGACTAAATCGCGCCAAAAATTCTACATCCTCTTCCGTTCTGTCCCGACTCGCCAAACGGGTTTTCTATTCTACGCTGTTGCCACTCTACAGCGTAACCAACTAAATATTTCAGCGAATATCTCTACTGTGACTACGACATGCTTGGCAGGGAACAGTGTTACTATTCTTTGCTACCCTTTCGGGCGCCGGTAACACACGGGTGAGGACTGCGATTATACTATTCAAAATTCTGACAACTGATGATGCAGTTAAGAAAACAACAGTATATATATATATATATATATATATATATATATATATATATATATATATATATATATATATATATATATATATATATATATATATATATATATATCATTAGGATTCTCTGATCTCTGAATGCGTTAATTTCGCGTTCCGGTGTTTACCCAGAATTCAGAAGTTAAGCGTATCAAGATAAAGGCTTTACTGTCGGTCTTCGTCGAGGTTTCAACCGTCATCAAAAGACTTACTGTTCCCTAACGGGTTTTCTCTGTAAGAATGCCCGCTTCTGAAGATCAAAGAGATCAGGGTTTGTAACTCCCCTGAGTATGAACTTCAAAAGGTCTGTGTTTTTGTCTTCCCCACGTGCCAGCCTGTCTGAGAACTATTATGATTGACAGATGTTTGCGTGAGGGCGAGGTAAACACAACCTGATTTGCTTTCCTGTTATGATTGACAGGTCACGCAGTTTGTAAACATTGCGTTAGCTCGTGTTAGAACAAAGAAGGCGGGACAAAATGCTACGTTGCAGAAATAGACAGTGAGTATTAAAACATGGTTTAGCTAGCATATCAGAGGGCAGCTATAGATGGCACTAAGCTGTCAGATTAGTGTAGACTCTTTTTCCATTACGCGTCACATATATGTCCCTGTCTTTGTCTTGTTCGCGTCTAATGTTTATTCCGTCTAACCCTATGTTGTCTACTGAAACGTAATCTTCTATTTCTTCTAGTGGCTCCTGTTCTCATCTGTTTGAATTTATGATGTTTATTTATCTAAACCTATCGTCTATTTCTGGTCCATCCTCATCTTGCTGTGGTGTGTTCGACGACTCGTATGGGACTTTTGATAGTAAGTCTGCTCACGTATTATGTTTTCCTTCTATGTACTTCACTGTGATATCATAGTTTTGTAAATTTAACGCCCAATTCTGTAGCTTTCTAGATTGCTCTGACGGTTTACTGAGCCCATGTATCAATGGTTGATGGTCTGTTCGTACTTCGAAAGGGGTCCCTCTTAGATAGAAATCCAACTTTCCCTGGCGAAATATATCGCGAAAGCTTCCTTTTCTATTGTAGACCAGTTTATCTGTGTCTTACTGAGCTTATGCGACAGAAACACAATAGGTTTCTCGTTTCGGATGTTCGGAAAAATAGGCTCCTCGTTTGGTAAGGATGGCTGAACCAGACATGCACCGATTGCCATGTCTGACGCATCTGTGTATAGTATCATTTTCCGTTCTGGGTCTGGATGTGCCAAATAAGGTATCTCCGTCAGGGCGTTCTTTAGATATTCAAATGCCCTCTGACATTCGTCTGTCCATTGGAATCTAGCATATTTCTTCGTTAAATTTAACAGGGGTTCCGCTGCTTGTGAAAAGTTTACGACATGTTGACGAAAGTACCCGCACGTGCCTAAGAATCTGCGAGCCTGGCGAATATTGGTGGGTGGTGGTATCTGCCTTATCGCCTTTACTTTCTCCTCGTCCGGCCTTACTCCATCCATGTTTATCACGAACCCTAGGGACTTTGTTTTCTGTTTCAGAAAATTGCATTTGCTCAGTTTCAATTTTATGTCATGCCGTCGCAGTCTGTCGAACACCATCCTGACATGTTGTAAATGGTCTTTTATGGATCCAGACATGTGTATGAGAATATCGTCTATATATGCCATTGCAAATTTCTGCATGCCTTCTAGCACCTCATCCATGAGGGCCATACAGGTTGCTGTCCTTCCTTTCAGCCCGAACGGCGTGACATTCCAAGCAAACGTTCCCATGTGCGTGCAGAAGGTACTTTTCTTCTTTGCGTCTTCCGTCATTGGGATGCACCAGAATCCTGCCCTTGCATCTAATGACGTAAACCACTGTGACTTTCCCAAAGTGCCTAGGATGTCATCGATGCGGGGAATAGGATATGATATAGTTCTGGTGATCTTGTTTAGGGCTCGATAGTCGCAACAGAGCCTATGAGTTCCGTCCTTCTTAGTTACTATTACTATCGGTGACGCCCATTCTGACCTTGATCTTTCTATAATCCCGGCCGCTAACATCTGCTCAATCGCTCTCTCCACTATTTCTCTATTTTCAGAGGTGTCCTGTATGGCGTCTTGTGGATAAGTGTGTCTGTAGTGATTTCTATTCCCATTTTTACCGTATCCGTTCTGCCGAGTTCCATGTCGCTCAGCGCGAAAACATCGTGGTTGTCAACAATGAAGTTCTGCAGTATCCTTCTATGTTGCGGAAATGTTACAATTTGCTTTTTCAATTCCTTAATCCTTTCTTTCATGTTGGTGTACGTTCCACCCCCTTCTCGTCTTTTGTACCTCGTCCTCCTTCCGGCCCTATTGTTCCTTCCTGCGTATGTGTTATGAGTTTTATACATCAGCCTCTCTTGTATCATTGCTACACTGTATACACGTTCTTCCGTGCAGCCTACACGGTCATGTTCATTCCATTTCTTCTCGCCTAGTGTATACTGCGGCGGTTTTCCTATGTGTCCAACCACGTTCTTGCTTCTCCATTTGGCCCTTGGCCCGTGCCATTTATTTTTGCTCTGGCACGTTTGTTCTCTGTTGTGCCTGTTACTTCCTGTATCGAGTATCCCCACTTTCTGCATATGTCTCCCTATTTCTTGTTTATATTGACAATTTGAATGTACCCTTCTCCTTTTGTTGGGGTACTCCTGTTTACTTTTCTCGTGATAGCTGCTTTGCATATTTGTACCCTGCCTATCACAAATCCTCTGGGTATCCTTATTGTCTTAGCCGCCTTGTTTACAAGCATTACTGGGAAGCGGTATCTGCATTTAATGTTAGCTATTCCCTCTGTAAGTATTATTCCCGGTTCGTCTACTATATCAATTTCTGGCAGTTCTATGGTTCTCACTGTCTGTCCTATTTCATAGTATGGAGATCTTTTAAGTTTTCCTGGTACTATATTGACTGAGGTCGGTGGTAAGGTAACCGTTCTTTGTAGCCGTATGACTGATGCTATGTGTATGTCGTCCTCCATATCGACGTATTCATCATAAATCCTCAGCTTATGTAAATCAAAGTACATTCTAATCTTGTGTTTCCTCAAGAAATCTCTCCCCAAAATAAAATTACGCGACATTCCTGTTACTACGAAAAAAATTGTGTTCCAATACTTTAGTACGATAGTAACTGTCATAGTTGCTATTCCCATTACCTTCAGGTTTTCTCCAGATACTGATGTTAACTGGGTGCGTGTTCTTCAAAACCTGGTCAAATGTTCGATCTGCTTGTATAGTCCGAACCTCACGAGGCTTAGATTAGCTCCGGAGTCTAACAATGATCTATACTTCTTTCCGTCTATGCTCAATAAACATGAGCTGTACTGTAACCATTTTCTTCCATCTGGTTGTTATACTTTTCCTTCGTGACTGCGGATGAGAGATCTTGTGATGGAACCCCGACCCCTCACATACCATGAATGTGTTCTTACATGACTCAGTTACATGCTATTGAGTTGGATGACACTATATTGTCTGCCAGTGATATTCACTGGAGCGTTTTACTAAAACATAATATATTTATATATTCATTTGTGTTTGGAAAAAAGAAATACAATAGACATAGAAAATGATCAGTTTCGTGTCAGCAAATAATTATTTCATGTGAAATGTTCTGTTTCACTGTTCATGTTCATTTAGTATTTTAATGTTTCATTATTTTTTAAATACATGTAGCCTCCTTCTCCCCGTGACGTGAGTTGAGGAGAGTATGTCGGATGAGTTAGATAACTCTGGTGAAATGCAAACTAGATAGGAGATAAACACCGGTAATGTGCGTGATTTGGGAGAATCTTAGACAGTCTGGAGAAAGATTTATTAAAGTTATCTCTCTTTCCAAGCCCCACAACTCACTTATGTATTTTAAAGTATCACCCGCTCTCTCTTCTTTCTCGCTTGTAGACAGAGAAATAGTAAGACCTTCTAAAGTCAATAATAGATATGGATGAATATCTTTAAATAAGCGCATTAACCAATAAGATTACATTTTATTAAAGTAAAAAATATCTTTGGAGTGCACATTACAACAAAAAAAAAATCTCACCCAAAATCAATATGAAATCACAAATTTAACAATTACATCAATGCATATATCAAGAAAACCCAATTGATATCTCATACAACAGACGACAAAAATGTTTATGCAGCAATAAGCTAGTTCAAAAAAAAAAAAAAAATTCACCAGTATCAGCGCTTATCTTCCTCCTGAGGTGTATGCTATTATCAGTCCAATGATATGTGCTCTATCTTTGAGCCTGGAAAAACAACACATATAATCGGCCAAAGTGAAAATGCTCTCCTTATGCAGCGAATGATTGCACAAGCCTGACTCATAAGTTGCAGGACTGCTACGTACTGATATTCCTCTGTCTGTGCGAAACTAGATACCATATTTTCTATGTGCTGGCGAACCTGTGTAGAGTGAAGTATTCGTTGCCACTAGGTGCTGGCATACGCTGAGCCGGTGACTACTGAACCAATACTGCACAGCGTTTGAGGGCGTCGGACTGTGGTTACCGGTGAATGGCTTTCTCTGGTGATTTCCACCCGGTTAGTGAGCTTTGGCGAAGTGAGTGATAGGCTGACAGGTAACTGACACACGTATAGCCTTCTGGTTTCTGAAGGTTAGGCTGGAGGGAGAATGGTACGTTCCCTCCGTTCGTTGTTTGTTTTCAGCTTAGTTAAGCAGTGGCTCTGGAAGTAGCTCTAGAACTGAGACAGACTTACATACATTAACTTAAAGCAAAATACAAATCATAACATAAATTTATATTTTACACTTATGCACCTGTATGGTATTTGTTTTATGTTTCTAGACAAGTACTGCTCTGTCCCTCCGATGTGAGTTGTCCTCCTATTTATTCATCAATGCCAATTCTCTACCTCAGTGTTTCCATGATGAGTACGTAGAATAAACTTTTTGTACATACATGTGTATAATAACATTAACTCTTACAGTAATATCGAAGGTATGTCCTCATGCAAATGAACATTGGGGTATCCAAACTGTAGTCCCCGTTTTGAGGAGGCACTAGTCATACTATGACATTAAAAAAAGTTAGTTGCTTATCCTTTACAGGACGTGGCAATCAATCCCAGCTTTTATTGGCTGTTTGTGATTTTTTCTAGGCAATTTTTTACGTTCAGTAGTTTGCCATTGCTTTCTGAACGGTACGGCGCTTATACCATTGTTAAAAATCCACACAAAGCGATCTGCCACCATACCGCCTGCAGCAGGTTTCGAACCTGGTATATCTGGATTATGAAACTGCGTTCATATCCATTAGGCCACAGACGCCGACACTATGACATTACTTGAGTTTAAATAAAAAAATCGTAACTGTGACGATTTGTTTGTGCGTGGGCTTTTCCGACCTTTCCTCCCTTCTTCATCGTCCTATTTTTTGGCATATTTCATGCACTTACATTTTTTGCTCTGACACTCCCTAGACTTGTTTACGTTTCACCAGGTGAATCGTAGTAATACAAGGCTATTTAGACTGGTCAGCGGATAATATTTTTATCTCTTACGTCGTCTAGCCACGATTGATAGATACGATCTTTGTTGACACAAAGTGGTAGCACACGATCGATGGAAAGAAAGCCAGATTGGCCGCCTAAGAAATCCGTCTGGGGAATGTACACAACCACAGGTGATATACGTAATCGCTTCCACTGGACCATCTATGTAGCAATAATACGAATAACCTGTCAGAGGAGACACTATGGGCGGAAGGTATTAGCCAGGAAATAAGTTCACCGATGTGTTTGTGAGTTTGTACAAATACAGTCGAAAGTATTACTGCCATATTTGAAAGAGAACACGATTTAACACCCCGACCCACATAGTTCTAAAGAGCTTACATTTGTTTTAATTTGAGAGCCGGAATAGACTTTGGCTTTCATTGGCAAGTTGGTCTAAAATACCAATCTGGGACTTGACCTTAGAAATGGAAATATAATCTAGCAAAATTGGACACAGATCAGACTGCGTCGCAACGTCAAATTTGTAACTCCCAGTAGCCAGAGAGAAAGATCGGACAAAGTATTCCAGAATTAATAGTGACAGATCAAAGTATTTGGGCGTCTTTAGAACTTAAAAGAGAACCCGCAATTTTAAATACCAAGACTGGAAACTTAAAGAATCGGAGCATCCGTCATAAAAGGAATACTAAAATTTCCCCGACCAAGTGTTCGAAGCATCTAGTCAAAGTTGCTGTGTCCATTTATATGTGCCAGGAGATTGTGTTCCCAAGTAATTTGGGGTCGTGGTTCGAAGCTACTGAAAAAGGAGGAGGGCGGCCTGCATGGAGGCCGTAAGGAGGCAGCCCCTCCACCATGCAAAGGCACAAGAGGCCAATCACCCTGTTTGCTTTAAATCACGATTATGCGAACGACACGAGAGAAAACCGGACTGGTTTTAAAGGCGACGAACTGGAACGGACTACGACTTACGGAACCTGGAACAAAAGAAGTATAAATGGGAAAGAAGAGGAGCTGGTGGAAGAGATGAGGAAAGCAAAACTAGAAATCCTGACTATAACGGAAACGAAGAAAAAGGGACAAGGAGTCATGGATCTCGATGTCTACAGTGGCGTATCCACATCTGAAAGAGCTAAAGGGGGCGTGGGTTGCATTGTGGCCAAAAACCAAAAAGATAGTATCAAGGGAAGGAAATTTGTTTTGGAGCGCATTATGGTTGTAAATCTAAAAGAAGGAGAAACCATAGTCAACCTGGTCATAGTGTATGGGCCAAATAAGGATGAGAGAGCAGAGGTCAAGGATGAATTCTTCGAGATGCTTCAAAAGACACTGGATGATTGCCTAGATGAAATTATCAAGCTCGGAGATTTCAATGCCAGAGTTGGAAATGACCATGCTAGATGGGGTGGAGTAATCGGAAGATATGGAGAAGATACTCTCAATTACAATGGAAAACAACTCCTTAGATTCTGCAGTGAAGAGAATCTGATCATTACAAACACAAAGTTCCCCCATAAGCGCATACATGCATACACTAGATGTGAACCATCAAAGAATGAGAAGTCAGTGATCGACTATGCAATAGTTAGGTGGAGCTCATTCAAATATGTCCGGGATGCTAGAGACTGGAGGGGGGGCCAGAGATTGGAAGTGATCTTTACCTGCTTACAATCAAAAGAACAACTGAAAGAGTTGCACAGCCTAAGAACTGCCCAACGTCATGCAAGAAACTAAGTAAACGAAAAAGAGGAATGAGCATAAAGACCTACAAGCTGAGAGAGCCAGAAATTAAGACCAGATATCAGGGGCTTATTGCTACAGCAGTGAGAAACACAGAAAAACAACCTGATGACTTGGAAACCCTCTGGCTTAAATTCAAGGACATCATAAAGACAGCTGCTGCAGAAGCATGTGATGAAGTCCGACTTGGGAACAAGAGAAAGAGGACACCTTGGTGGACAGAGGAAGTCAAAGAGAAAATAAGAGAGAAGAAAATGGCATGGAAACAATACTTAGGAGCTAAAAACACACCAGGACAAATAAAGAATGTGACACTCAGAACAGAAGCAAAGAACAAGGTGCTAGCATCAAAACAGAAGTCCTGGGAAGAATTTGGAGAAAAGCTAGAAAAAGATGCGCAAGAAAACCAGAAATTGTTCTATAAGACCCTAAAGAACATGAGGAAGGAAAAACAATGCCCTCTCAAATTTATAAAAGACAAGCAAGGCAAATTGCTTACTGCCCCAAAGGAAGTAATGGAAAGATGGAAAGAATATTTCTCAGAACTCCTTGATGGTGAGCAAGGTCAAGCATCAGAAATGATAACCACTAGCACAGAAGTGAAAACCAATGGTGGTGAAGATGACATAAAGATGGAAGAAGTGAAGGCAGCACTGGAGAAAATCAAGATGGGCAAAGCAGCAGGGCATGATGGTATAACACCAGAGATGGTTAAGTACATGGGAGCATCAGGCGACCTATTACTCTTAATGGTCCTACAGGCAGCGTGGTGCAACAAGGCCATACCAAAGGATTGGGAGATTGCCATCATAACACCGATTTTCAAAAAGGGCGACAATCGACAATGTGGAAACCACAGAGGCATATCCCTTCTCAGTGTCCCTGGTAAAATCTACTCTATAATCCTAGAGCAGAGACTCCGACGCCTAGCTGAGCCACAATTGGATGAAGTTCAGTGCGTATTCCGAGCAAACCGAAGTACTCAAGACCTAATCTTCACATTCAGACAGCTGAGTGAAAAGGCCCTTGAGTATAAGAGTGAGATCCATCTTTGTTTCATAGATCTGGAAAAGGCGTTTGACAGGGTCCCCTGGAGCAAACTTTGGGACTGTTTGGCAAGGAAGAGCATTCCATCACCTCTGATTCATGCTATACAGAGCTTCTACACGTCTTGCAGACATTATGTGAGGACAGCAAACTATAAGTCAGAAGAGTTCAGGACCATCACTGGTATAAGACAAGGGGATATCTTGTCACCTTATCTTTTCATACTCCTCATGGACGATGTCATCAAGGCTTGTGAGGAGAAAACAAGAAAGTATTCAGTGGGGTACTGGAAGATGAGACAGGTCTGTATTTCAGAGCTGGCATTTGCTGATGATGTTGTCCTGATTGCTAAATCAGAGGCACATCTCCAATCCAACCTGCAAGTCTGGAAGGAAAAGCTGGAAAAGAGAGGGATGGTCATAAGCAGCTCTAATACAAAATCCATGGTGATATCACGAGAAGAAAGAGTACATCAGATTACGCTGGGAGAACAGGTCCTGGAGCAGGTCGACCACTTTAAATACCTTGGAGCTATTATAGACTGAAAGGGGGGCATCAGAGAAGAGTTGGCCACTCGAAAAGCAACAGATGTGAGACTTTTTCAGGCCATAAATCGAGGATTCCTCAGCAAGAAAGAGGTTGGTAAGAAAACGAAGATGACTGTATACCGCTCCACCTATGTCCCAGTCTTGACATATGGATGCGAGTCACGGGCAATGACCACAACCCACAAAAGCCAGATCCAATCCTCAGAAATGAGGTATCTGAGGAAGGTTGTTGAAGTAACAAGAAGACACATGGTCCGCAACCAGACGATACGTCAAGGCCTAAAATTCCACCCCCTGCAGACCCAAGTAGAACAGTCCCAACTAAGATGGTTTGGCCATGTCTGCAGAATGGGAGAAGATCGGCTACCACGACAAGCATTGGAAACAAAGAGCCAGGGATCCAGACCGCCAGGACGACCCAGAGTCCGCTGGGAGGACAACAATAGACAATCTTTGAAGGACCGAGGACTAGAATGGAACCAGGCCAGGAGGAAGACAGCCGATAGGATAGTCTGGCGCTCTCTCTTCCAAGCCTCTACACCTCACGGTAGAAGGGGAACGACTAAGTAAGTAAGTAAGGTTCGAAGCTACAAAACGGTTCTTAGACCAGACCAGTCTGAAGTAATAGTCTTCACCACTATCTTGTTATTCAAGAAACTGGGTTCACCACCAAGTATCTACATTGGACACGTTGTGAAGACACACACCTTGACATTAGGAGTAACGTTCATCTAGACGCCTCTAGAGAGTACTCCACCAGCTACGTCTTTTTGTAATAGACGCACACAACGGACAACAATAACAACCAGTCCCCAATTAAGTCTCAGTGAAGACACATTTTAAAAACCTCTAAAATCCCTTTCATCCATATTTATTTAAATTATTATTAAATTTGCTATATGTTATTTTTACAAATTAATAAGTGATTCTGTTTTTATAGATAAGAGAGCGTATGTACGATCGAAAAACTTTAATACATATATACATATATTTACAGCCATAGAGCCAAAAATACCTATAAAAGGAATTTCGGGAGATTCAACCAGCTGGGGGCTCTAACAAACCAAACCATTGCTTAAAACTTCACAAAAGGTGCCGGATCAGATATAAGTTAATAGTGCTCTGCCCTATGCATCATTGTTCTTGACTTCTGATTTATCTGGTGGATATTTCCTTGAGATAGAAGCGTCATTGTCCTTCTATCTACACCTCTGCCAAGAGTAATCTTGTGCGAAGGTAGACACCTTTGAAGACCTAATTTAGATACTCTTGAGTTTTGGTCACTAGTGGACCACTACTGCAGAGCAAAGGGGAGGCAAATTCCGTGACAGTAACGCCAGTTACAGTACACCATTAAGTTGTATTCGATCCCGTGGTGGTCGGTATCAAAAGGAAAATAATAAAATCCAAACATTGAGTACGTTTTTTTTTAAGGAAAATAAAACTCAGCCATCCAAGACAGGGGAAGGTCCTCTCGCAGGGAGGCGTATGATGCAACACAGAGAAAGCCGAAATGAATCTGTGTTACTGACTAACCTTCCTTCTTCTAGGAGAACTTCCAGATTTGGCACCTGGAATGTTCGGACATTAAACGAACAAGGGAAAGTGGCACACGTAGCAGCAGAAATGAGGGAATATAAAATCGAGGTTCTGGGACTGTGTGAAACAAAGTGGAAGGGGGTAGACAAGAAGAAACTCATCACAGGTGAATTGGTGCTGTCCTCAGGACATGAAGACGAAAGTTCACACCACAGTGAAGGGGCAGCTCTTATGTTATCTAAAGAAGCACAGAAAGCACTCATTGAATGGGAAGCCGTTGGACCCAGAATAATAACAGCTACTTTTAAAACAGCTAAAAAGAAAATAAATGTAAATGTCATCCAATGTTATGCACCAACTAATGACAAAGAAGAGTCTGTGAAAGAAGCATTTTATACTAGACTACAGGTAATTATGGAAAAAGTAAAAAGAAGAGACATCACAATTTTGATTGGTGACATGAATGCAAAGATAGGTACAGTCAACACCGGCTTTGAAGAAGTCATGGGAAAACAGGGGCTATGAATAATGAATGAAAATGGGGAACTATTCTCAAACTTCTGTGCTTCAAATCAACTGGCTATAGGAGGAAGCATGTTTATACATAAGAGAATACACAAGGCAACATGGATATCACCAGACCATAGAACAGAAAATCAGATTGATCATATATGCATAAACAAGAAGTTTAGATCATCATTGCAGGATGTATATAGAGGAGCAGATGTGGCATCAGATTACCACCTTCTGATAGCCAAAGTAAAGATGAAACTCAAGAGATATGCACAATGCAAAATTACAGACAACAATTTAATGTAGGACATCTAAAAAATCAAGAAACAAGAGACAAATTTGCGGTCACAATATCCAACAAATTCCAATTGCTCCAACAGCTGGAAGATGTAGAGAATATAGAAGACTATTGGCAGCAAATCAAAACTGTATTGGAATGAGACATGTGGAGAAATACTGGGGAAAAGGGAACGACAACAAAAAGCATGGATAACAACAGAAACCACCAATAAGATAAAAGACAGAAAACACAAGAAAGCAGATTTAAACACGAGGAAAACCAGAAGTTCCAAAGCCAAGGCTCAAGAAGTGTTCACAGAAGCAAACAAAGAAGTAAAAAGAAGTATCAAAATAGACAAGAGGAAGTATATTGAGGTGTTGGCAAGAGAGGCAGAAGATGCTACAGCCACAGGAAATATGAGAGAACTGTATAACAGCACAAAGAAGCTAACAGGGAAGTACAGGCAAACAAGTTGCCTCATAAAAGACAGGAATGGAAAACTGCACAGCAATATACAAGAGCAAATGAAGAGGTGGACAGAATATTTTGAGGACCTTCTCAATAGACCAGCTCCACAAAACCCCTAGAACATCCAGCCAGCAGAAGAGGAGCTACAAATTAACGGTGAAAGACCAAAGAAGGAAGAAATAAAGAAAGCCATAATGCTTCTAAGAGATGGAAAAGCGTCTGGACCTGATGGCATTCCAGCAGAGGCCATCAAAGCAGATATCAACACGGCCACAGAGATGTTATATAAATTACTTGGTAAAGTCTGGGAAAAGGAAGAGATACCAGCAGAATGGAAGGAAGGATATTGTTACGTGCAGTTTTCCTAACTGGTAATGTAGTCTGTCTGTATACTTGTTATGTTTGAAAATATTTTGAATAAGATTTTGGGTCTAATGTATTTTTCGTTAGAACCCTAATCTAAGGGCGAATACTCATTTTTTGCTTTGAGGGAAAGTAAATATGTAGTTACTCCTCTTAAAGGATATACCAGCTGACTGCATAGGTCAGAGGTTGATGCGAACAGCGCATGCCCGAACTAGGGAGAGTTTGGAGAAGATTTCCTGTGCGGGAGGCCGTTTTGTTGAACTGGGTTCGTCAGACAAAATGTCTGGTTACTTCTCTGCATTGCCTTTGGGGACGGAAACTCTTCCACTGATTATTTAAGGTCCCCTGTGTTATTTCTGTTCGTCAGGAAGACGACAGTTGCTATGAAGTTATGTTAGGAATTCGAAGCAAGGTAAAAGACGAAACTTTCACACTTCCTTTGTTCGCAGTGTAAGCTGAACATATTTTGGGTCAACCTGTGAGGAGATCTCACGCATGGTTGAAAGGCAGAGTATTCTACTTGTTATGCTCGTTGGAGCCATCTAAGACCGTTAGGTTTAGATTTACACACAGAAACCCAGGAGAATAGATATTATTCTAAAACCCGCATGATTAGTGGTATATCTTTGAACTTAGACGCTTATGTCTGCAGATGAGGAATCCACAGTGTTTACTGTTTTATAGAGGCCTAATATATAACTATCTGGAGTGGAAGACCAGATGAGTTACAAGTTATTGCTATTATAACTTTGAAAATGAAAACTCGCCTGATGTACGAGGGAGTTATATAAGACTATCTTCGAAAGGACAGCCCATCTTCGATACGTTCGACTAGAGGGATGGACTATGCTATTTTCGTCGCCCGCCATGTTTGGGGTCGACTTAAGAAGAGAGATTTAAGAAGAGATCTGACGTGGTGAAGTCAGAATGAAACTGTTGGATATTTATACAGTTATTTACCCGTTCTGTAATGCGGGGTTTTTCTGCTAGTTGTGGAATGAGATATATATTGGAGTCAGCAACACATTGATAATCATATATTTATTGGAACTTATGTACATGCAATTGTAGTGAACTGTTTTCATATCCGCCATGTTCCTGTGTCATGCTTACATGGATTTGTCTACGTCTTGTTGCTGTGACTATAATAAATGGTGAAAACGTACACAGCTATTCACCTATATGTTTGACTCCATACCTGTAACACGTACAACATATGGTTCCTTCAACTCCCACATCTACACCTTTCAATGTGATGAATGCCACACACACTCTTGTATGTTACATGATGTGATACAAGTCTGCACTGCTACATAGATGTCCACCTTGACGAACTTTCATGTCACGCATTCACGATAAATGATCATCATCATCACACACACACAAAAAATTACAGCACGATATACCAGTCAGTATCCAGTGACAGTACACATCTGGTATACCAACTTCTATCCTAAAGTATCAGAGTCATATAAGTATCAGTGGTTCCCAAATACGTGGGTCTACAAGGTGAGACTCTGATTTTTACAGACGTTACCTTCATCAAATTGCAAAGTACCCGGCGTTGCCTGTGAGACCAAGATTTTCTACACAGACGTTATTTTTACAGAATGCAAAGTACCCGGCGTCGCCTGTCAAATTAAAGTTGCCACGGCTTGTTACTATTCAGAAGGTCAAGTTCCATCATTGTCAAAACTGCTGTTCAGAAGGCCAAGTTTCTTGATGAATGTTACTATTGTTTTGAAGAACAGAAATCCTATTCTACATTCGCCACAGTTCCTGAAGCAGAATCAGTAGTATATTTTTTCATCGTTGGAACGTCATTCCTGGAAAATTGACTGTTCTTGACTATTGAACAATATAATCATTCAAAAAGTGGCCCATTTCATGTTGTAAACTTTATATGTTATAACTAAGCCTATTTGCAACACTCTTCATACTTATGCTATTGGTATTTATGTTTACATGTTACATGTCATTTGTTTATATATTATATTAGTATATATTTCAGCGGGCGGTTGGGTGTGTGACTAATATAAGATATACCACGTCATAGAGGTCTTATATTATTGTTCTGTAGGTGCAATCTTCTTGATTGAAAATCTGCTAGCGACAATTTGTTGCTATTTGTGTTAGTTGTGACGAGGTGTGCTTGTCTTCGTTGTTTTTGTAACATTTTTCTATTCTTTAGTTTTGATTAAATTTGTTTGTATTTGTAGGTCTACTCTTTCCTGTCATTTAGTTGTATACACCTTTATGTTTATACACTGTGACGTGATTTGTTTTGTTTACATTTTCGCAGTTATCATCACATCCTTTGTGAAATTTCCTTCAGTTTAGTTTTTTAGTTGACTTCTGCGAATGGTATCGTAGTGTTTTGAATATTTGTCTTCGTATTATTGTTATTGTTATTGTTTTGTTTTCTATTGGCACACATACTTAGACATACACTATTAACATTGTGATTGAACTTATGATATAAATGTCTGATGATATTGTTATTATAAAATAATCATACAAGTTCTTACAAAAGACTTGTCTTCCAAAGAGATTGAGATTAACGGAGCTGATTATACAAGTTTTGTTAAAATCTTGCTCCTATTTGGTTGGAATAAATAAATTTGTTATTTCAGGGATAATAGCCACATAATATTAAACATTATGGCAACCTTAGACTTCTTTATTGAGCAAGGGAGAGCCCTTGGGATGACTCCTGAGGAGTTAAAAGCGTTTGAACTTTCTCATTATGTCAAAGCACAGAAGGAAGAAGAAAAAAAACAAAAAGCTGAAGAGAAAAGATTAGAAAGAGAAGCTGAAGAGAAAAGAGTACAAAGAGAAAGAGAGGCTGAAGAAAAAAGATTGGACAGAGAAGCTGAAGAAAAAAGATTACAAAGAGAAGCCGAGGCAGAAGAAAAAAAGATGCAAATGCAATTTCAAAGAGAGGCTGAGAACAAAAGACTAGAAATAGAAGCTGAAGAAAGAAAAGAAAAAGCAAAGATTGAACATCAAGAGAAACTTTTAGCTTTCGAAATAGAAAAAATGAAATTGACAAATATGGCTAGTGTCAATCAGTCATCTGGTAATGATGGTAAACCTTCTACTTTTAAGGTTAAGCAACCTCCGTTCAATCCTTCCAGTGACGATATTACATTCTGGCTGGATAGATTTGAACGTTCTTGTCGAACTCATAATGTGGATAGATCACAATATGCAAATCAGTTATCAGAGAATTTGAGAGTTGATTCTCTGACTAGTTTAAGCCTGGTAGAAGAGGCTGATAAGGATAATTATGATGTTATTAGAGCAGCCTTGATAAAAAAATATCAATTAACAGAAGAAGGTTATCGTTTTTTGTTTAAGGCGATGGTGCCTGAGGCAGGAGTAGAATTCTCAGAATTCATTGCAAAGGCACGTCTTACATTTACACGATGGATTGAGCTATCCAAAACAGAAAAAACATATGAAGCACTTATGGATTTGTTGCTCAGAGATAAGATTATGTCATGTGTAAATAAACCACTCCTTGAATTTATACATGAGCGTAAACCCAAAACACTAAAACAAATGGAAGAATATTGTTCCCAATATGTCACTGCACACCCTGACGTGACTTTTGGCAACATTAAGATTAAGGAAAGTATGCCAGTTGCTTCAGCAACACCATACAATCCTAATTATTCACACAAATTTCAAGGACCACAAAACAGGTTTGATAAAAAGGGTAACCATAATAGTTATCAAAACCAAGGTAATCAATCATTTCAAGGTTCTTCTTCGAAGAACTGGAGACGAGCCGACAGCCCTCGATTCAGGGGTTGTCACAATTATAGGAATTTCCGCAGAGGAAGTCATTATAGAAACTATACAAGTTATCCGTCATGGAGACAACAAGATCATAATTACAGAGATACTCATTATAATGAACATGATAATGGTAACCATGAGAACTATGACTCAAACCCAAATAGGGGTTACAATAGAGGAAACAATAATGATTACAGGGGCAATAATAATCGAGGTAGATCACAATACAAAAGACATAAACCACATTTCCAGGCAAACTCTGCACAGCAAGAGTCCCATGAAGCCTATAAACAGACTAAAGATAATAATGACGCTAATAATATGGCATGTTCCGCTTTTGATTTTGGGAGAGCATCTCAGTGCCCCCAATGCAAAACATTATTTGAACCAACGACGGTGTCTACTTTAAGTTGTGGCCATCCTCTTCCCGCTCTTCCTGCGTCAGTCGCGCATGATGGAAGAGGTTCTCTTGTCTTACATAAAGGTTTAATAAATGACAATCCAGTCTCAGTTCTTTTTGATTCTGGATGCACCACAATTGGTGTTAGGCAGTCACTCGTAGATCCTTCCCGTGCCACAGGAAAAGTAGTCAAATGTATAACATTTGGCGGCACCTTAGAGAAATACTCTACTGCTATCATTAAGATTGCTACTCCTTTCTTTACAGGCGATGTACACGCATGTCTTCTGCCGAATCCGATCGCTGATTCTATCATCGGTCGTATTCACGGAGTCAAAGAATGCACTCCGCAACAAATTTCCGTTTGGGAAAAACAAAATATGCAAACTGCTAATGCTGTAGTCACTAGAGCTCAAGCTCTTAATATGCCTCAAACTGCATCTACTGAAGGTAATGAAGTGCATAACCAAGATAATCCCATGGTAATTTCTCGTGACTCATTTATAAAACAGCAAGAAGATGATCCCACTCTAAAGAAATTTTTTCACTCTTGCAACAAAAGGTGATCCAAATAAAGATAAAAATCGTAAATCTTGGATTACAATGAAGAATGGCGTACTTGTACGTATGGTTCAAGACTCCACTAAGTCAAGTCATTCTCAGATTCTTGTACCCAAGAACATGAGAGTTAAAATTTTACAGCACGCCCGTGACTCTCAGTGTGCTGGACATATGGGTTTTTTCCCGTACGAAGTCAAGAGTTCTTGCGGCTTTGTTTTGGCCATTAGTAAACAAGGACATACGGATTTATTGCCGATCTTGTAAGGTATGTCAAGAAGTCAAATCTAAAGGTCCAAGCCATGCTGCACCTATTCAGGCTGCAGACATTCCTATTCGGCCGTTTCAGAAAATGGCAATAGACATTATTGGTATGACATTGTTCTAACTGACCATACTCCTATTAGGGTCAGACCTTATCCTATCCCTATACATTTTCAAGCACAGGTTGAGAAGGAGTTGGATGAGGTGATAGATTTAAAAATAATTGAACCATCCACTTCTGCATATTCTTTGCCGATGGTTATTGTTCGAAAAAAGACAATAACATACGTCTTTGCGTTGACTATTGCAAATTGAATCAAGTTACAAAGTTTGATGCTGAACCTATGCCTTTACTAGAAGAGCTACTTACTAGGCTTTCTAAATCTCATTTTTTCACTAAACTTGATTTGTCTAAAGGATATTGGCAAGTTCCTTTATCTGAACGCGCGAAACCTCTTACTGCTTTTTCTACATCTAGGGGTCTTTTTCCAATGGAATTTCATGCCTTTCGGCCTTATGAACGCACCTGCTACATTCGTACGCATGATGCGCCAAATCCTATCTTATCGGTCAGATGTAATTGCATACCTAGACGACATCTGTCTTTTCAGCGATACTTGGGAAGATCACTATTCAGGGTTATATGAATTACTGTCTACTTTACGCGAGCATAACCTGACATCGAAACCCTCTAAAGCCTGCATTGGTTTTAGCGAAATTTCTTTCCTAGGCCACCGAGTCGGTCATGGTTTCCTAAAGACGGAGGACCATAATATCACTAAGATACTTAACATCTCTATCCCTAAGACTAAAAAAGCAAGTGCGAAGTCTCTTAGGTCTTATTCAATTTTATGGAAGATTCATTCCGAATCTATCCTCTATCATGGCACCTCTTTCTTCGTTACTAAAGAAAGGGTCTCCTAATATGGTTCACTGGTCTCAGGAATGCCAATCCTCGCTGGATAAGATCAAAACTATGTTTTCAACACCACCTATTTTAGTGTTACCTACTAAAGATAAGACATTTTTTCTTCGTAGTGACGCTTCATCCACTGGGATTGGAGCGGCACTAATGCAAGAGTACTCTGGAACTCTGCATCCTGTAATGTATATCTCCAGAAAACTTAATGCTGCAGAAAGGAATTACTCGGTTTTAGACCGTGAACTATTGGCTATGGTCTGGTCAATTCTCAAACTACAAAGATTCCTTCTAGGCGCACATTTCATAGTAGAAACCGACCAGAAAGCTCTTACGGCTATAGAGAGTAAGAATTTGAAGAGCTCGAGGTCTACTTGATATGCAATTGCTCTTCAACCTTTTCATTTCTACGGTGCGAGCTATCCGTGGATCAGATAATTTGATGGCAGACATTTTGTCTAGATGCCCACATGATTCCACCTAACTGTTAGGTCTTGGACTTCCTAATACGTCTAAGGATATAATAGTTCCTTTCTATATCAAGATAGGTACACATTTGTAATTTGTAATATAGTGATTGTATCACTACTTAGCGGTTCATTGATGTATATTCAACGCTGTTCTTTGATGATTTTTCTTCTTTGTTAATCATGAACTTAAGATACCTAATATGAAATTATTGTATGAAATTTTTGTATGCATTGTGTCATTGCCAACATTGTAGAAAACATTGGTGACACCTCCCTGGAAACATTTATGCTTAGATAAACGCTTTCTCTGAGATTATGAGATATATTCTCACCGGTCGCTCCATAAGTCGACTTAGCCTCACATTTGGCGTTATGTTTGTTTCTGATACTTTCATCTGCGCATTATTCATGCGTTGTGAGCCTATTGTATGTTGCTCCTAGATGTATTTAAAAAAAAAATGTTTCATTTTTTTGTCCCGGGAGGTGTGGTAAGACTGTTACGTGCAGTTTTCCTAACTGGTAATGTAGTCTGTCTGTATACTTGTTATGTTTGAAAATATTTTGAATAAGATTTTGGGTCTAATGTATTTTTCGTTAGAACCCTAATCTAAGAACGAATACTCATTTTTTTGCTTTGAGGGAAAGTAAATATGTAGTTACTCCTCTTAAAGGATATACCAGCTGACTGCATAGGTCAGAGGTTGATGCAAACTGCGCATGTCCGAACTAGGGAGAGTTTGGAGAAGATTTCCTGTGCGGGAGGCCGTTTTGTTGAACTGGGTTCGTCAGACAAAATGTCTGGTTACTTCTCTGCATTGCCTTTGGGGACGGACACTCTTCCACTGATTATTTAAGGTCCCCTGTGTTATTTCTGTTCGTCAGGAAGACGACAGTTGCTATGAAGTTGTGTTAGGAATTCGAAGCAAGGTAAAAGACGAAACTTTCACACTTCCTTTGTTCGCAGTGTAAGCTGAACATATTTTGGGTCAACTTGTGAGGAGAGCTCACGAATGGTTGAAAGGCAGAGTATTCTACTTGTTATGCTCGTTGGAGCCATCTAAGACCGTTAGGTTTAGATTTACACACAGAAACCCAGGAGAATAGATATTATTCTAAAACCCGCATGATTAGCGGTATATCTTTGAACTTAGACGCTTATGTCTGCAGATGAGGAATCCACAGTGTTTACTGTTTTATAGAGGCATAATATATAACTATCTGGAGTGGAAGACCAGATGAGTTACAAGTTATTGCTATTATAACTTTGAAAATGAAAACTCGCCTGATGTACGAAAGAGTTATATAAGACTATCTTCGAAACGACAGCCCATCTTCGATACGTCCGACTAGAGGGATGGACTATGCTATTTTCGTCGCCCGCCATGTTTGGGGTCGACTTAAGAAGAGAGATTTAAGAAGAGATCTGACGTGGTGAAGTCAGAATGAAACTGTTGGATATTTATACAGTTATTTACCCGTTCTGTAATGCGGGGTTTTTCTGCTAGTTGTGGAATGAGATATAAATTGGAGTCAGCAACACATTGATAATCATATATTTATTGGAACTTATGTACATGCAATTGTAGTGAACTGTCTTCATATCCGCCATGTTCCTGTGTCATGCTTACATGGATTTGTCTACGTCTTGTTGCTGTGACTATAATAAATGGTGAAAACGTACACAGCTGTTCACCTATATTTTTGACTCCATACCTGTAACACGTACAACATATGGTTCCTTCAACTCCACATCTACACCTTTCAATGTGATGAATGCCACACACACTCTTGTATGTTACATGATGTGATACAAGTCTGCACTGCTACATAGATGTCCACCTTGACGAACTTTCATGTCACGCATTCGCGATAAATGATCATCATCATCACACACACACAAAAATATTACAGCACGATATACCAGTCAGTATGCAGTGACAGCACACATCTGGTATACCAACTTATATCCTAAAGTATCAGAGTCATATAAGTATCAGATATCTGGTTAAGTTGCCTAAGAAGGGAAATTTACAAGAGTGCACAAATTATAGAGGAATAATGTTACTATCAGTGCCAGGAACAGTATTAAACATGATTATCCTTGCGAGATTAAAAAAGTCCATAGACAAGAAACTGAGAGATGAACAAGCAGGTTTTCGACAAAACACATCCTGTACAGACCAGATAGCCACTTTGAGAATAATAGTTGACATGGGCGAAAAGCTATCTTTACATTTAAAATGAATAGCTTTAAATTTAACTTGAGTTGAAAATGTTAACAATATACATATGTTTAAATTTACATCGGTTGAAAATGTTGTAAACTTTTATTGCAGTTAGAGTCGATATGTTTTATATTTACACTGGTTGAATAATTTGAAACTTTTATTACATTTAGAGTGAATATGTTTTACATTTACACTGGTTGAAAAGGTTAATAATATAACAAGTATGTACATCATTTATTTCATTATTCCCCCCTGCTTCATATGGAACTTGGGAATACCTCTGCTTTTGGTTCTTTATAAGAAACTCGCAATAAAGTAGTCACCACCCCTGGCAGTGGTGGTTCATGAAATCATCAATCGATATGCTGAGGTTGCCAATCTCAAATGACTTGAACATCCACTAGCAATTTTCACATATTATTCTTCACATGTCAATATATACATATTAGTTCACATGTTAATAATGAAAACATGTAGAATTCAAAATGTACAACTTACGCCAATCTTTAGGCTCACAGACTGCTGGCTCAGAGAAATAAAGGTACTTGCAGAGGCCTCTTACACTTGGTCTGGGGTGTTGTTATTTTAGTAATAAGTTCCCACTTTGACTTGTGTTTCAGTTTCCTCAGATTTCGGTGTTCCTCGTTAATAATATTAGTGTTTTCCTGGGCTCTTATGTCCTCAAGAATTTCAAACAAGTCTAGTCCGATAAATGAAAGCTGATCTTAGTCTTAAATCTGGCAAGGTCTGGTCGTCTTCTTGGCTCGAGGTAGATTTTAACAGTGATCTAGACTTGCAAAAAATGTCAGATTATATTGCCTGTCCTCCCCCGAATTTGTTTGTTACTATGCTAAGCAGGGCTTCAGTCGTTTCAAACATGCGTGTTTTGGTGGGTTAATTCAAAGTAATTTCCGCCTGAAATAATGTTCGTGATGCAAATGGTCACCTCTCCCATATGTGGAAGTGACACGTCCGTACACTCTCTCGACAATGTGAGTCAGATGTAACACCTTACTCTCCTTCTTTGTACCAAGGTGTGCAGGAAACGATTATGTCAATCATATCTGTTCAAAATGTGTCGCACCAGCGAGTAATTTCTTCATCTGTCGCTAGTGCACAGAAAATCCGTCACTTTACAATCTTCGCAAAGAATGCACCCTGGCCTTATCATCGATTAAACAAATGCACTGGGCGATTTTAGTGTTAATCTGCAGTCTGGTGTCGGCAACACCAGAGATTAACTAACATGGTTGTCGGTTAAAGTTATCCTATTCGTTCCTTTCCCAGCAGGGAGGGGCGGGTAACCAAACAGACAAGACAACTTATCAGTGAGAGGAGTGTAAGAATGTTTGAAAATACAAAATATCTGCTACATAGCAGAGAAAGAAATGTGTCGACCCAGAAATTCCAGGTAATCAGTACTCACAACAAATGTAACTGATTACTGCCGTAGTGGAGAAGAGATCGAAAAGAGGTCGCCCCAATCTATCCTGTGACATTGTTGAATAGGTGGTATCCCAATCTGTTGTGACCCGTGCGGAGTGTTAATGGTGTTCTTTCTAAAAGAACCCCTTTAACACGGAGTCCGAAGATTATCACATGTTCTCTCCTCTTAAGCTGGTAATTTGCATCATTTTAATTTTTGTGTGTGACTTGGATGTTCTGCTTCCCATTTAAAAGCAGATCTTTCAAAATCACTTTCAATGAGCAGAACATTGAAATGCAAGACAGGCTGAGGTATCTGAGGTAACGTTCGATCTTGGGCTATCATTCACACATCGTGTCGAACTGATCATACAGAAATGCAAGCTAGGACTGGCAGCCTTAAAAATAATGGTTGTTGTACGCTTGGAAAAGACACTATTGTTTCTCCTGTACCATCAGCTCGTGATTCCAGTACTTGAATGCGGCCTAGGAATACTCACGCTGTCAGTGTCACAATGGTAAAGACTGGAACGCATTCAGAATGAAGGAATGCGACTAGTTTTGGGCTGTACGGGTGATACCCCCATTGTGACAATGAGATACATGCTCGAAATGCTGTCGCTTCGATCCAGATATGATATAGCTTAGGCAAAAGCCTATATGCGGGTAACCACCGACAAAAAACACCCCCTACACGCGAACGTAGTTGACATCACAGGAGCAAGAATCAACAGGGGGATGTCATGGATGGCACAAACAGAGGCAACGATTGGTCAGGTGACCAGAGTTGAAAATGTATCCAAAGGGGAAAAGTGGAGTAAGTCAAGGGAGAACTGGATAAACTACCAGCAGGTCATCATTAGCCGTGGCAGAGAGTGCAGATCTTGAGGCAACGGAAAAGCAGAGCTGGAGATTAATCAGCTGATAAGTGATCATGCTGGGGATGATGATGCCATTGTGTACACTGATGGATCTGTAGTGCGTTGTGAGAAATCAGGATGAGGCTTCTCGTCGAGAATAAAGGGCAGTGTCGTCGCTGAACAGCGTGGAGCCTACATGACAACACCCTCCAGCATGAGAATGGAGATAGAGGCAGTTACTGCAGCACTGAGGTGGCTGTCTGAAACTCTATCATCCAGGGCATTATATTGTCAGACTCTCAAGCCATGCTTTGGAAAGTTCAGAACGGATGGAAGCGGCAGGAATGGAATGCATCAATAGAATCCTCAAGTCTTGAAGAACTGGTGTGGGTCTACTGTCCTGGTCATGCAGGGGTACGTGGCAATGAGAGAGCTGACAGACTGGCCTCGAGAGCACCCTTAGTGGAGACACCGGATATTGATACGGGAGAGATACTAAGGGGAATTAATGATCGCCTGCTGGATAATGACACTGCAATGGATGCATCAACAAAGCTGAGGCTGTTGGAGTTTAGCATCAAACGTGGGACTAGCAGAAATGGACGTGAGAGAGGATGTATCCGTCGTATGTACAACCAGCGTGCTACAGGTACAATTAGCATTTATACTCTTCGACATTTGCTGAGGGAAACTGGACACCTGTGGGTTTGCCCGGAGTGCAGTGAGGTCGATTCTGATTAACAATAACAATACTTTATAAAATGATCATGAGACATTCAGAAAGTATAAAACAATACAGCTACATAAAAACATGATTAATTAACAAAATATATAAATTCAGTGAGAGTTGTGAGCTTACTTTTGTGGGATAATCTCATTTATATTAGGTCTTATCTGAGACAAACAAACTCCTCATCAACACAAAGAAGCAATTGTCTTTTCAAGTCTTTGATATTTGTCAGAGCTGACAATTCCTGTTCACAACAATACATCATGAAGAATGGATAATGCTCTTGAAGAGTTGTGTGGATACTGTTGTATATATGTGACAGCACCATTTTGGTCATCTTCTTCTTTGTGCTGTAGCCAAGCGTTCTGACCGCCATTTTAACGTTGGTCATGATCTAAAAATAGAACACCAGTAGTACCGCTGATGGAGTAGCAGCCAATCAGAGAAGAGAAGCGCCCAGGCTGTCGCGTCAGTTGAAATTCTTTGTCATTCCTATCGCTAGTCGCGGAGAGAGAACAAACTGTTGAGATCTGAAGTCTAGTTTAAGCAAGAACATGCCCAGGACGTAAAGTCTACGAACCCTGTCTGGGTACTTGGTAGAATTAAATGTTGTTCTATATAAGGCTTTGTGTTGCTTGAATTGCTAAGTCTGTTGCAAACAACCAATAATTGCAACCCCTGTCAAACGATCCTTAATTAAATTTTCTTAGTGCATGGGTCTTGGGTGTGAGGTAGCCACGTCGACATAAGTTCGCCTAAACCACACCTAGCCCCTGTCACAAATCCAAAATGAGTCCACTGGCATACTTCTAGAAAATTATACAGGTTTCTAAGCATATATTTCTCATATTATATCACGTGTAACAAAATAAATAAGAACCTGAACTTTATATCTATTTTTAGCATCAATTTTTTAAATGTCTCTAAATCCTTGATTATCTTGGAATCTTTCCACCACACCTGCCATCTTCTCGTTTGGGAACCACTGTGCTAGAGGAACCCATATATACATAGTGTCAAGAGCCAAATACAATTATAGCACGTTTCACTAGCTTTGCCCAACTTCAAAATGCTATATCTCAGCGAATATATAACGCATATAAGTGAAATTTTGTGTGTGACTTTGAAGTGGTATAGACCCTATGAATTAAAATTTTCATTAAAATGCAGCCATTGGTTTCAATTTTCGTTTCATTGCGATAAAATATCAAAAGCCTACTTGCAAACACACATCGCACACACACATTTTGAAATGTCTACAGTAAATTATACGACCTCATTTGCACATGATTGCTTTATGAAAAAATTGGCATGATTTTAGCGTGAAATTGCACTTCTTGAACATAAAACAGTTTATATCCGGTGTTACTCACACATTGTTAATCAGTGGTGTGTCTACAAAAAGTATTGTGTGGTTAAGTAGGAAAAATGAGTCACAAATGCTTAAGATTGCCTCCTTACCATTCTCACTTAAACCCAATAGAATTAGTCTGGGCTAAAATTAAGGAACAGGTAGCAACAGAAAATAGAACGTTCAAATTAAAAGATGTTGAAATACTTATAAAAGCCGCCATGTCCAATATAGCCAGGGATTATTGGAAGAAATGTGAGAACCATGTGTTACAAGAGTAAGAGGAATATTGGAAGAATGATGGTTTGTCCTTCATTCAGCCGAGATTGATTTTCAATTTCTCAGAGACATCTGATTATGATTCGGATGAAGTTTAATTTCTTTAAAGATGACCTTACCGTTATTTACAAGCGCATTAGAGGACCAACGTTCCATTATGATATTTATGAACCGCAAAGAGGTGATACCTATTGAAATAATTAGATCAATGAAGGTCCAGTTTGGTAGCGCACTAAATGTCAATGACAAACAATGTCACAAGTATCTCGCATGCAGATAGATCATTTAAGAAATCATCTTCAACAGGTATTCATATGCAAACGTGATGGCCACATTATTGTAATAGTAGACACGCCTATGCCTAATCAATTCACAGAATCTGTGACTGAAGTGGTAAAATTTATTTTCTCGATACACAATAATTATTAGTATGCCGACAAAGATCAAAGGATTTCATTCGTTTATGGGAACTGGACAAGGTGCACATTTATAAAGTATATATTTGTTGGGTCTAACCCAATATAACATCGTATGCAAAAAATGGCATTAATACGTTCAACGGTAATCAAACATTTGTTTGAGGGCAAAGCTAGTGAAACGTGCAATAGACTAGTTCTGCTGGACTTCAAGAAATTCGAAATTAATCTCCAACCAAAATGTAATGCTTGCCATGATAGGTACAGCCGAGCTTCTCAACAACACAACAATCAGAACAATAATTGAACTGTAAAAGCACAACATATGGGATAAGTACGGTACGTAAAACATATACAATCAAGAAATAGATAACATAACATAAAAAGCGTCCTCACATATAACAAGCAGCTCCATGTACGTATATAGTTAGGGATGAGCTACGAAGGACAGTAGCGGACAAGTATTAAAGAAAATAGTGGCAGACATGTATTAAAAAAAAGAAGCAAAGAATAACAGAAATCTGAGATTTTGCTCTATAATAAGACAGATGGAAAGAAAAACTAAGAATGTAGGTCTTGTATGGCAGGACAAAATGTCTAGGAACAGAAAAAGGTTGGGGGGGGGGGGGGGGGAGGCATCTTGGATGAGTAAGATTTGTTATTTCAAGAGTAAAAAGATCTTTGAAGACATGATAAAATAATTGTGTAGACATCCAAAAATTGAGGCACCAGAGTGATCTATAAAAAATTGTAGATGAAATGTATCGTCAAAGTATATATGTCGTTAGTCTTATTGTATGGCTCTGAAACATGGAGAACAACAAAAACAACAACCAAAAAGCTACACTCTTTCATAAACGGGTGCTTGCTGTGATAAACGAGCGCAAAGGCCTTAATGCTCTATCTTTTCCTACATCTCTCGTATTGTATTTTCTCCGACATTTGCTCTTTCATCCCACGTTTGCTATCCCACATTTGATATTACATCGTTGTGATTACTCGCGACCGGTATCTAAAGAACCGCATTTGTTCTTTCATCGGGGGAAGATAAAGTCTTTTTACTGAGTCCCCATACCTGACATTATCGTTTGAAGCCCACATTGCATCGTGATAAATCTGGTGAAAACACATCTGGTCATCCAAATCAGACATCTGGGCATTATACAATTTCTGTGGACTGTGGTTATCTTTGTTTCTCAGCCAGGTCACCACATTGGACGCCCAGCTTGGCCAGGTGAAAACGTCTCATGCTGTTTAAAGCAACTGGCATGTAATACAATAGGCGGCGCCACAAAGAGGACATGTTAGCAGGCTGGCGACAATGGGCGGAGGTAACAAAGAGTGCCGCTAACACAAGGAACGATAAACAACCAGAAAACAATGTGTCAGCCCTTATAAATTGGCCAGCCAATAATCTCACTACCTGTTTGTCAAACAAGCCAGACAACGAAAGTTAGTCGCGAATTACCACACCCACGTTTGGACTGACAGGGGAAAAGAGCGATCCTGTGAATGAGTGACCAGAAGGGCTATCAGGGATTGGTTGTATGGGCGGAGCTGTACGTTACAGATCCAAAGAAACCCACATTGGACTTCCAGAAATATAATACCGCGTAGCTTGCCAGAGGAAGCAGTCCAGGTTTTACATTGTGAGGTAGAGATCCCTATCACACCTAGCCTAATACACGTGTTTATTCAGAGTGGATGATAATTCAGTTCTGGGATTAATTGTGTTCTTAAAGGATTTTGCGAAGGGAAAAGAAGGTGTGGCAGTGTAGATCGTGATCGTATAGTGGAAGGTGATAGCCGTTAGTTAAATCTTAACTTTTACAAACCAGCAACAGTCTTACTTTTCTGTTCTCACATCACAGGATTGAATTGATCAGTAACGATTATTCTTTTAAAGATTTTTATTTCAGTATGGGATTTCTTGTGAAGCAAATATGATTTTGAACATCTAATTGTGCTCAATACATTCGATCTATCATATATCAGTCTCAAAAGAAACCCCTGTTCTTTTTTAACCTTGGGCGGATGTTTAGTCTCTCCAAATGACGTCTCTTATTTTTGTATCTAAATCCACTCACGATTTAATGACATCATGGACTCATGAGTACCATGACAAATGATGTCATTAGTTTGTGACTAGTGTGAGTACTAGATAGCCTATACAAGTACATAGAGTATCTGACTTGCTAAAGTACTTTCTATCCTAAGGGTGGCGTAGTAGGTTCACACGGCCACATACACCCAGGGACCACGAAAGTGTATCCCGTAGGGAGACACTTTAGTCCCTAAAAGAATGACTAATCCCTAAAAATATCGGGGTTCATGTATCCCACCAGAAATCATGTCGGAAGGAATACAACAATCAATAGATGGGAATGATGGATGAAACAATATCATTAACATTTCACGAAGTAATTATGAAGGGGTAGGGACTGATGGACATAGTCAAGGGACATAGATAGGGACTGATGGACATAGTAGGAACAACTAGCACTAATAATGGGCAAAAATAGAACAGTAACTGAATAATCATCAACCAACTAGCAAACCGCTTTTATGGGTTGATAGTCATCAATATCTCTCAAAGATATGCGAATTATAAAACATGACAAGCGAGTTAACGTCGCAAAGGAAAACTGGGAAAGAAAAAAATGGCGGTGCCCATAAAATATGGCGGACGCCCAAAATGGCGGATGTACAACATGGCCGTCATAATGAAAATAAACCACAAAACTCGGTGGTAATACAAAAGGCAAAACATTAAGTAAATCATGAAAATATCGTAAACATAATAGCAATAAATGGGCATGAACATAAAATAAATTCAATGGGGATGGACAAGTAAAGTAGCATTATAAAGAAGTCATCATGATATGACATGGAGGTAGCCTACGGAACGTTCACACGAGAGGTGTAGGGATTGGTCAGTTCATCATGCGGAGTGTAGACCAAATATGCTTGAGTGGAGGAAGGAAGAATCATGGCTCCGTATGTATTAGAGATGACCGCTGCAAGGAGCTTGAAACATTAAAGAATTCGATATAACATCTGGAAGGAGGCAACAGTTCAAGTTGTCAATGTCTGGAGTAAACGGTTGAAGGAATCAATGAGTGCAATGGTCGTGGGTGATGACGTATTAGCTTCACGCAACAATCGAGGCGGAGGTAATATGTCTTTCCGTTTGCGTCGAGGAAGACGAATGTCATTGACCACAAGAGGGGATGGAACATAATAATGGGATCTAAAAGCAGGAAGCGGAGAGGGCAGTGGAACGCGAACTGGAATACGAGATGTACGGAACTTTGCAGGAGGGGGTGGAAGAGGAGTCGGAAGGAACTGACGAAGTCGTGGGAGACATGAAAAACGGGGACGGACATGAGCAGTGGGCTGAAGGAGGTATTTGAGAAGGGGAGCAGAATCCCCGGAGGAAGGAGAGTGGTGTCGTTTGGTTAGAAAACGAGTAGGGTGTGAAGGAATATCAGATTCCATGTCAGAAGACACGGAAGGGAGGGTGGTATCTACATGAGAAGTAGGGGAAGGAAACCAATCTGAAGAAGTAAGAGCAGGGTTAGAAGAGAGGTGTACAGAGGGAGGAGGAGAGGTATGTGTCGTAGCATCAGCTGAGGAGGAAGCGACCGCATGATCATGCAGATCCATGGTGGGGGCGGGTACTGGATGAACGGGGGGGGGGACGCACTAGAAGCAGAAGCCAATCTAGCTGCACGAAAACGAAAACGTGCATCCAGTTCCGGTAGGGGCATATCATCTTCAGGGGTGGAACTAGAACGGTATCGTCTACATCTATCCCTGATCATGGGACTATCAACGACCTTACGGACTGTACGGGACCTTAGGTTGTGAACAATTTCACCAGGGAGGGAATCAAGATCAGAAGAGGAGGATGATGCATCAGGAAAAAGACCTAATGGAGAAGGAACAGGAAAAGGAGAGGATGAAGCAACTGCTGGGGGAGGGTGGGGTGGATCATCGGACAAGGAAGAGGAAGAAGGAGAAGAAGAAGGGAGAAGAGAAGAAGTAGAGGAAAAATTGTAGTGAAGGGTAGCCTTATGAAGGGGACGGCTGGACTGTGGGAGTGTGATAGCGCAGGGGTGTTGCTCGTCTTTCCTAAGTTGGGTTGCATGGGCTTTAGTATGGTGTTGAGTCTCTTCATTCCAGACATCAAATTGAACTGGAGAATTTCGAGACACAATCTTATAGCCTGGTATCCAATGATGGTCCAGTTTGCCACTGCGAGCATTCTTTTTAAACCAAACAAGGTCTCCAGGGGCGAAGGATGGCATACGAGACCTTTTATCTGTAACTCGCTGGCGCTTTTAAAAAGCCTTTGTGATGTTGTAGTGAACCATCTGGTGGGCTAGACACTTATTGCGGAGGATAATTTCTATGGGATCATCACCCATATATCTCCTTTGAAGAGTGAGAAGGTTATCCATTGGTAACCGTGGTTCTCGACCGTACAACAAGTAAAAGGGCGAGAAACCAGTGGTGTCGTTCACGTTAACACGCAAAGCTTCGAGAGCTTAGGGAAGGTAGTAATCCCAGTACTGTGTGTTATCAGCAGTAAACTTCGAAAGGATGTCATGTAAAGTTTTATGCATTCCTTCGTTACGGCCGTTTGACTGAGCCTATAGAAACTAGTCATCTTATGAGTGATGTTCAGTCTTGCAAGGGTAGACGAGAAAGGCTTGCCAGTGAACTGTTTAACATATTCGGAGAGGACAGACTTGGGATATCCATGTCGAGGAACGAACTCTGTAAGGAAGATGTTAGTAACGTCCTCAGAGGAAGAACCACGGAGAGGAAAACATTCTGGCCAGACAGAATACATGTCAACAAAGTGAAGAACATGTGTATTGCCAGACTGAGAAGTAGGATAAGGCCCAGAAATATAAACACTGACGTATTCCATGGGGTAATGTGTCAGAGACATTTGTTGCGTAGGAACACGCAGAGGACGCATGTTGCGTTGCTTGCATGTTCTACAAGAATCAACATACAGCGCAACGACCTTATAAAGAGTAGGCCAGAAGTAGCGACGGCGAATGATATCGCGAGTCTTGTCTCGGCCCATGTGACCATTGTCATCATGAAATGCACGGAGCAGACAGGGAACTAGTTGAGAAGGAAGACATACACGTAAATCATCTGGTTTCTTAGGATCAATCCAGTGGAGGACATTTGTTGAAGGGAGTAAGATATAATTGGGATGTAACTTAGGATCACTTTGAAGCTGAGTTCGTATTTTTAAAAGCTCAGCATCCTTAAGTTGTTCCTGTAAGGTGAAGGAAGAATGAAGAAACTCATCAGAAGAGCTAGAAGAAGAAACACCAGGAGAAGAAAGAACAGGAGGTGGACGGTTAGTATTTATAACCAAAATCTCCTTAGCATTGTCATCCAAATCTGATGATGTTTTGGGGTCTGCCGGAAAAGAATAAGAGACATCCGTACATGCTTCATACGGTTTTCTAGAGAGGAGGTCAGCCACAGTATTATGTTCACCTGAGATATGCTCAATAGTGACATCGTAACTCTGTAAATTCAGAGCCCAGGTCTGCAGTTTGCGAGGTTGTTCAGAAGTCTTAGACAGCCATGTAAGGAGAGGTTTATGGTCAGTCCTAATCAACATTTTAGTACCTCGAAGGTAAAAATCAAGCTTTTGAAGCGCACAGTGAATGGCGAATGCTTCCTTTTCAGTTACTGTCCATCGCTGTTGTGAACGACTGAGTGAATGAGAAATAAAAGCAATAGGAATTTCATTAGGGTCATTGTGAAAAACAGGAGGAGCATTAGAAACGTTGGATTGGACTAAACAAGCACCAACTGCTCGATAAGAGGCATCAGTGTATAAGATCATTGGACGTGTGGTATCAGGGTATGCCAACCGAGGAATGTCAGAAAGAGCTGATTTAAGGTAGTTGAAAGCTTGTTGGCATGCCTCAGTCCAATGAAAACGAGCATATTTCTTGGTAAGAGAGATAAGAGGCTCAGCAGCTCGAGAGAAATTGGGGATGTGTTTTCTATAGTAAGAACAAGAACCAAGAAAACCACGAACATGGCGGACAGAGGTAGGAGGAGACATATCTCGGATGGCTTGAATCTTAGCATCATCCGGACGGACACCATCTTGGTTGATGATGAAGCCTAAAATACTTGGCTTCGGTCTGAAGGAACGAGCATTTGCTCAGCGTGAGCATTACATTATGTGCTCTCAAACGAGTGAAAACATCGTCAACATGGAGTAAATGATCCTCAAGGGTTCCCGGAGTGTGGATCAGAATGTCATCAATATAAGCCAGGGCGTAAGACTGCATGCCCTTCAATACCTCGTCCATAAGGGGCATGTATGTAGCAGGGCTGCCCTTTAGGCCGAAAGGCATAACGTTCCACGCATAACTCCCAATGTGTGTACAAAATGAGGACTTGATCTTTGCCTCTGGGGACATTGGTATGCACCAAAATCCTGAACGGGCATCAAGGGTGGTAAACCACTTGAATTTTCCAATCGTGGACAAGATATCATCAACCCTTGGAAGAGGGTATGAGATGGTCTTGGTGATGGCATTCAGTGATCGGTAATCACAACAGAAGCGATGTGAACCGTCCTTCTTGGTGACTATTACGATTGGAGAGGACCATGAGGATCTTGACCGTTCGATAATGCCTGCTGCCAGCATTTCTGTAATGGATTTTTCCACTATCTCCCGATTCTTTAGTGGAGTGTGGTATGGTTTCAAAGACACAGGCACTTCGGTAGTAGTATCAATTGTCATCTCAACGGTATGAGTTTTCTTCAACTCCATATCAGAGAGTGCAAAAATATCACTATGCTTTCGCACTAACTGACGAATGCGATTAGCATAAGGAGAGTCAATCGGTATTTGCTCTAACAACTGAGCTATTCTCACAGACAATGCAGAGGAGGTGGAGGCAGGAGTAAGGTGTGGAAGGAGAGGTGGAGGAGAAGATGTCGTTTCCCTCATCTAATGTGAAGGAGGGGTGGCGTAGAAAATGTAGGAGAGGAAGATAAGTGGTGCTGAGGAGGGTAGTTACCATGTGGTAAACGCGCATGTGTAACAGCACTAATGGTAGTCAAACTCCAAGGAGGAGACCACTTGAAGGAAGAAGATCGTCTATCATTCCCCAGGGGAGGACAGGTATGCAGACGGGAGGGAGCATTGAGAGAACATGTATGGGGGGTTGGAAGTTTAGAAGACAGTTGGGAGTGGTTGGTGACACGTGCAGCAATAGTACCTCTGGGTACTGTAAGAGGTTTTCCTGAAGAATTAAGGAGCATAAGGGGAAAGTCACGTGACGTGGACACAGTGACAATGCCATGGACGACATGGATACAGGGATCATCGATGATGTCGGAGTCAGGCAGAGGTTCAACGTAAACAGAATGACCTGAGGGTATATATTCGGACCGTTTGACCCGACCAGTAGCGATAGTAATACAATGAGGTTTTAAGGTAACATGAGCAATAACTCGAACAAGAAACGCAATATGAATATCATCCTGAAGAGGGAAGTATTCACCATTGACACGAATCTGTTTCAAGTCAAAGTAAATGCGCACTTTGTGATGAAGAAAGAAGTCACGACCAAGAATGAAATTCCTAGTCATCCCACTAGCAACAATAAAAGGATGCGCAAGAGATTGAGATCCAATCTGGAGGCGAATGATAGCCGTTTCAATGGAACGCAAAGGTTGTCCAGTGACAGAAGTTAAAGAAGTGGAAGAAGGAAAGAATTGGACGTGTTTGCGGATCTGGCGAAACAACTGTTCTCTGATTAAACTAACAGTTGCACTCGTATCCACAAGAGCAGGGTAATTCTTTTTATTAATGGCAATTAGACAAGCAGAAGGGTCAGGAGTGACCGAAGGAGGAGAGATATAAGAGATGGAAGTCGGAGAGACCGTAGAAGAAGAAGAAACATTTTTCGGACTATCACAAGACATGTGAAAGTGACTAAATGTGTTTGATCTAGTGCCCAAAAGAGGTGGGTTAAAGCCACTCGACGCGATCCTATCTACCGAGTGGCGGAATGGTTTCCCTGGCCCATAAGAGGCTGGGGGTGGAACTGTCCACGGTTGAATGAGCGTGGAGGGACACAAGGTGGTTGCATGGGGTTGGGTGGTAGCCATGAGAGCTGGTGCGGCTGACGTTGATTAGTCACCGGGTGTTGAGGTTATGATCTAACGTGGTTCAAGGTCCTGTTAAAATTATGTTGATTCTGCACGCAACTTTTTGATGTATGTCCGGCCAAACCACAAAAGTAGCAAATGACTGGAGCTACTTGTTGAACTTGTAGAGCAGATGAGTGACGTCGGTGTTGAGTGCGCTGACCAAACTGTTGGCGATAAGATCCCGGCAATGGAGTATCGCACGGCTGTAACATGGATGGATGCTGCCAAGACTGACGGTAATGACTGACGTCCATTGGTTCTTCATCTGTGTAATCGTGTGCACGAGGTTCACGACCAAGTCTATTGGCAAACCGTTTCTTCACATTGTCTTCATTTATTGCTAGTTGAATGGCATCAAGAATTGTCTGTGGGTCTTTCCTTATAAAATGAAGTTTCAGCGCATCTGATGGAGACCATCTATAAAAATGCCAACAAGTTGGTTTTGCGTATCAGTAGATGCAGAGGAAGGTTCCACTAAAGCATCTTCAGCTAGGTTTAACAACCTATCGGCAAAAAACTGTACCGACTCGTGACGGTCCTGATGGAGTCCGCGAAGCAAAGTCCAAGCATGTTGGTGATCCTTAACGGAAGAGTAACGGCGGATGAGCTCCTTTTGGAGAGAGGCGAAGGTCTCGTCTGGAAATAACTGTGCACGGCGACGTAGATAGTCAGTGACAAGTGACTGAGATGATAAGAAAGCAACACGTTTGCGATCGGCATCAGTGGCTGACGGAAGCAATGAAGAAAATTTCTCAATATCACGTAACCACTGCCGAAATGTGGACGGATCGCCATAAAAAGGCTTAACAATGTTAGTGATGTTGTGCAGATTTGCACTCCGAGTAACCAAGCTAAGGGTGGTAGCAATAGCTTGTAGAGAACTATTTGAAACTTCAGCGCTATCTGGCAATGGTTGACTTAACGCATGCTGTTGTTGCATGTCATGTATCTGCTGTTGTAACAACTGAATTTGCTGTTGGAGCAGTTGTATTTGATTTTCCAATTGATGGTGTAGGTTTGGAACCATTATGTAGAAGCTGTACCACACCAAAAAAAAATGAGAATCTCTGGTGTGTGAAAGGTCCACGGCACCAAAACGTTGATTATGTGGCAGTGTAGATCGTGATCGTATAGTGGAAGGTGATAGCCGTTAGTTAAATCTTAACTTTTACAAACCAGCATCAGTCTTACTTTTCTGTTCTCACATCACAGGATTGACTTGATCAGTAACGATTAATCTTTTAAAGATGTTTATTTTAGTATGGGATTCTTGTGATGCAAATATGACTTTGAACATCTAATTGTGCTCAATACATTCAATCTATCATATATCAGTCTCAAAAGATACCCCTGTTCTTTTTTAACCTTGGGCGGATGTTTAATCTCTCCAAGTGACGTCTCTTATTTTTGTATCTAAATCCACACACGATTTAATGACATCATGGACTCATGAGTGTAGCAAAGTTGATTTTGCTGGGGAGGTTATGATGGTATCCTAAAAGAATGAAAGGTGTCTGCTTTAACTGTGTGAGGTCAAGCACAAGTAGGTCTCTGACTCTATAAATGATGATGATGAATTATGTGCAGAGAACCTACAGCTACCTCCCTAGGTCTCACACGGTCACTATTCTGGCTCTAGTGTATGATGTATGGTGTACCTAGTGTCTAGGGGAGAAATGAAATGATGGTACACAACAGTCAAACACTTTAAGTTTCTATAAAGAAGATAATAAAACTAGCAGTTAAGTTTTTCTTTGAACAATTTTCTTTACAATTTATTTTGCATGTCCATTCATAGCTTGAGGACAGGTCTTTGAAAATAAGGACAAGATAGTTTACAGAAAAGAACAATTAAAATGTTGGGACAATTTGTCCAATAACTAAAAAGTTATTATGTATTTATATATCTGTCTTTCCTGTAGGAAATATTAAAGGAATTCACTTTATTCATATAAGGGAGAGTCACTGTAGATGAGGGCTGTAGTTCATCCTATCCCCATAAATGTCAGGTGTATTGTTTTGAAAACACAAGAAAATGTCAGAGATGCCCCAGATGTCTAACACATCACCTGGGAGTCCGTGTTGAAAGATATGTCACTGTGGAGTTGCAGAAAGTTTCAATTTCACCACTCGCCAAAGCTCCTACTGGTATATTCGACAGCATATAAGTCTGGTTGGAGACTGGTTGGCGTTTATTTGTACTCAGCAGGTTTCCTGTCACCAGCCGGCAACAGGAACATAGACCCTCTGCAACAAAAGGACACCCTGGCCTTTTATCTCTGATCATTTATTCTAACACTTAATTCCCTACGTGGGTATGGGGTCAGCCTCGCGTGCTTTACAAGTGCACTCGCCTCGAATTGTACAGGACTCCCACCTGGTTATGATCACACCTCAGGTTCTTATAGTAGATACGCCACTGTACGTTTACATACTTTTCATCAATACAATAATGTGGAGTAACCACATTTCCTTTGATATGATATTTTCTTCTTTTCTTTTCAAATAATTATATTTGCTTCAGGCATGTAAACAGTGTTCATTGAACACAGAGGCTTACTAATCTATTTTAATACAATAATATGTCAACATAATTATAACAACATACATCAGTCAGATACTGTTTAATGTGAGGACTCAACAATGTCTGCTTCCTACATGTCCTTCACTTTTTCCCAATAGCAGTATCTAACTTTGTAGTTGGACCAAACAGATTAAATTTCATAAAATATCCTTACCACAATCAAGAAATATATAAACAAATGACGCTGACTTTGTGAAGAAATGGCCTCAAGTTTCCTCCGAACTGCACAGACTTGTGAATTTATTCTTTATTTAAGTTTATAATTACACAGCTGTTTCTCGGCGTATCTGAAAACAATTTTTAGTTCAACTGGCAATGAATAGTCAAAGCCTTTGGCTAATATCTACCAGCACTAGCAAATCGTAACGTTCTACTGCTTGAATTCAAATGCAGTTTGAATGAAAAACCCAAAATAATTTTGAATAACTTCTGCGTCTGGTGCTTAGTTATGCCAATACAAAAAGATGTTTCGTTTTTTGGTAACACTTTTCCTACCGCTCCCCTTTCCCCTTATTCCTCAAGCGAATTTGAATGTACCTCAATGTCTCTCTTTCTAAGCTAGCGTCCCCCTAACGTTATGAAAAAAAAAACAAGCAGGAACAACCGTGTCGGGTCGCGTGTCTGTAGTCATTTAGTATTTTCTCATTTACTCAACTAATACTTGGACTACCATATTATTTAAAGTACATTCTTGCTCAGGGGATTCTAAGCTATATTACCATATAATTCTTATGGTTAGTTTCATATTGGTTTTTGATTTTCAATTTTGTCACCGGTCATCGTCAATTAAATATTTTGCACAAGACCGCCATCTTTCCTCTCCTTCATCTCGCTAGCATGTATTTTTTCAAATAACTACTTTTTTAGTTACATCAGAAATGCTACCATTAGGAGGAAATAAAACTGTCTGCGTGGTTTGGCCTTGCTGGCTTTTTCGCAGTGTGAATATATGCGTTGCAGACTGTGTCATCGAAGCGGGGTAGACGGGGCGGGTTTAAGAATTTGCGTTACTAGTTTAGCATTGTATCGTGTAATATCACCAAAAAATGTAAGGATTACTACTGATTTTGCTACAAAGTTGACAGAAAGTGTTACTTCAGATAGCTATATTGGGGATATACTTCCGCCAATAGTTAATTGTAAGGCTAGACTTACAAAGTGTATGCAGCAGATTGGGCAAAAGTTAAATATAGTAGTGTTTGTCGAAAACGAAACTAAAGCGTGTCAGACTTTTTCCGTGAAATCGTTCTATAGGCCCAGCACTGTACAAAAAAAAAAAAAGCAGCGTGGCTGGCGTGTGAAATTATCACCGTCAGACACAATAGGGCTAATGTATTTATTATCGTTTTATGCCTAAATCTTACTGAATTGAGCGTTTATTCTCGCATATTTTACTACACACCTCCCATCTTAAAAACATGCATGCATATGCAGGTTACATTCTGCGAGATAATTTAGCTCAATGAAGTCTTATGCGTTTTTCTGATCTTTATCACAAGGATGTCTGCTCAAAAAGTCTGCACCTAGGTTCTTTGGGCCGGGGATGTACTCTATCAGAAATGAGTATGGTTGCAACAAGAGAGACCATCTCAATAATCTGGAATTTTCATGCTTGGCCTGTGATAAGAACACGAGGGGAGAATGATCCGTTTGGACCACAAATGTCCGGCCATATAAATAAATCTGGAATTTCTTTATAGCCAATATTAAAGCGAGATATTCTTTTTCACTGGTTGAGTAATTTTTTTCCTCCTTGTTCAATTTGCGGCTAGCATACGCGACTGGGTTCAATTCCCCATCTTGTGAGGGGGACCTTTGCAATAATGTAGCGCCCAGGCCTACATTGCTTGCGTCACTTCTCACAATAAATTCTTTAGTCAAGTCAGGCAATTGCAACACTGGCCTGCTTGTAAGCTTCTCTTTTAACTCCTGGTAAGCCAATTCACACTGTGCTGTCCAAATTATAATATCAGGTTGACCTTTGCGAGTTAAATCCGTCAAAGGAGCACATATAGAGTTAAAATGTTTGATATACTTTTGGTAAAAACCACACAGAGACACGAAAGATCGCACATCTTTTTTTGTTTGTGGTCTAGGTGCTCTTTTCAGTTTTTCCAGATTCTTGGGATCAGGGGTCATGCTACCCTGATGTACTGTATGTCCCAAGAATTCCAATTCTTTACAACCAATACAGCATTTTGTTGGCCTAGCGGTTAAGTTAGCCTCTCTGAGTCTATCAAACAGCATATTCAAAGAGGTAACGTGTTCCTCAAATGTTTCCGTAGCAATGAGGATATCATCCATAAAATTCGAAATACATGGATTTTTCAGGGGATCCAGCAATTTTCGCATCATCCTAGAAAACACGCTCGGGGCATTTTTCAACCCAAAGGGTAACATATTGAACTCATAATGACCTTCCGAAGTGCTAAAGGCTAAATAAGGTCGAACCTCAGGCTTTACTGGAATTTGGTAATAGCCTTTGCTAAGATCCACTTTGGAAAAATATTTTGCCTTGTTCAGCCTGGCAAAAGGTTGAGTAGTATCAGGTAATGGATCCACCTGACCTTCTGTGACAGCATTCAGTTTCCTGTAATCTATGCACAGTCTATGTTCTCCTGATGGTTTCCGCAACAGAACCAAACAGGAACTGTAAGGAGACTCACTGTGAGAAATAATCCCTTCTTTTAACAGATAATCAATCTCCTCTTTCAAAGCTTTTTCCTTAGCGAACGGAATCGAATAAGGCCTCATACAGATGGGTGCTGGGTCTAGTAGTTTCATATCATTTGACAGCAAATTTGTGTGCCCCGGTTTATCCGTTAACACCTCTGTATGTTTCTCAAGGACCTTTTGAACCTTCTCCTTCTGTCCTTTTGTCAGGTGATTACTGATTTTCACCTGTGCAAACGTTTCACTGGTTTTCAGTGGATATTCAACCGAGGAGAGAGGTTCATTTTTCATCTCGGTGGCTATAGAGAAGGCCATTAAATGTGATCCCTCCTGGATTTGTCTGTCCAGATATTTCTTCAAAAGGTTCACATGATAGACTTTCTCCTTTCCCTTTTTGTCTATCTTATAATTTGTTCTGGATACTTTTTCCAAAACAGTATATGGCCCTTGCCATCCGATCGGAAGTTTATTGTTGCTGCCTGGCAATAGAAGAAGTACCTTCTCCCCTACAGCAAGTTCTCGATCCTTCGCTTTTTTATTATAATAAGCAGCATGCTTTTTCCTGGCTTGTCTCAAATTTTCATTTGCCAGTTTCCAACTGGTTTTTAAATGAGTGGTCAGTTCGTTCACATATTGGTATGATGAGGTAACAGTCTCCTCTGCCTTCTCATCTGTCCAGGTCCTTAGCGAAGTTACATATGGACTTTTAATTTTTCTGACATAGTATTCATGGCACCTGTCAGGTCCTTTACATTGGAAGCTTTGTTTTGCGGACGTTTCTTTCTTGTGTCACCACACAAGAATCTACCACTACCAATTCGTTTCCTGGGGTTGTCTCCCCTCAGGTTCAAATTCAAATTGAGAGAACTTCGCTCTCTTTTTTCTTCCTCCAGTTTACATAAGTACGACCGAGGGATCGTCGGCTTATTCTGGGGTATAACAGTTCTTTGTACTCGCTGCATAGTTGCCATAGTAAAACATTCGAGTGAAGACTGTCTGTGAAACGGGGGTTCCCATTCCCCTCTGTCCACTTTATTATAATTATTTTTCTTTTCAGGCCTAATTTTGCCCCGTGGCGTTTCTAGGTCCTGATTCCTTTTCCCACGTGTGGGTGTTCCCTCTTTATTCGCTGACCCAGGTTTGCCATAATGCTTCTCTTGCATTTGGTTCTTATTTTTCCACCCTGTGGAATTTTTCTCGCTGCACTGTTCGCAGTCCTCGACACATTTTCTTATGTCATCAACTTCTCCGGGCCAGAAATATCCAACAGATGTTCTTTGGCATGTGGTGCCCATTTTCTGGTGTTCACCATCTAGAACATGTGTTTGTCTCATAATTTGTGCCCTATATTTCGATGGCACTACTACCTGTCCACACCCGGATAATCCTGCTTTATCCGCCCTGCAAAAGCAGTCCATCATCCAAATAGAAGTCTCCTTTCCTTGGAGGGGTATGGAGTTTTTGGAGTTTCTCAAAACACGGCTTCAGTGACCTATCTTCAGCCTGTGCCTTTCTCCACTGTTTACGAGACATTGTTTTTGGTGGTTCCCCCTCTTTTTTAGGAGTCGACCTGACCTGGAGCGTGGCCATTACTACAGGTCTCCTTCCACAATTTTCAGTGTTATGGTTGTCCATCCGACAATTTTTACAATATCTCTTTCCTTGGTTAAAAGGTTTTCTTTCATCATTTCTTCTATCATTGAATTGTGAGGATCTATTCTTAAATTCATTTCGAGGCCTATCGAAGTTCTGCTTATTTCTATTATCGAATTTGTTATAGTTTTGAGGGGCCTTACTCTGATCTATTTGTTTCTTCTTCGTGCCAGCTACCTCTGCCTGGGCTGCCTGATACCTTTCAGCGACATTTATTATTTCACCCAGCCTCTCCGCACCCTGTTCCATGAGAAACTTTCTCATGTCTGGAGCCATGGACTCTCTCATCTGCTCAATGAATATCATCTCTTTGAGATCTTGGTTTTCCCCAAAGTAGCCCATTTCTCCATATACGTTTCCAACCGGGCGGAGAACTAGTGATAGGTCTCACCCGACAGTAGCCTGTCATTCCTAAACTTCTTTCTATAAAACTCTCCGTTCTTTTCGTATCTTAACAGAAAAGCTTGCTTCAACATGTCATAGTTGTCTTGGTCATCCCTGCTCATTTTGGAAAACACGTCATAAGCTGTTTCCCGAAGTCCCTGAGACAACTTTACCCCCCATCTTTCTCTTTCTAACCCATAAGTAGTAGCTAAAAGTTCAAACCTGCTTAAATATCCTTCTATGTCATCGTCTTTCTCAACAAAATGGTCTACATGAAAACTCATAGCTGAGGTTGAGGCCCCCTGACTAGTAATGTCATCTGAGGCAAAGGGGCTAGCACCATTTTCAGGAGCATGGCCTTGAAATTCCAACTCCCTTAGTCGTATCTCATGCTCCCTCTGTAATCTTTTCTCCTCTGCTTCCCTCTCCAGTCGTTTTTCTTCTGCCTCCCTTTCGGCAGTCAATCTTTTTTCTTCTGCCTCCCTTTCGGCAGTCAATCTTTTTTCTTCTGCTTCCCTTTGCAGTCGTTTCTCCTCTAATTGGAGCCTCTTTATCTCAGCCTCTCTATCAGCCTCTAATGCCCTAGCCTCCTTGTCAGCCTCAATCTGCAGCCTCTTAATTTCTTTTTCAGCCTCTAACTTTCTTTCTGCTTCTAACTTCCTGTCTTCCCTATCTCGTTCAATAAATTTATCACATTCTACCGTCACATATTGAACCAACTCGGGTCCATCCATGCCCATCTCTTTAGCAGTCTGTACAGCCGCAGAGCGAAACTTGGCCAGATCTGCCATTCTGATAAATATACAATGTTCTAACTAAATCTTTAACTAATTATATATTTATTTAATTAAATCTGGGCTCTGATACTTTCTTCACTACCCAAATCTTGGATAATAATATATGGGGATTCCCTGGGAAAATAGACTGTTGTTAAAGCTAAACCCCAGACCCCAATGTATGTAGTACTAAGAAAAATTCAGATGCCCGGACAAGCCTACCAATTTATGTAGCACAGTTGATTTTGCTGGGGATGTTATGATGGTATCCTAAAAGAATGAAAAGGTGTCTGCTTTAACCGTGTGAGGTCAAGCACAAGTAGGTCTCTGACTCTATAAATGATGATGATGAATTATGTGCAGAGAACCTACAGCTACCTCCCTAGGTCTCACACGGTCACTATTCTGGCTCTAGTGTATGATGTATGGTGTACCTAGTGTCTAGGGGAGAAATGAAATGATGGTACACAACAGTCAAACACTTTAAGTTTCTATAAAGAAGATAATAAAACTAGCAGTTAAGTTTTTCTTTGAACAATTTTCTTTACAAGTTATTTTGCCTGTCCATTCATAGCTTGAGGACAGGTCTTTGAAAATAAGGACAAGATAGTTTACAGAAAAGAACAATTAAAATGTTGGGACAATTTGCCCAATAACTAAAAAGTTATTATGTATTTATATATATGTCTTTCCTGTTAAAGGAATTCACTTTATTCATATAAGGGAGAGTCACTGTAGATGAGGGCTGTAGTTCATCCTATCCCCATAAATGTCAGGTGTATTGTTTTGAAAACACAAGAAAATGTCAGAGATGCCCCAGATGTCTAACACATCCCCTGGGAGTCCGTGTTGAAAGATATGTCACTGTGGAGTTGCAGAAAGTTTCAATTTCACCACTCGCCAAAGCTCCTACTGGTATATTCGACAGCATATAAGTCTGGTTGGAGACTGGTTGGCGTTTATTTGTACTCAGCAGGTTTCCTGTCACCAGCCGGCAACAGGAACATAGACCCTCTGCAACAAAAGGACACCCTGGCCTTTTATCTCTGATCATTTATTCTAACACTTAATTCCCTACGTGGGTATGGGGTCAGCCTCGCGTGCTTTACAAGTGCACTCGCCTCGAATTGTACAGGACTCCCACCTGGTTATGATCACACCTCAGGTTCTTATAGTAGATACGCCACTGTACGTTTACATACTTTTCATCAATACAATAATGTGGAGTAACCACATTTCCTTTGATATGATATTTTCTTCTTTTCTTTTCAAATAATTATATTTGCTTCAGGCATGTAAACAGTGTTCATTGAACACAGAGGCTTACTAATCTATTTTAATACAATAATATGTCAACATAATTATAACAACATACATCAGTCAGATACTGTTTAATGTGAGGACTCAACAATGTCTGCTTCCTACATGTCCTTCACTTTTTCCCAATAGCAGTATCTAACTTTGTAGTTGGACCAAACAGATTAAATTTCATAAAATATCCTTACCACAATCAAGAAATATATAAACAAATGACGCTGACTTTGTGAAGAAATGGCCTCAAGTTTCCTCCGAACTGCACAGACTTGTGAATTTATTCTTTATTTAAGTTTATAATTACACAGCTGTTTCTCAGCGTATCTGAAAACAATTTTTAGTTCAACTGGCAATGAATAGTCAAAGCCTTTGGTTAATATCTACCAGCACTAGCCAATCGTAACGTTCTACTGCTTGAATTCAAATGCAGTTTGAATGAAAAACCCAAAATAATTTTGAATAACTTCTGCGTCTGGTGGTCGATTGGCCAGCCTGCTTAGTTATGCCAATACAAAAAGATGTTTCGTTTTTTGTAACACTTTTCCTATCGCTCCCCTTTCCCCTTATTCCTCAAGCGAATTTGAATGTACCTCAATGTCTCTCTTTCTAAGCTACCGTCCCCCTAACGTTATGAAAAAAAAAAACAAGCAGGAACAACCGTGTCGGGTCGCGTGTCTGTAGTCATTTAGTATTTTCTCATTTACTCAACTAATACTTGGACTACCATATTATTTAAAGTACATTCTTGCTCAGGGGATTCTAAGCTATATTACCATATAATTCTTATGGTTAGTTTCATATTGGTTTTTGATTTTCAATTTTGTCACCGTCATCGTCAATTAAATATTTTGCACAAGACCGCCATCTTTCCTCTCCTTCATCTCGCTAGCATGTATTTTTTCAAATAACTACTTTTTTTAGTTACATCAGAAATGCTACCATTAGGAGGAAATAAAACTGTCTGCGTGGTTTGGCCTTGCTGGCTTTTTTGCAGTGTGAATATATGCGTTGCAGACTGTGTCATCGAAGCGGGGTAGACGGGGCGGGTTTAAGAATTTGCGTTACTAGTTTAGCATTGTATCGTGTAATATCACCAAAAAATGTAAGGATTACTACTGATTTTGCTACAAAGTTGACAGAAAGTGTTACTTCAGATAGCTATATTGGGGGTATACTTCCGCCAATAGTTAATTGTAAGGCTAGACTTACAAAGTGTATGCAGCAGATTGGGCAAAAGTTAAATATAGTAGTGTTTGTCGAAAACGAAACTAAAGCGTGTCAGACTTTTTCCGTGAAATCGTTCTATAGGCCCAGCACTGTACAAAAAAAGCAGCGTGGCTGGCGTGTGAGATTATCACCGTCAGACACAATAGGGCTAATGTATTTATTATCGTTTTATGCCTAAATCTTACTGAATTGAGCGTTTATTCTCGCATATTTTACTACAATGAGTACCATGACAAATGATGTCATTAGTTTGTGACTAGTGTGAGTACTAGATAGCCTATACAAGTACATAGTGTATCTGACTTGCTAAAGTACTTTCTATCCTAAGGGTGGCGTAGTAGGCCACACGGACACAAAGGTTAGTAGATCTTATACAGATTATTAATACATTTTCTTATTCTTTGTTTATTTTAACCTCACAGCTAAAGGTGCGAAAGATAGATTTTTCAATTAATTCTTTTCATAACTGATTAATATTAGAAGATAGGATGATAGGAGATAATTAATAGTTCATACTTCATCTTCATCATCATCACAGTCTCTCATGCACAAGATATTTAACATCATTAGAATAGAACTCAGAGAGAGATCAATAATGAGCAGTAGTATGAATGAAAGTCAACCAGTGATGTTAAATGTGAAAAACTTACGAAGACTTTGGTGTGTCTTCAGTTCGTCAGAAGTCTGAGTCTACACTCAACGTGTCTGACATCTAACCAGAAATAAGTTATCAAAAACGGACATTTGGCTAGCAGAATTCGCCATAGGACATCTTTCATTCCTCAATTAAGAAGGAATATTGTCTCACCCACAAGTCAGAAGGTGGACGCAGCATTTTTCATCACCCATATACTGCTGGCTCACAAGTTCAATACATAGTTACCACAAGTTCAAATCACTCGAAAGATCATTATTATCTGAAGTCAAGCTAAAGAGCTCAAAAGTGGAATTTCATATTTATACCAAGTGCAACACACTCTTAAGTGCATTCTATGAAGCAGACTCTAAAGTATATTTTATGAATCACGACTAAATACGCAAGATTATATGTCAACATATCACTAACATTTCGTGAAAATATCCAGCCTGACCAGTACCCTCGGGAGATTAGATAACAGACCTTTTGTTCATATGACAGCTATTAACTGTTGATCAACACTACAGAGAGATACTCAACCAGTGAAGGAATATCTATATCTCTCGTCACCGTTCTCATTCTGACAACAGTTTTCATCAGAACGTCCTCGACTTAGAGATATCCCACTCGACATAACGTATAACAACTTGGGACATTTTACGCATACATATGAATCTTCATATCAATGAGAAGCAGTTAGAGACACATGGACTGTGCAGATTACTCACCATTCTGGTATCACGTACCATATCACACCATCATCATTTCGCTTTGCACCAGTTCATTCTTAATTAACTACTACTTAATTAACTGCAATTTTATTATCTCATCTGTGTGTTTTGTGTGAATCGTCTTTCACCATCATCACGTTCTAACCATTACTAACCCTATATGTGTGGATATTTTAATGTATCACTCGTGCTGTCGGTGTTACATATTCACCTATAGGAACATTTCTCTACTCAGATGAGGTTGGGGGATTTTTTTTCTGTTACGGGATCTAAGGGCAGAAGCTAAGGTCGTGGGGAAACAGAACTCTTTCCATAACTAATTAGAACACACTGTCCAGCGGAAAGCATTCGCATTCCCGTCTTCTTGTCCCTATCTCGAATAGGTCTTTATTCTTTCTTAACGAGCCAATTTCTAGAGACCTTCTACCTAATATATCATAGGCTATTCCTGGCAAAAACTACTGTCGTAGTTGCCCCAATACGCACCACACGACACTTGCGTAGAATAAAAGGATTAAAATGGTATGACATAGTCACAACTGTGGAACTGATGACAAGTACCAGACAAGTGCCAGTAGAACAAGAGTTAAGGAGAAGACGCTGGCTATGGGTAGGACACACACTGAGGAGACCTGCTGATAGCATTATAAGGCAGTCCTTGTTCTGGAATCCACATGGAAAAATAGGCAGAGGTAAACCAAAAAACACATGGAGAAGGGAACTCGATACAGAGGTGAAGATGGTGACGAAAACGTGGAGATAACTTGAGCTGATGGCACGTGACAGGAGGACTTGTCAGGTGTTTTTTGAAGGCCTATGCTCCTTGGGGAGATAAAGGGTATTGATTGATTGATTGATCTAGGCCTAACACATGATGATGATTGTAATTTATGAAATGTCGTGGCCACCTGTAACTACGATTTTACAAACACTTAACAATGGGTGCTTGAGGAGAATATGAGACTTAGGATGGTATGACACGATTATCAACGAGGAAATGATTAAAAGAACCTGAGAATATCAGAGTCAAAAGATATGAAACGTCTTGAAATAGCACATCTTAATGATCTTCTACTATCAGAAGCTCCAACCAGTCTGGCATCTGGGATCTCCAGTGTAATAGTAATAGAAGCAGAACGAAAAGTACATAGAGACGAGAAGTAGGTAGATTTGTATGAATGAATTAGAGACATGAAAGCAGATGATGTGAATGGATTATGCAAGATAGTTCTATGTGTTACAGAAAGCTGGCAGGGAAGGAAAAGTGATCACATTTCATAAAATAGTAAGTCATTACAGAGCAGGATTCCTGGTAGATACACTATTTTCCTATATCTTTGTGTGGATTTCTTGAACTACATTTGTTCTCATATATTGCATTGTTTACTTGAATCCTTACAGAAACTAGACAATTTATTGTTCATTATTAATATAATAATTGTATCGTACCGCTAGATTTGATTTGTTGTCACGTGTTTCAGTATAGTTTTTCTTAGTTTTCTATTTGAAATCACTTCTAGTCTGTATTAAATAGAAAATACTGTTTCTGTACAACCATATTACATATTTTCAATTGTGTCTTGATGTAATGTAACAGCTGCGGACTCCATTTTCTGTTAGTTTTAGTCTAATGCAGCTGCGCTTTTCCTTGTTACATTATTTTTATATCGCATAGCAAATATAAATACTGTGGTGGCGTTGTCTCGCCTACTCCGCAGTAGGGGTCCAAGAATAGCCCAACTTCAAGTGTCAGCATGAGGGTCTTCAAAAGCATAAACCTTCGCTCAAAAATTACTCTTGGTAGAGATTTTAACCCTAGTGAATCGTATGAAAGTACTTTTGGGCAGCGAAACCGGCTATATATATATATATATATATATATATATATATATATATATATATATATATATATATATATATATATATATATATATATATATATATATATATATATATATATATATATATATATATATATATATATATCTTCTTCTTTTGGAAGAAGAAGAAGATATATATATATATATATATATATATATATATATATATATATATATATATATATATATATATATATATATATGTATATATATATATATATATATATATACATACACACACGAGGGGCGTTCAGAAAGTAATGCACCACATCGTTTTTATCAGGAGCTGTTTATTCAAAAAGCATGAAATTTATACACAATATACATGGGTATGTCTTGTAAACATCGGTATTATTCAACATAATCCCCATCAACTTGTACGGCTTTATGCCAGCGCGAAACAAGTGCATGTATTCCTAGCCCGTACCAGATTTTGTCTTGATCATGTAGCCATTTCTTCGCTGCATGAATCACTCCTTCGTCATCTTCAAACCTTGTCCCACGGAGTGCATCTTTAAGTGGACCAAACAGATGAAAATCAGAGGGTGCCAAATCGGGACTATAGGGTGGATGGGGTAGTACAGTCCAACCCAATTTGGTGATTGCTTCCCGTGTTGCCAGACTTGTGTGAAGTCGCACATTGTCGTGAAGGAGAAGCAGGTCTGCTGGATTCTTGTGCAGCCGAACTCTGCGAAAACGTTGATTGAGTTTTTTCAGTGTCTTAATGTAAGCTTGCGATATCACTGTCTCTCCTCTTGGCATAACGTCCACAAGAATCACACCTTCAATGTCCCAAAAGACAGTGATCATAACCTTTCCAGCCGAAGGAGTCTTGAATTTCTTTCTTCGTGGTGATTGCGGATGATGCCACTCCATTGACTGTCTTTTTGTCTCAGGTTCAAAATGATGTGCCCAGGTTTCGACACCTGTAACGATCTTAGCCATAAAGTTCTCTCCATCAGCATTGAAACGCTCCAACGATTCAGAAGAAATTGCTTTCCTTTGCAATCGGTGGTCATTTGTGAGACTTCGAGGAACCCATCTTGCGCAAACCTTAGAAAATCCGAGAGTTTTTATAACTGCATTTGCACTACCAATGCTGACTGACAGCTGTAAGGCCAATTGTTGAGTAGTGATTCGCCTATCAGTAAGAATAATGCCCTCAGCGCATTTCAACATTCCTGCGTTCGTGGCTGTGGCAGGACGTTCACAGTGTGGCTGATCAAGCAGCTCTGTATCTCCACTTCCTGATTCTTTGATTCTCTGAACCCAGCGACTGACTGTACTCCTGTCGACTGCAAAACTTCCATACACATCACATAGACGCTTGTGAATGTTCACAACAGTTTTTCCTTCTCTGCAACGAGAAATTCTATCACAATTCGCTGCTTATAACGCAAGTTGCTAACAAGCTCCATTTCAACGGTTTAGGGCAGCCGTATTATTTGGCCGGCTGCAGTGCAATTTGGTGCACACAATTGGCACATGCCATATTTGAAGTGTGCAAAATTTCATGCTTCTATCTTCATTATTAGCTGAGAAAAACGATGTGGTGCATTACTTTCTGAACGCCCCTCGTATATAATCATCGTCATATGTTACTGTACATCAACAAGCAAATTATACATTTTCAAAATGCAAAGAAAAATAACAAAATGTACATATTACAACTTACTGTGAGCTTTTTCGGGCAAGCACAGATGTTATGCATAGGGAACGACCGAATATTTTCGGGAAACTGATTTACTGATTTAAGATCCCGTCTCTTTCAGGCGTTTTAGGCGTCTAACTGAGTGCACTTGAAGTTGGATCCTAGAACTTAAGGCACAAAGTGATTGTTGAGTGTAATATTGTTAATGTAGATAATATGATAAAGTTCACTCTAGGGTATGAATTTCTGCAACGGTCAATGAGCATTTGCAACAGTAACCGGTTAAATGAATGCAGATAAATACTGTCGACATCTCACAAGGTTTATTTACGATCCATACAAAGGAGCAGCTCCACATTTATAGAAGGATTCATAATTTTACGCTGTCCATCGGGCCGACTACACTGGGCCAACAAAGATTATGAAGTAACGGGTAAACTGCCGACTGTAAAGTCTAAGTCCGCGAATCAATTCTTAAGAACACCATCGTCAGTTATCAGGATATAAGCAATAGGATACTTTCCTGTAAGCACATAAACGTCTTTGGTACTCATATAATGGAATATCTTCTATAAATGTAGACACATCAGCGGACATTAAATACATCGGTAAGAGCTCACACAAACGCAGCCATTCCGGCTGAAGACACTGTCAAAAGATAACTGTCGTTACTCGGCAAGCGCGTCTACGTAATTATTTTATTTGACTTCATTTCAACATAGCGACGTTCTCGTTGAGCATCGCGATGGTTCATAATCATGAACACATTGCGGTGCTCAAAAAGAGGCATAACAGTGATGTCTCTGTGAATACTCTCTTCTTATCTTAGAATTCATGTCCAGTCCTACGGCCTTTCCGATATTTTGGTCCTAATATTATGTGTTCCTGGCTGTCTATGATTTCTTCTTGAAGCAATTGGAAGTCAGTGGAGTAGTCTTACAGCGCTGTAGAATAAAAGCGAAATTTTTTCGCCTACACAAGCAGGTTGCTACGTGGAGGAGAAATCAAATCAGGAGCAGTCTTTCTTAGCATCTGAAACGTTAAACCAATTGCGAATAAGTGTAGGATTTTGGTAGCCCCACCCCCATGTAGAACATTACTATATGACAACATAAGATATTGTCCTTTACATGTGATTTTTAAACTTCATGACCATATAAGGTTTTGCAACATCCGTTTCGGCTGTCATGTTTACAAACTCACTACTACATAGATCTATCACTGAAAATATCTTCCAAGATGTTACTTTCTTGCTTGTAATGTTTTATTACAACAAAGTCAATCTGCCGAGAATGTCATCTCACTTTCCCTGTCTTAATCTCTATCAGAATTGTCATCTTCCGATATCCCAGTGAAATCGACCGTGTATTTGGGCACATCATTTTTGCGAACTGACACCTTATCTCCCAATATTTCTTGTAATCTCTATTGAAAAATCTGAACAACATGGTTTGTTGCAATTATCTGCTATTGATGTCCACGAATCAAACGTTTGTTCAATTAACCCGTTTCGCTATTACTGACGAATTTTCTGTTGGCCAGAAGCTGTTACATAATTTAGTACACAAACAATTTCCCCATGCACAAATGTGAGTCAATGATGTTTTAGAAACAGATCGTATTTCGTGACAAATATAAATAATATTGCTTAAATACTCTAATAAGGAGTCTCATGATAGCAGAAGAGAGGAAGCCGATAGGAGTCTTGACTGCTGACTCACCTTTATTCTTCTAGAAAAATCTCCAGATTTTGTTCTCATATTGAGGAAGATTGCTAATATCAGTACACGGCAATCGTTTTTCTGCAATCTCTAATTTAAGAAAGTTAAAGAGAGACCGACAACAAAACACACGGAGAAAAGAACTGGAGACAAGAAATGAAAGAGACACAGAAGTTATGCAACGACAAGTAGCAGATGGTACATGGCAGGAGGATGTCACATGACATTGTTAAAGGCCTGTACTCCTTTGCTCCTTGGGGACTTGAACGATAATGATGAAAATAAATTATGATTACTAGACATACTGAAGTTATATTTTTGTATGTGACGTTTTATACAGTTTTAATTAATTTTAAACACATTTTAAACACTCTGACACATAAATCGCCCAAGACCTTCTTCATCTATTCGTTTACGTCTCCAGATGTCTAACAACATCTGATACATTTTAAACACTCGTAAAATCTCAACGTAGACAGCAATAAATAAAATAAAATTTGAAATAGATTGTAAAAATGTTGTGTACCTTGTCGTCAGTGTTGTACATTCCATTCACACAATAATAAATAAGGCCTTGTATAAAGAACCACCATTTAATTACTTAAAAAGAACACACATGTTGACGACCAACTTGAATATGTACACAATGAAAAACTTGACGAGGAACGTCTGTTCCTAGCTGGACTGCCAACCAGGACCATACAGTGGAAAAACGTGTGGCTGTTGGCTGATCACCCAACAACATCCGGTTCGTGCGGTCATCGCACATTACCACTCAAAGCAGATATAACAAGAACGCAGCTACCGTTCAGATTTAACTTTAATAAAAAACAAACCAAACACCTACCCGCACCTACACAAAGCCCTCGTCATACCATCAGTAGAAACAATCAGCAACGTTGTAATCTTTACCTTGTGGAAACATTACATATCGGCATACAAGACAGAACGTCCTGGTAGCTTTCCTGTCGAGGTTTTCTTTACATCAGTTGACCTCATCTTTTTTGTATTTTGTTATTATGCATTATTCATTAAAAACGTATAGTAAACTCAGCATTATTACTAACATCACAAACTGCTGTAGCTTATCAGAAAACATATGTTCATCAACGTGTAAACACCTATGTTTGTTAGCCCTGGGTCTATATACAGTTGATTGTCAGGAGTTCTTTACTAAGCTTCATTACTTGCTGTCATTTTGTTATCTTGTCCATTACTAAGCTTTATTACTCGCTGTCATTTTGTTATCTTGTCTACTGCTAAGCTTTATTACTCGCTGTCATTTTGTTATATTGTCTACTACTCAGCTTTATTACTCGCTGTCATTTTGTAATCTTGTCTACTACTCGGCTTTATTACTCACTATATAAATTAAAAAATAATATAGTATGAAATCAGTTTTACAAGTAAACGGTACACATGAGACAAGGGACGTTTCGGGTTTTACCCTTCCTCAGCCACAGTTATGAACAGGCGACAAGGACAAGAACTACATATAGGTACTACAAAGATCTATGATGATGAGGAAAACGCCAAATGAGCGATACAAGCAGATGAAACAACGGTGATGAGCGAAACGATAACAGTAATAATGCAAGAAAATCGTAAAACCAGAAAGACATGTTGAAACAAGAAAGTAAATAATCAACGAAACGAAGACAGAAATGAACAACACTATTAAAACAAGTAAAAAATCACTTAGCTGGATCCAAGAAAGAAACATTCAAGATGGCTGAAAAAATAAGGCGTTATGCGGAAGTGACGTACGAGCTAGTGACGGCTAAGAAAAGATAATTGTTGAAACGAAACGAACCAAAGCAAAAACAAGGATAGATAGGAAAATAACGACTGAAGAAATAAAGTATGAAACAGAGACAGAAGCCACCAGAATTATGCAAAATGATGCTGGACATTAAGGCCATTTGAAAAATGAGACGATTCTTCAACGAGAAGCGAGTTTGGTCGTCGCCGACACATGAAAGGAGAGCAGTGACATGAATGTCAGAGTTACCTGAATGGTCAGGGCTATTGAGGTGAAGGGCCACCGGTAAATGTTTGCCATGATAGATGTCATTCAAGTGCTCACGAAACCTGTCTGCCAAACGTCTGCCAGTTTCACCAATATAGGTCATGTCACACCTCTTGCAGATAATAACATAAATCAGGTTTCTGGATTCGCACGTGAAAGACTCCCCAATGGCAAATTTACCGTTCGGAAAGGAACTCGCTGTCATTTTTATTACTCTGTGTCATTTTGTTATCTTGTCTACTACTTAGCTTTATTACTCGCTGTCATTTAATTATCTTGTCAACTGTAATAGTAGTAATCGTCAGCATCATCATCCTTCAGCTCCTTGTGGAGAATAGGGTTTCAATAAATTCACACCAAGCACCAAGTGGTCCAGTAACATGCGCTCAAGATCTTCTTCATCTGTTCATCTACGTCTCCAGTTCTTTTTTCCGGTGTCCCTCTATTTCTTTTATCTCGTGTATTCAAGAACAAGGACTGCCTTGAACTACTGTCGTTTATTTTCTAAATTGTGAATGTCACCAAACCTTAACCTCTTGTCCTCATACCTTATAGCACAGGCATTTATCTGATCCGTTCCTTCACTTCTACACCAGAGATCCTATCACACTATTTCAATTGTGTTATTCTTTACAGGCATTTATTCATCAAGTCTATAATGTCTTGTCTATCGTTTTGTTGTTATACATGGCACAGAGCCATACAGTAGCACTATCTTGACATTTGAGACGGGGGTTCCTATTTTTTTGTGTGTGCCTAGATATCATTTGATGTTTATCTATATCTAAGTACAATGAAAATTCATTTTGCCCCCTGTATTCTCATTTGTATATCACTGTCTGTTTCTCCAACATTGTCTATAATACTGGTCTACGGCAATGTCTGTATTTTAATCTTGAATGAATGTCCTATTTTCGCTGCTTTTGGTTCATGTCACCTAGTCATCAATACATATGTACCTCATGGCTGTAGCTAGAGTCAGATATTCTTGTGTAGTAATTCTTTTTTTTTTAATTTTTTTATTATGAAGCTAGCCTCATTGATAACCTGATCTTAGTCGAGTCGCCACATACTGAAGCTTGCCGAGGTATGGTCTTGTTCTTTCAATATTTTCACAGACACCACCAAACATCGCACGTAATAGGTTAATGACTATGTAAAGCCAACACTTGCTTAACAGCTGTACCAATAAAAACCTAACTGACTCAACTACACAATCACAATAATTTTTCTATTTTACAGTACCAGATTTTTCTATCTGATGACAGCCATGACAAGCGTGAGCATTTACGTGATTCTTGTCTCAGGAATTCTATCCCTGGGACATTGTGAGTGCTTCAGTAAAAATTGGTGGATAAGCTTCGACAGGGAAGGGATATCAACTTGCGACAATGGGAGACTGATCAGAGGCTTCTATAGGTGGGACATTCAAGCCGATGACCACCTCAGCTTGCTGGAGGAAGCTGAGTGCTGCGGCATGACTTATCCATGGACAATTTCTTCAACGCAGATAATGCACACAGATTGGTTAATTCCCTTGGATATCAATTTCAAATGGGTATACTGCCCGACTGGATACTACCTGGAAGGCTTGTATCGTTCAGGAAACGATGACGGATGGTTACATAATATAGAAGAAGGCCGATGTATGAAACCAGGAGACCATCCTAACTCTTATGGTCATTGCTACGACGAGGATATTACCCTATGTTTTGATAACAGGAATTTGTGCAGATGTAATGAGAGTTACTTTGTTACTGGCCTATATAGAGGTGGTTGTGATTCCCTGTATTGTCTAGAGAAACTTCGATGCTGCAAAATGGCGTCAGGCCCTGAACCTTTAGATGAACTCTTGAAAGTAAAGAACCGAATCATGGACACAACTATGTCGAAAATGGCTTATTTAGCACATTATCTCGGCTACGGCTATTGTGGTGGTTGCAGAACTCCAAATGTTGGTGAAGGTTTTCTAAGACGTGGGGACTCCTGGATTGCTGACAAAAGTGGACTCTGTAGTGGTTACAAAAGTGATCATCGACTTAGTATGGCGTACGGAGACTGGGGCTTTGCTATAAAGGAAATCAAGTTTGGCGACCCAGTTACTGAAGATTTACAACCTGAAACTGCTGATTCTGGTACTTTCTACAATAATGAACCGAATGCAGCACTACACACGATTTCACGTTCAGAAACCACTGTGCGAACTGTTACTCACATTAAAACAAGTAGTTGGAAGCTTGGTTTTGAATTAGGTACTGAACTCAACCTTCCATTTAACTTAGGCGGTTTTTCATTCATGTTTTCTTACGAAAATTCAATGACGACTGAAGATTCCAGTGGCAAAGAACATTCCAAAACTTTCATGATTGATAGTAGTAAAACTCTACCAGGTAACTCTTCAGCCAGCTGGAGACTTATGCTTTTCAAGACCCGTAAGACAATACCGTATACAGCTGTCATCGTTGCAAAATTTTCTACAGAACTGCAGGGATTCCTCAGTTGGGGTGGCGGCTACAACGGAGACAGTACAAACTATCATTACCAGTATAGAGGTAGTGGAGACAGGCCTACCTTTAATTATCGTTTTGGAGATCATAGGAGTCCATTCTATAAAGATCTGAAACATCAAAGCGACACAAACTCACTTCCATGGCAGTGGAATGACATGAAAAACAGACACAGCAATGCTCAAGACCTCATAAACGAGTTATGCGATGAGAACAGGTACACCTTCACTTTGACAGGTCAGTTTGAAGACGTCGAAGGAAAACAGGTCGACTTATATTGGGAAACTACTAAGCCTGTTATGAAACGGTCTGCAGATAATGAGATCGAGCAATTTGTGGATAATGGCAAAGTCAAACATCTCAAGCACTTTGCCAAAGCTGGTCCAGATGATGTGCCAGCTCCACATCCTCCTCCCCCAGAACTGACGATAGATGTCGGAAGGAGACCGGTGTCCTTTCCAGTTGCTTTGCAAGGAAATTAAGTTGGTTATTATACACCACACTCTTCTTTCTGGTATCTCTTGTTTGTGTATTTGTGCTGTATAATGAAAGGTTTCCTAGCATGTTAGCTCTGGCACTGTGACGATTACTTCTCATTTCCCATAAACAGACGAGAACCATATTAGTGTAACGATTTCTTTCAATGTCACATCAAATGTTGAAAACGATATTAGAGGGATGGTTACTGTCACGAAGTGGTTTTATGTTTATAGAGTTTGCCTGAATGAAAGCAAGACCCTAGTATGAGAAAGTCTGAGAAGATAGAATTTAGATGAAAAATGACATGCCTGTGGACAGATGAGACTATTGGCTCAACGGATAGAACCAGGATTTGACTCTCCCTTGCCGCTTCGTGACTTCATAATGGCTATAATCTCACCCTCCTCTGACTACCTTGACACACAAGGAGATAAGGTGTATAAATACGACCACAGACACCACTATACAGACAACATGTAGTCAAGTATAGAGGGTAGAAGCTGATAAAGTGTACAGTAAATATATATTTTTATTTACAAAATAAAGCATTCAAATTTCAGCATACATCAATCATATCAATGGCGTGCACTGTTGCACGGCCTGGAAAACAAGGTAACCATTAAATTAGACAGACACTAGAAAAACCCCAAATCACATTCACTCTTTCTGTCACCCTGCTGAGGAACAATAAAAATGGTTAGTAATTTAAAAAAAAAACTCAGATCTTGTGGGGCTGTCAACTTTAGCATCCATTCTCTGATAAACTAAGATTTCTGATGTCTCAGTCCTGGTGACTCTTCCTCAATAAACGTCTACACAGCTTTCCACTTGTTAGGCGATATGCGCCGATAACTACACCACTGGAAATGCTAAAATAATAGACTTGGCTTTAACTGATGGCTCAGTGTCTATCTGTCAAATGGATACTGAACAGACCCTACTGGTCCCGTCTATTTTCTCCCTCCTTCTCTCTCTCTCTCTCTCTTGGTCTCAGTGTCTCTCTAACACTCGACGACTGATGGTGCGGCGTCTCCGTTACGCTCTTCTCTCGTTACTTTCAGGTCCCAGGTATTTTAACCCTATCACCTGCTCCTGAATTGATGAAGATGATGAAGTGCGGGTGTCAAGCATGAGGTACTTGATTGACTGTCGCAAACTTCTCTGCTGCTGAATAGCTTCCCTCTTTTGATCCGCTCCGGAGTTAGAGGAAAACAAGGCCTTGATTTCTGGCTGTACAATTGAAACCAGTCTCGCTGCCACGTGTCGTTGCTGGAAACTATAATAGCGATGAGCTCGGGCGGTATGAGAAATAAACCCGTTCCCGCTCCTCACTGCAAATGACCGTAAGTTATTTTTCTTTTGCGTCTGACGATAACTCGAGTCCTCTGACCCCTTGAGATATGTCCCTTTTGCCGTGGATAATTTTGCACGTGGGCAAATTTACACTCCCCACTGTTCCGCCGTGACCCGCTGAAATTAAAAGAAGCAGCGTCTAATGTACACCCACTCTAACATCACGTATCTCTAACATATACGATACATAAAATAATGCTATCCACGTGTCACTTCACTCTCACACCTTCTACTCCCCTTCTCTCGTTCCGCACAACAATACATAAAATAATACTATCCCACGTGTCTCTCTATCCCCCTCCTTCTACTCCCCGCTCTTCAACTAAAATCTGCCAAGTAAGTAAACAAAAGCCCCAGACACCGTCTGACAGTTTACGTGGCCGTTACGCATGGCTACCCACGTGTCCAAACATGCCAACTAGGGAACTCCTTTTTCCCCTTATCACATGAGGTTTCCTGGCTTACTCCAATTTAAAGTAAATCTCGCTGTAGGAATAATTTACTCCCTTAAGCAGTATAATTCACTGATAACATAAATCTCCGACTGCATTTCTCACATTTAAGGCTCAGTAAAATTACCGTACACACAATTGAGTTCCCAATAAAATTACATTATAAAATATACAGGAATAAATGGTGGTTTACCCAACATTCTACAACTAGGAGCACACGTGTCTCTCATAACTTCCCACGCTCCTGCCAAAAATCCTAAAAAGAATGATGCACACTTTTTACGTTTCCATCGTTCTACAAAGATAATAATTAATGGCGCTACCGTTTAAAACTTTTAGTTAATGTCTCCGACAACTTAACTTACGGGCCGAGATTTCTCAAAAACCCACTAATAAGTAAAACGATTAATAAAATTTCTACATACCAATTACCGCTTTTGTTCCCACAATGGAGACGATAATTACGAAGTCGCCCGGCAGCAATTTATTTCTTCAGAGAGAATTGCCCGCAGTTTCCTATCTCATTATATACAAGAGAAACACCCACGCGAATTTCCTCCCACGCCTATCCCAAGCTTTTGCTCGGACCAATGGAAACGCTAGAAAAATTAAATACTAGCGACCTACGCAAATTGATTTGAAAAACATCGCGAACCCGCGTGTCTAAAAATTGCGTCACGTTATGCGATGGCCTCGTGTTTCTGACGTGCGGGCATGAAATGGCGATTATCGGGAATCGCGAAAAATCCGAAGAAAGTAAAACTGACCGAGTGTAAAATAAACCTACCGTCATAAAACGAACCCGTTTAAATTACCTACTCAAAACTACCAAACAAGATATATATTCATGGAGAAGAAACCAGGCAAACACAAATAGTCACAAAGTGAAGAGAAATGGTGAAAACTCAAGATAGAACAATACAATTGGGCCTGTTGAAGGACAGAATTACAGTGCAGCATCACATAAGTCCCCTCTTTGAAGTACGGGAATCCGTGCTAAATCACTGAAATCTCTGGGTGTCATACTGGCCCTTATCTAGATCTACATCCCGATCTAATCACTGTCGTAATTAGCATTATCATATCCATATCCGCCATCTTACCTGTAAACTGCTGTAAGTTCACAACTGACCGAAAATGACAGAAAGGAGAACAAAAGGAAGGAACTACCTGTTACCTGCTAGGAATATGCTGTCGCAAAACCCGAACTCAGACTAGCGTCAAGTCTGAATAATAACCTGAAAATTTTTTTTTTTAACAAGCTACCAAAAACCCGAAACTTTCCTGTTAAAGAAAAATTTCAGTATGCCATCAATTACCTCTAATTCGTATAAAGCTAAATTTCCACCAATCTAACTGACTGTAACCTGTGGAAAAACTTATACTGGATCAGTTCTAATAGCTCAGTCTAGGGGATAGTTAGACATCTATTTTTCAGAACTTCCTAGAGACAATCTATGAATGTAGATCACAGAATTGATCTCAACAGAGATGATCCACCGGACGATTGCCGCCCACTTGTCACGAAGTGGTTTTATGTTTATAGAGTTTGCCTGAATGAAAGCAAGACCCTAGTATGAGAAAGTCTGAGAAGATAGAATTTAGATGAAAAATGACATGCCTGTGGACAGATGCGACTATTGGCTCAAGGGATAGAACCAGGATTTGACTCTCCCTTGCCGCTTCGTGACTTCAGAATGGCTATAATCTCACCCTCCTCTGACTACCTTGACACACAAGGAGATAAGGTGTATAAATACGACCACAGACACCACTATACAGACAACATGTAGTCAAGTATAGAGGGTAGAAGCTGATCCAGTGTACAGTAAATATACATTTTTATTTACAAAATAAAGCATTCAAATTTCAGCATACATCAATCATATCAATGGCGTGCGCTGTTGCAAGGCCTGGAAAACAAAGTAACCATTAAATTAGACAGACACTAGAAAAACCCCAAATCACATTCACTCTTTATGTCACCCTGCTGAGGAACAATAAAAATGGTTAGTGATTTAAAAAAAACCCACTCAAATCTTGTGGGGCTGTCAACTTTAGCCTCCACTCTCTGATAAACTAAGATTTCTGATGTCTCAGTCCTGGTGACTCTTCCTCAATAAACGTCTACACAGCTTTCCACTTGTTAGGCGATATGCGCCGATAACTACACCACTGGAAATGCTAAAATAATAGACTTGGCTTTAACTGATGGCTCAGTGTCTATCTGTCAAATGGATACTGAACAGACCCTACTGGTCCCGTCTATTTTCTCCCTCCTTCTCTCTCTCTCTCTCTCTCTTGGTCTCAGTGTCTCTCTAACACTCGACGACTGATGGTGCGGCGTCTCCGTTACGCTCTTCTCTCGTTACTTTCAGGTCCCAGGTATTTTAACCCTATCACCTGCTCCTGAATTGATGAAGATGATGAAGTGCGGGTGTCAAGCATGAGGTACTTGATTGACTGTCGCAAACTTCTCTGCTGCTGAATAGCTTCCCTCTTTTGATCCGCTCCGGAGTTAGAGGAAAACAAGGCCTTGATTTCTGGCTGTACAATTGAAACCAGTCTCGCTGCCACGTGTCGTTGCTGGAAACTATAATAGCGATGAGCTCGGGCGGTATGAGAAATAAACCCGTTCCCGCTCCTCACTGCAAATGACCGTAAGTTATTTTTCTTTTGCGTCTGACGATAACTCGAGTCCTCTGACCCCTTGAGATATGTCCCTTTTGCCGTGGATAATTTTGCACGTGGGCAAATTTACACTCCCCACTGTTCCGCCGTGACCCGCTGAAATTAAAAGAAGCAGCGTCTAATGTACACCCACTCTAACATCATGTATCTCTAACATATACGATACATAAAATAATTCTATCCACGTGTCACTTCACTCTCACACCTTCTACTCCCCTTCTCTCGTTCCGCACAACAATACATAAAATAATACTATCCCACGTGTCTCTCTATCCCCCTCCTTCTACTCCCCGCTCTTCAACTAAAATCTGCCAGGTAAGTAAACAAAAGCCCCAGACACCGTCTGACAGTTTACGTGGCCGTTACGCATGGCTACCCACGTGTCCAAACATGCCAACTAGGGAACTCCTTTTTCCCCTTATCACATGAGGTTTCCTGGCTTACTCCAATTTAAAGTAAATCTCGCTGTAGGAATAATTTACTCCCTTAAGCAGTATAATTCACTGATAACATAAATCTCCGACTGCATTTCTCACATTTAAGGCTCAGTAAAATTACCGTACACACAATTGAGTTCCCAATAAAATTACATTATAAAATATACAGGAATAAATGGTGGTTTACCCAACATTCTACAACTAGGAGCACACGTGTCTCTCATAACTTCCCACGCTCCTGCCAAAAATCCTAAAAAAAATGATGCACACTTTTTACGTTTCCATCGTTCTACAAAGATAATAATTAATGGCGCTACCGTTTAAAACTTTTAGTTAATGTCTCCGACAACTTAACTTACGGGCCGAGATTTCTCAAAAACCCACTAATAAGTAAAACGATTAATAAAATTTCTACATACCAATTACCGCTTTTGTTCCCACAATGGAGACGATAATTACGAAGTCGCCCGGCAGCAATTTATTTCTTCAGAGAGAATTGCCCGCAGTTTCCTATCTCATTATATACAAGAGAAACACCCACGCGAATTTCCTCCCACGCCTATCCCAAGCTTTTGCTCGGACCAATGGAAACGCTAGAAAAATTAAATACTAGCGACCTACGCAAATTGATTTGAAAAACATCGCGAACCCGCGTGTCTAAAAATTGCGTCACGTTATGCGATGGCCTCGTGTTTCTGACGTGCGGGCATGAAATGGCGATTATCGGGAATCGCGAAAAATCCGAAGAAAGTAAAACTGACCGAGTGTAAAATAAACCTACCGTCATAAAACGAACCCGTTTAAATTACCTACTCAAAACTACCAAACAAGATATATATTCATGGAGAAGAAACCAGGCAAACACAAATAGTCACAAAGTGAAGAGAAATGGTGAAAACTCAAGATACTACAATACAATTGGGCCTGTTGAAGGACAGAATTACAGTGCAGCATCACATAAGTCCCCTCTTTGAAGTACGGGAATCCGTGCTAAATCACTGAAATCTCTGGGTATCATACTGGCCCTTATCTAGATCTACATCCCGATCTAATCACTGTCGTAATTAGCATTATCATATCCATATCCGCCATCTTACCTGTAAACTGCTGTAAGTTCACAACTGACCAAAAATGACAGAAAGGAGAACAAAAGGAAGGAACTACCTGTTACCTGCTAGGAATATGCTGTCGCAAAACCCGAACTCAGACTAGCGTCAAGTCTGAATAATAACATGAAAATTTTTTTTTTTAACAAGCTACCAAAAACCCGAAACTTTCCTGTTAAAGAAAAATTTCAGTATGCCATCAATTACCTCTAATTCGTATAAAGCTAAATTTCCACCAATCTAACTGACTGTAACCTGTGGAAAAACTTATACTGGATCAGTTCTAATAGCTCAGTCTAGGGGATAGTTAGAAATCTATTTTTCAGAACTTCCTAGAGACAATCTATGAATGTAGATCACAGAATTGATCTCAACAGAGATGATCCACCGGACGATTGCCGCCCACTTGTCACGAAGTGGTTTTATGTTTATAGAGTTTGCCTGAATGAAAGCAAGACCCTAGTATGAGAAAGTCTGAGAAGATAGAATTTAGATGAAAAATGACATGCCTGTGGACAGATGCGACTATTGGCTAAAGGGATAGAACCAGGATTTGACTCTCCCTTGCCGCTTCGTGACTTCAGAATGGCTATAATCTCACCCTCCTCTGACTACCTTGACACACAAGGAGATAAGGTGTATAAATACGACCACAGACACCACTATACAGACAACATGTAGTCAAGTATATAGGGTAGAAGCTGATCCAGTGTACAGTAAATATACATTTTTATTTACAAAATAAAGCATTCAAATTTCAGCATACATCAATCATATCAATGGCGTGCGCTGTTGCAAGGCCTGGAAAACAAAGTAACCATTAAATTAGACAGACACTAGAAAAACCCCAAATCACATTCACTCTTTATGTCACCCTGCTGAGGAACAATAAAAATGGTTAGTGATTTAAAAAAAAACCCACTCAAATCTTGTGGGGCTGTCAACTTTAGCCTCCACTCTCTGATAAACTAAGATTTCTGATGTCTCAGTCCTGGTGACTCTTCCTCAATAAACGTCTACACAGCTTTCCACTGGTTAGGCGATATGCGCAGATAACTACACCACTGGAAATGCTAAAATAATAGACTTGGCTTTAACTGATGGCTCAGTGTCTATCTGTCAAATGGATACTGAACAGACCCTACTGGTCCCGTCTATTTTCTCCCTCCTTCTCTCTCTCTCTCTCTCTCTTGGTCTCAGTGTCTCTCTAACACTCGACGACTGATGGTGCGGCGTCTCCGTTACGCTCTTCTCTCGTTACTTTCAGGTCCCAGGTATTTTAACCCTATCACCTGCTCCTGAATTGATGAAGATGATGAAGTGCGGGTGTCAAGCATGAGGTACTTGATTGACTGTCGCAAACTTCTCTGCTGCTGAATAGCTTCCCTCTTTTGATCCGCTCCGGAGTTAGAGGAAAACAAGGCCTTGATTTCTGGCTGTACAATTGAAACCAGTCTCGCTGCCACGTGTCGTTGCTGGAAACTATAATAGCGATGAGCTCGGGCGGTATGAGAAATAAACCCGTTCCCGCTCCTCACTGCAAATGACCGTAAGTTATTTTTCTTTTGCGTCTGACGATAACTCGAGTCCTCTGACCCCTTGAGATATGTCCCTTTTGCCGTGGATGATTTTGCACGTGGGCAAATTTACACTCCCCACTGTTCCGCCGTGACCCGCTGAAATTAAAAGAAGCAGCGTCTAATGTACACCCACTCTAACATCACGTATCTCTAACATATACGATACATAAAATAATGCTATCCACGTGTCACTTCACTCTCACACCTTCTACTCCCCTTCTCTCGTTCCGCACAACAATACATAAAATAATACTATCTCACGTGTCTCTCTATCCCCCTCCTTCTACTCCCCGATCTTCAACTAAAATCTGCCAGGTAAGTAAACAAAAGCCCCAGACACCGTCTGACAGTTTACGTGGCCGTTACGCATGGCTACCCACGTGTCCAAACATGCCAACTAGGGAACTCCTTTTTCCCCTTATCACATGAGGTTTCCTGGCTTACTCCAATTTAAAGTAAATCTCGCTGTAGGAATAATTTACTCCCTTAAGCAGTATAATTCACTGATAACATAAATCTCCGACTGCATTTCTCACATTTAAGGCTCAGTAAAATTACCGTACACACAATTGAGTTCCCAATAAAATTACATTATAAAATATACAGGAATAAATGGTGGTTTACCCAACATTCTACAACTAGGAGCACACGTGTCTCTCATAACTTCCCACGCTCCTGCCAAAAATCCTAAAAAGAATGATGCACACTTTTTACGTTTCCATCGTTCTACAAAGATAATAATTAATGGCGCTACCGTTTAAAACTTTTAGTTAATGTCTCCGACAACTTAACTTACGGGCCGAGATTTCTCAAAAACCCACTAATAAGTAAAACGATTAATAAAATTTCTATATACCAATTACCGCTTTTGTTCCCACAATGGAGACGATAATTACGAAGTCGCCCGGCAGCAATTTATTTCTTCAGAGAGAATTGCCCGCAGTTTCCTATCTCATTATATACAAGAGAAACACCCACGCGAATTTCCTCCCACGCCTATCCCAAGCTTTTGCTCGGACCAATGGAAACGCTAGAAAAATTAAATACTAGCGACCTACGCAAATTGATTTGAAAAACATCGCGAACCCGCGTGTCTAAAAATTGCGTCACGTTATGCGATGGCCTCGTGTTTCTGACGTGCGGGCATGAAATGGCGATTATCGGGAATCGCGAAAAATCCGAAGAAAGTAAAACTGACCGAGTGTAAAATAAACCTACCGTCATAAAACGAACCCGTTTAAATTACCTACTCAAAACTACCAAACAAGATATATATTCGTGGAGAAGAAACCAGGCAAACACAAATAGTCACAAAGTGAAGAGAAATGGTGAAAACTCAAGATAGAACAATAGAATTGGGCCTGTTGAAGGACAGAATTACAGTGCAGCATCACAGTTACTTCTTTTGCCCCCGTCAAAGTTTGAAAACCATATTAGTGTGACGATTTTTTTCTACTGTCCCATCAAAGGTTGAAAACCATATTAGATTGATGGTTAAGGAAAGGCGGGTTATTTGGCCCCCGTTTTATTTTTTGGACTATAAAATTCAGGTCAGAAACGGGAACCCATCGTGAGTATATTTTTATTTGTAGCCCTTAATTTTCCCGTGCAAGATTTCACTTCATGTGTCTATACCAGCGTGGTCCAAATGTGGCATGAGTAATATTGTTTTGTGGCCCGCGCTCATACAATAAATATTTCCTTAATTATACGGTATAATTAATAATTTTGAGATTTTTACTCAAAACGTCCTATGGACAGCAATGTTTTACTACCTGAAGTCAGCATCCAAAACCATTCGATTACACTGGTATCGAGACTCTGGTTGAAGAAAATCCACATCCCAAACATCCCATTAGGCGTTAAGAATGAAACTAAAATTATTTCCATAGAAATTCAGTACTCAGTGTAATTTTTTTTGTGTGTGTGTGTTTTTTTTTGTGTTTTTTTTTTTTTCATTTCGCCCTCTTCGATTTTCATCAATTTTTCACAGAGCTTTTTGATAAGGGTGGATTTGAGCTGAAGTGGTAACTTGCCACCCTTATCGACACCTGGTATTAAAGTGTAAGATGTAGGTGTCTTCTCTGATTTAGGATGTTGCTGTGTATGTGGTAGTGGAACAGTTCACAGGGTTATCACACAGGCAACATGACGTGTAGAGTCATAGAAAGGGTAACTTCGTTGTATAAGTTTCTTCCATTTATTGCACGCCACAAAACAGTCATGATACTTATGACATCAACATAGTTAACGAGTTCAGCAAGATGATATGGCACATTGAAAACAATTTCTGTAGTCAGCAATGACAGCTGTTGTATATATGCGTCATAAGACATCACAGTTCAATAGATTCAGAAATTCATAAATCATAGAGTTCTAGTTCGTGAAGCTGTATAAATAATAATAATTTCTATAACTTCTGCAACAGTGTCAGCTACAGATCTTCAATGTTCATAAACAATAATAAATGCTCCCATTCTGATGCTAGCAGATCAGATGTATACAATAAGTCCGTTTACTGTCTGCACGTGAATAGCATACATGGGCTACAGGTCAGCTCGACCTTTATAATGTTCCTAAGTCTAACCATCTGACTTGGACGTGATCTCTGATATAACGAATCCTGGAACACAGACAATAGTCTTGTTGGTCTAGAGCGACCCATATATATTTAACTAGTTCAGGTATACAGATACCGGTGACTTAATCCTAGTCAAAGTACCTCTCCATTTTGAATCACACAGGCGAGCAAATAGGCGACAAAATGACGAACCTCTAGATGATAGCATAAAGTTCGATACAAGAGGAATTACCTTATTTCGGAAAATCAACCATGAACATATGCCTCCAGGCAGGCGTGAATAATACTGGGAAATAGTCTAGTTAGCTAACTAACTCACAAGACAATGTCTTCCCCTCAGAGAATCACAAGACGCAGTTGCGTCTGCTCGCTTCTTAAACCATTTCTAAACTGCCCCAACTGGGCGGAACACACAGAACGAACTCCCAGCTTTTGACATGCGCAGAACGACAATCTCTGAGTTGCCGTTCACAATAAGACGATTCTAAGAACATTCGAGATAAAAGTCTTACACAGTCGCGCCTTTTATGGTCATGAAAAGAAGCGTTAAGAAAGGTTTCAGACATCTACCATAGTTGACTGGTACTACCAAATAAGGAGATGTGGTCACGCTTCGTTCAAGAAATTATAGACCGAACGTGTCTCTATACAAGAGAAGGCAAACTCCTAAAAAATTGTAGTTTCGATAACTCGGATTATGTCCCTTTGACCATAGAAAACATAATACACACTTCAGTCAAAAAAATGATCATACATATGAAAAATGTTTATACAAACGAAAAATAATAATGATCCGTGCGTAACATTACCGCACCCTCCCGGGAAAAAAAATGAAACATTTTTTTTTTAAATCCTGGAGCCGGAAAAAATCTAGGCTCCTAACGCACGTATGATGCGTGGATATATACCTAACAAATTAGCTCAACGCATGGAGCGACACTGAGATCATATCTCAGATCCTTAGAGAAAAAATTTATCTAAGTATACGCTGATATATTCCAGGAAGGTGCCACCAACACACGCCACAATGATGGCAACAACATAATGACAATCAAATTATTCTCATACCAATATATGAAATTAAATATATTATGTGTTATCATACAATGTGTTGCAAATAGCGGTGTAATTTACTAATATACCGCACTATATTATTACATTATATAAAGTAACAGTAATTAATAAGTAATACATGTGTTGATCTTCGGTGACATAAAACATTCAATAGAAGAAGATGTGGACATCATCCGCTCCCAATGTAGGACAGGACTTGATATCCTCAAAGTTCCACAATGGACATAAACTCGCAGACTTCAATGATGTGCTGCGAAAATATCAATAACACAAATCTTAAAGACAACTGGTAAATTTCTTAATACAATCCTGAAAATAATTTATTTAAATGTGGCCGAGTGATCTTTTGGCCCGTATATCACTAACTAAGCCTTCTTAGATAATTACATGGTACAATGTTATAAATTTCCCTCAAAAAAAAAAGTGAGACAAAATCTACTAACATGTCATTATAACATTGGACTGTATATCAGGAAATATATATATATGACAGAAGAATCATGTGGAATCGTGTGGACATCTGGACAGAATGTCTGCCATTACATTATCCGAACCACGGATAGCTCGAACCGAGAAATGAAATGGTTGAAGAGCTATGGCATAACGAGTGGACCTCGAGCTCTTCAAGTTTTTGCTCTGAATAGCAGTAAGCGCTTTCTGGTCGGTTTCCACAATGAAATGTGCGCCTAGAAGAAATCTTTGTAACTTCAGAATAGACCATACCATAGCCAATAACTCACGGTCTAAAACCGAGTAATTCTTTTCTGCAGCGTTTAATTTCCTAGAGATATACATCACCGGATGCAAAGTATCAGAATACTCCTGCATTAGTGCTGCCCCAATCCCTGTTGACGAGGCGTCACTTCGAAGAACAAAAGTCTTCTCAATAGTAGGTAACTTAAGAATAGGTGGAGATGAAAATAGGGCTTTAACCTGGTCCAATGAGGATTGACATTCTTTAGACCAGCGGATCAGATTAGGCGACCCTTTCTTCAATAAAGTAGAAAGCGGTGCCATAATGGAGGACAGATTCGGAATGAATCGTCCGTAGAATTGAATCAAACCTAATAGACTCCTTACTTGTTTCTTCGTCTTAGGGACCGAAATGTTAAGTATTTTTGAAACATTGTGGTCCTCTGTCTTTAAAAGACCATGACCAACCCGATGACCTAGGAAAGAAATCTCGCTAAATCCTATAAAGGCTTTAGAGGGTTTTGCAGTCAAGTTATACTCGCGAAGAGTAGACAGTAATTCGTATAAACCCAAATAGTGATCTTCCCAAGAATCACTGAATAGACAGATATCATCTAGGTATGCTATGACATCTGTACGATATGCGAGAATTCGCCGCATCATGCGTACGAATGTAGCAGGGGCGTTCATAAGACCAAAAGGCATGAAATTCCATTGGAATAAACCCCTAGGTGTAGAAAAAGCTGTAAAAGGTTTGGCACGTTCAGTTAGCGGGACTTGCCAATAACCTTTAGACAAATCTAGTTTGGTAAAGAATCTAGAATTAGAAAGTTTATTGAGTAGCTCTTCTAATGAAGGCATAGGTTCAGCATCGAACTTCGTAACTTGGTTCAATTTGCGATAATCTACGCAAATGCGAATGTTATTATCCTTCTTTCGAACAATAACCATAGACGAAGAGTATGCTGAAGTGGATGGTTCAATGATTTCCAAACGTATCATTTCATCCAATTCTTTTTCGACTTGAGACTGGAAATGGATAGGTATTGGATATGGTCTGACTCTGATAGGATTGTGATCAGTTAGCACAATGTCATGTTCTATGACATGTGTGTGTCCCGGGATGTCTGTAAGAACATCCTGAAATGTTTGCAACATCGAAGAAACTTGTCGATGTTCCTCAGCGGAAAGATTTGGAGAAACGGTCACGTTTTTCCAAGATTCCGTAGAATAAAGTGGGACCATAGAAAGAGGAAGATTGACATCAGAAAAAGTAGTTTCCTCATCCTGTATAACTGACAGAGATGAGTACTGACCATGAGTTGCTTGTGAATTGTCCGTAGCCTGGAAAATAGGCTGCAAATAGTCAGGTCTTTCATAAAATTCCGTGAGCATATTTATGTGGAAAGTTTTATGCTTTCCATCAATATCGACAACATAGTCGACATCAGAAATTTTGGAGACTATTGCATATGGACCTTTCCATGCAATTAGAAGTCTGTTCTCCCTTGAAGGAAGTAGAACGAGAGCTTTGTCACCTGGACAAAGTTGTCGTAGACATCTATTCTTATTTGCAAACTGCCTTGCCTTTTCTTTAGCAAATTCTGAAGACGAAGTTGCTAGTTTGCATGCCTCGATGATCTTTTGCCTAAGAGCAATGACGTACTCATAAGAAGATTGAGTCTCATCGCTAATATTATCGGCAGTGATTAGATCGTGAAGTAAAGACATAGGGCCGCGCGGTTGCGCGCCAAAGACAAGTTCAAAAGGGGAAAACCCCGTATGTTCATTGGGGACCTCTCTATACGCAAAGAGAGCCGCGGGTAAGACCCTGTCCCAATCCTGAGGATGATCCTCAGTTATTTTACCAAGTAAAGTTTTCAGAGTCCTATTTAAACGTTCGACCAACCCATTAGACATTGGGTGATAGATACTGCTGAGAGACCTTTTAATGTGTAGCATAGACATTACCTGTGACATAGTGTCTGATATAAGTTGAGTGCCATGGTCTGACAATATTTCTCCGGGAAAACCCAAGCGAGAAAATATCAGCCAAAGAGCGTCTGCGATATCAGCAGTTGAGATGCTCTTGAGAGGTATTGCCTCTGGCCAACGTGTGCACATATCGACACATGTAAGGATAAATTGATGTCCTCTAGCCGACTTAATTCTAAAAGGACCGATAATATCTATTGCCATTTTTTGAAAAGGGCGAATAGGAATGTCAGCAGCCTGGATAGGCGCAGCATGTCGTGGTCCTTTAGATTTGACCTCCTGACATACTTTGCAAGAGCGACAGTACATTCGTATGTCCTTGCTCACAAATGGCCAAAAGAAAGCCGCAAGAACCCTCGACTTTGTACGGGAAAAACCCATATGTCCAGCACATTGCGAGTCATGAGCATGTTGCAATATTTGCAATCTCATGCTCTTAGGCACAAGAATTTGTGAATGAGTGGACGTAGTCGAGTCTTGTACCATACGTACAAGTACGCCGTTCTTCATAGAAATCCAAGATTTCCTATTAGTGTTCTGATTAGGATCACCTTTTTTTGCTAGAATGAAGAATTTTTGTAAAGAAGGATCTTCTTCTTGCAATTTGATAAATGAGTCACGTGTAATAGTCAAGTGACTATCTTGGTCATTTACTTCATCATTATTAGTTAATGAAGTTTGAGGTGGATCCAGAGCATGTGCTCTTGTGACCACCGCATTGGTAGCTTCAATGTTTTGCTCTTCCCAAACAGCAATCTGCTGTGGGGTACATTCCCTAACTCCGTGAATACGACCAATAATAAGGTCCGCAATAGGGTTTGGAAGTAGACACGCGTGGACCTCTCCCGTGAAGAAAGGAGTAGCAATGTGTATTATAGCAGTAGGATACTTTTCTAACGTGCCACCAAATGTGACACATTTGATGACTTTTCCTGTAGCACAGGATGGATCTACAAGAGATTGCCTAACGCCGACAGTAGTACATCCAGAATCAAACAACACTGAGACTGGATTACTATTTACTAGCCCCTTATGTAATATAAGAGAACCTCTCCCATCATGAGCAACATTAGCAGGAAGAGCGGGCAAAGGATGACCACAGCTTAGAGTACTAACGGTTTTCGGATCAAATAAAGTACTGCATTGGATACATTTATTTGCCCTACCAAAATCAAAAGATGAGCATCCGATAGCATTATGGTCTTTATCATTATTAACCTGTTTATCTGCTCCCTGAGATTCTTGTTGAACAGAGTTTGTCTGTTGATATCTTTTTCTCTTATGTTGCGATCTACCGCGACCATTATTGCCTCTGCAATTATCATTAAAGTCCCTACTGTAATTTTTATCCTGGTTTGAGTTCCAGTTTCCATAACTGTCATTACTATCTCTATGCTGTTGAGAACCTCTATTATCTTGGTATTGAGGTCTCTGCATAAAATATTTCCCTCTATACCGATTACCTTTGTGAAAATTTCTAAAGTTAACCGGAGTAGAATAACGTGTAGTATTAGGTTGTCTCCAGTTCTGGGAAGAAGAATCACCCTGGAATTGATCACTATGGTTCTGGGCATAATTACGATTACTCTTTTTATTGAAATTTTTCTGGCTACCCTGAAATTTACGCATAAAATTTGGGCCATAAGGTGCTGCCGAAGCAACTGGCAGACCTTCTTTCACCTTAGAGTTACTAATGGTTATGTGCGGATGCGCAGTAACATACTGGCTACAGTATTCTTCCATTTCTTTTATGTTTTTAGGCTTACGCTCATGAAGAAAAGATAGAAAAGCTTCATTAACAGAAGACATAACCTTATCTCTAAGTAGTAAATCCATAAGAGCTTCAAATGTATTTTCTGTCTTAGACAACTCAACCCATCGTAAAAAAGTAAGACGGATGCCTGAGATGAATTCAGAGAATTCAACTCCAGTTTCTGGTAACATGGTTTTAAATTTAAGACGATATCCGTCCTCGTTAAGTTGGTACTTCTTTAACAATGCCGCCCTGACAACCTCATAGTTGTTTTTGTCAGGCACATCTACCATACTCAACAAAGTCAAAGCATCACCTCTAAGTATCTTGGACAGATGATACACATATAATGTTTTATCTATATTATGCACATTACATGCACTTTCAAATCTATCTAGATAAAATGTTATATCATCGATTGAGGGATTAAATGCTGGTAGATTAAGCTTGAAATCCTTAGCATTAGTCTTATTTGACACCTTATTTGCATCATTAGCATTACCAGTGTTCAATAACTTTAACTTCTCTAACTCTAAAGCTAAGACTTTTTCATCATGTTCCATTTTTGCTTTTCTCTCATCAGCCTCTCTTTGTAACCTTCTTTCTTCAGCCTCAGCCTGTAACTTTCTTTCTTCAGCCTGGGCCTGTAACTTTCTTTCTTCAGCCTGGGCCTGTAACTTTTTTTCTTCAGCCTCTATTTCAAGTCTCTTATTTTCAGCTTCTTTTTCAAGTCTCTTATTTTCAGCTTCTTTTTCAAGTCTCTTATTTTCAGCTTCTTTTTCAAGTCTCTTATTTTCAGCTTCTTTTTCAAGTCTCTTATTTTCAGCTTCTTTTTCAAGTCTCTTATTTTCTGCTTCTCTTTTTTGTTTTTCCATTTCCATTTGAAATCTTTTTTCCTCCACCTGCATCTGCAGTTTCTTTTGTTCTATTTCAGCCTCTATTCTCTTTTGTTCAGTTTGTTCTTTCATTTTCTTTTCTTCCGACTTCAATGCCTTGGCATATTGAACAGTCGCAAATTCTTCTAATTTATCACCTGTCTTCCCAAGGGCTTTACCCTGCTCAATAAAGTACTCAAATGTAGACATGATGTCTAAAATGTGAGTACAGAACCTGAAATAATTAATTATCTTATTTCAATGTTAAATAGCAACAAGACTTAATAAAGTGCTTGTATAATCTCTATGTTGAACCCAATCTCTGTGGGAAACAGGAGTTGACACCAACTTGTATTATCAAATGTATAATAATATCACAAGTCACCTCTTAATTAACAGTGCACTACCCAAATCAGTGCATAACCATCAGTTATTTATCATAACTGCACTACAATAGTGCATAAGCAAAAAACACCAGTTAGTTATGATAAGTGCACTATAGACCAATAGTGCATGAGCATATATTAACAATAGTGAAAGCTAACTATGCAAGAACTATGTAAACAATAACAAGACAATGTAAACAATAACAAAGGTCACCAACAATGTAAACAATAACAAAGATCAAAGTCAATGTAAACAACAACAAAGATCAGAGTCAATGTAAACAACAACAAAGATCAGAGTCAATGTAAACAATAACAAAGATCAGAGTCAATGTAAACAATCAACAAAGATCAAAGTCAATGTAAACAACAACAAAGATCAAACAATACGAAAACATTCGCATAAGTCAAATACACAAACAGCAAAACTAAAAAGAAATATGCGAAGATATGACTAACAAATGACGCTACAGTGTATACACAAAAATATACGTAAAGAACTGAATAATAGCAAAGGGGAGACCTACAAATACAAACAATCGAAATCGAAACTAAAAAACACAAAGAAAGAGAGAAAAGAAAAAAGAAAAAAAATATATATATACAAGAAACAAAAATAAAGCACAACTCGTCACAACTAAACAGATATAGCAACGATTGTCGCTAGCAAATTTCACTGTAGGAAATTCGCACAGTCCCTAACGAAAACGCTAACAGTAGAACCTCTGTGACGTGGTATCTTCTACTGCAAGACTCCGCCCAACCGAGAAAACCCGCTGAAATATAAACATATAAATATACAAATAACAAATAACATATAACATATAAACATGTATCATGAAAACAATAGGAGAAAGTGTGAAAGTACAGAAGGCTCAGTTAGAACATAAGGGCACAGTTCACAAACAAAACAGGCCACTTAACTTCTATAAATCCAGCGTCAGCACGGTGCAGAACAGGATGTAATCAGCATTCTGAGGATAATGATCCAACGTTGATTAACTTCTGCTCCCATAAACAGCCATGACGAAGGAAATGAGCTTCTAATACTGCAACAGTTGTTACGGCACTTGACCTTCTGAATCTTCTAAATTGATTTAACCGGCACTTGACCTTCTGAACCCGCAACAGTACCCCTGAGACCGGAACAGTTGTTACGGCACTTGTCCTTCTTTTCACCAGATCAGGAAATCCATTCGCTCGGTACTTGTCCTTCTAATTTTACATAAACTTCAATATTGCCGAGCAGCGCCGGGTAGTTTCAAAATCAGCAACTGTCAGAAAATCCGGATACTTTCAATAAAATTTCTTGTAAGGTGGTAGTTGATGCTGTAGTTGTATCTAGTATGATGATGATGTCTGGGTTTGCTGACCCCCTTGATAGCTGGAATCAGAGTGAACCAACCTATGGCCACCAAAAATGATATGGTGCGCCAAAATATCAGATGATAGAACCAGCTCTGGCCACCAAAAATGATATGGTGCGCCAAAATATCAGATGATAGAACCAGCTCTGGCCACCAAAAATGATAAGGGTGGATTTGAGCTGAAGTGGTAACTTGCCACCCTTATCGACACCTGGTATTAAAGTGTAAGATGTAGGTGTCTTCTCTGATTTAGGATGTTGCTGTGTATGTGGTAGTGGAACAGTTCACAGGGTTATCACACAGGCAACATGACGTGTAGAGTCATAGAAAGGGTAACTTCGTTGTATAAGTTTCTTCCATTTATTGCACGCCACAAAACAGTCATGATACTTATGACATCAACATAGTTAACGAGTTCAGCAAGATGATATGGCACATTGAAAACAATTTCTGTAGTCAGCAATGACAGCTGTTGTATATATGCGTCATAAGACATCACAGTTCAATAGATTCAGAAATTCATAAATCATAGAGTTCTAGTTCGTGAAGCTGTATAAATAATAATAATTTCTATAACTTCTGCAACAGTGTCAGCTACAGATCTTCAATGTTCATAAACAATAATAAATGCTCCCATTCTGATGCTAGCAGATCAGTTGTATACAATAAGTCCGTTCACTGTCTGCACGTGAATAGCATACATGGGCTACAGGTCAGCTCGACCTTTATAATGTTCCTAAGTCTAACCATCTGACTTGGACGTGATCTCTGATATAACGAATCCTGGAACACAGACAATAGTCTTGTTGGTCTAGAGCGACCCATATATATTTAACTAGTTCAGGTATACAGATACCGGTGACTTAATCCTAGTCAAAGTACCTCTCCATTTTGCATCACACAGGCGAGCAAATAGGCGACAAAATGACGAACCTCTAGATGATAGCATAAAGTTCGATACAAGAGGAATTACCTTATTTCGGAAAATCAACCATGAACATATGCCTCCAGGCAGGCGTGAATAATACTGGGAAATAGTCTAGTTAGCTAACTAACTCACAACGACAATGTATTTCCCTCAGAGAATCACAAGACGCAGGTCGCGTCTGCTCGCTTCTTAAACCATTTCTAAACTGCCCCAACTGGGCGGAACACACAGAACGAACTCCCAGCTTTTGACATGCGCAGAACGACAATCTCTGAGTTGCCGTTCACAATAAGACGATTCTAAGAACATTCGAGATAAAAGTCTTACACAGTCGCGCCTTTTATGGTCATGAAAAGAAGCGTTAAGAAAGGTTTCAGACATCTACCATAGTTGACTGGTACTACCAAATAAGGAGATGTGGTCACGCTTCGTTCAAGAAATTATAGACCGAACGTGTCTCTATACAAGAGAAGGCAAACTCCTAAAAAATTGTAGTTTCGATAACTCGGATTATGTCCCTTTGACCATAGAAAACATAATACACACTTCAGTCAAAAAAATGATCATACATATGAAAAATGTTTATACAAACGAAAAATAATAATGATCCGTGCGTAACACTTTTATTTTACATAAATTTTGTTATCATGAATGGCCCGCGAACTTTAAATATTTGGTTTATGTGGTCCTTGGGGTTGAATAAGTTGGACCACCCTGGTCTATACAGCTTGGGCGACTTTGTGTTACAGGACTTTTACTGAACATCCACTATCATCTTCGACGGAAGTATGCCATATATACTTTGAAATAATGAAGTAAATCACAATTACTATATTTTTCAGCTTTTTAATATTTTTTTGGTTAAAATATTTATTTATAATTATTATAAACTATTTGTGAGCCCAATTAGACCGTATAATTTTTATACAGTCACAGTTATGAGAACATATATGTCCAGGGAAATTGTACCCCGTGTGGGAAACATTTGTTTCAGAACAATATTTCAATGACTTATATACACTAAACTCTTTTCAACGATCATTTATTAAGCGATTAGATCATATTATATTTTATTTATATATTTTAACTTTCTATTTGCACAATTTTAACATTATTTTCATTTTTTTTCTAATTCATGTAAGAGAAATTGTTACATGTTACTAATATGCATCACCATTAAAATGCTAAGCTTATGCAATGATAACTTTTTTTTAAAAATTCCAGAATGATTCCAAATTACATCAAACAAAAAATACAAAAACAAAAAACCCAACAAAACAAGGTCAATGACCCAGAAATGATGTGATGAATGGTGTTGCATTAAATGTTCAAGGCTTTGTGTGGAAGACGCTAGCAATAGAAATTTTTATTGTTTTAAATGTCGACTGTAGGCGCGGTTTCTCATTAAAATAGAGTTCGTGTTTGTGTGTAAATAAATTCTTAATTGCACTGCATTTTTTCATTTGAACATTTTTGATTTAGATGTAGTACTTAATAATTTTAATGTGTTGTAGTTTTTAATTTGCTGTTGAGAAGTGCTTTTAACAATGCTTTTTAACATTAAAAAAACCTCAACTCTTGAATTAAAAAAAATATATTTTAAAAATAATTTGCTTGAATTTGATTAAAATCTTGGTTACGGTGTGCATTCCGCTTGTATATTAAATGATTTTTCAGGAAAAGGTTGCCTACAATCCTTTATTTTGTTACCATTTTTACCAAATTTAAAGAAGGTGTGCCAGTTACCCTGTCTTATCCTACTTCGTGTGCCCCGTCAAAGTTTGAAAACCATTTTAGTGTGACGATTTCTTATACTGTTCTATCAAAGGTTGAAAACCATATCAGAAAGATGGTTACTTCTAGTACCCCGTCAAAACTTGAAAACATATTAGAGTGACGATTTCTTCTACTGGACCACCACAAGTTGAAAACCATATTAGAAAGATGGTGGCTTCTAGTGCCCCGTCAAAGTTTTGAAATCCTTTTTTTTAGACAGATGTTAACTTCTAGTGCCCCGTCAAAGGTTTGAAAACCATATAAGACAGGTCACATCAAACGTCATTTTAACTTGAGCCATCATCATCATGTTCACTCTTCAGCTCGAGAGCTTAGAGCAGGTGTTGGTAACCAGTCGATCCCTATCTAACGGTAGATTCCAGAGAAATATGTGGTAGATACTTAGGTGACTGCAGGGGGAAAAATAAATTCTTTTTAAGTTAGAGAAATTTCGTGCTAGACCTTTGACCTTTACAACCAGCTTTTAAAATTGTGGTATCCTCGGGATGAAGGTACCTGTCACAGTATAATAACTACACTTTCATCATGACATTGTCCTCTGTTTAATTCGTATACAACTGCGAGAGGTCACACAAGTAAGACACGAAGACGTGCTGACAATCTACCTTTTTAATAATCACGAAACTACACATATAACCTCAATAATAATAACAGCAAAAACCATCTGACTGGCTCACCACAGCCCGCTACCAACCTATTATATCAACAACGGTGGCCCAAAACTAATAATCATAAGGCGAGCATAAGGAAATGAACTACGGCTATTCTAGCCGGCTAACTGACGTCTTTCTTCCAAGGCTTTCCTGTTCAATCCGCTCCCTGCACCCATTTGCACCGTTTCATTTAAAGCCGATGTGCGCAGCAAAAGATATTTTGATTCCTTCAAAGCCCTGGTGCGCAACATAAGATATTATGTGACAGTACCGTTTCTAAATTCTCAAAAACAACACACGAGCTGGCTTCTAAAATATATTCGTGAACTGTGTGAGATAGTAACGCGGTGTTCTCATTGTAAGGTTCATCATCCTTCGCCCCCCACCACACCTCTTAAAATTACGCACACACACACTCACATATGTATATAAAGTAGATCTTTAGTGGCTTCACTGTTACACATGTAGATCTAAAAAGCTCCTGGTTGCCGACCCCTGCTTGTAAAAGTCTGTTTTACGTGTCTGTTTGAGGCTAGAGATGTTTCGTTCTGTTTCGCTCCAGATGTATAACTGGCCCTATGCTGGAAGATGTAAACACTCTCTAGATGTAGCTGCCCGTTTGTGTACGTGTGTTGTAAAAATGGCAGAGTGGGCGTGTCACAATGATGCGGTGTATCTAGGTCACCGGCATGAGGTGCCGCCAGGGTATAGTAGAGACACTCATAATGTCAGCATACATGTTGTTACAGACGTGTAGTACTTGTATTGGATGTGGTTGATCGTGTAGGTGAGTGGATAGTAGTGCTGATAACACGAAGGCCGTATGGGCTCTTGGACGACTTCACATAAACTCACACAACCACAAGTAGAAGTCAGTGAAGTAGGTAATGCTGCTGACGTTTACAATATTTATTCATGACGTACGATAATATGATGATGGACGAAACAGTCAATAGTGCAAGATCATGGACATTATATGTGTAGTTATGAAGGTTAACATCAGGCATCACAGATCCCGAACAGCTTAGACATGTAACAATGTCTTGACCAATAATTACTGTTCATGCAATAGCTCTAATCCCTGACTGAGCCCCGTGAGGTATGCCCTAGCAAATATATTGCCTAGTACGGGCGATATCAGTTATTTAACAAAGTCAATGCTATTGTCCTACAACTAGCAAAAGACTTCATTCTGGCCTTACATGCTAGGTACTTCATTCTGGTGAAGAAGATTGGCCGTAAACACGGACCAATTTAATGCCGACGAAATCAGGCCGCAGGTCGCGGGCCTCGATAATCAGGTGACTCTCAGTTTACACAAACTTCTGAGAATAAATATATTTCTGCCAAACAATATTCCGCCTGCATTGCGGATCCATTAAGTTGATTCTTGGGCTTATATATATAACAGGTCAACTTAGACCTAGTCTTTCAATATGTAGCCATACTGGGGTACAGTATATTAACTCCTCGTGAGCTTCGCTCACTATGTCGCCATCAGCGATAAATGTACCTTTAAGATCTAATCGAGACGAAAAAGATCGAATAATGTTTCAGTTACCTTCTCATAGAATCCTTACACTCTAAGGTAACACAACACAGCCAATACTGGCATAAAGAATCACTCAGGGAAGGAAGAATGACAAATCAGTCATTCCCAGAATTTCCAATTCCTTATCGAATCTTGACAGAGAGAAATCTACGGATCGGCACATTCGTTCTAAGCCTCAGGTACACTCTGCTTGAAACAAAGTCTCTCGGTCTTTGCGCCAAGATCTGCGCATGCCCAAATAGCATTGACCAGATCGAGGCTAAACCAGACCAGGCGTTTCCGCCCAAACGGGTGGTAAAGATACCCCGTATATGGTCCTATAAATAGACTTAAGACATGTCAACTATAAGACATTGCCTGAGACAGATCAACATAAGACAGGGGAAGATAATCACCAGTCAAACCTGTCACAGAAAGATAATAAACAGTTATCTCTCTTTGATCACATTAAACCAAACATAAATTAGGTTGGTGTCTTTCACACCGTCAAAAATGACAGCAACATATTACCACACCTCCCGGGAAAAAAAATGGCAAATTTTTTTTTGAAATACATCTATGAGCTAGGTGCATTAAGCTCATAACGCATGAGTAATGCGCCGATGAAAGGATCACCATAAATGTAACATCATAATGTCAGATCCAATTGACGCACAGTAGAGCGTCTGGTGAGAACAAAAACCTCACTAGATAAGAGAAACTATTTTCTCAAAGTAAATATATCCGGGGAGGTGTCACCAACCAACTCAAAAGTGCAGCTAATGTTACAACAATATATAAAGAAAAAAATCATATCAATATGTTTGGAAATGGTGAATGACAATTTCTATTACGAAATTACACCAACATCGAAATCTTACGACGTATAATGTCTATATAACCATAAATTCCAATGGTCAATCATTACCAACATTTCTAAAGTCTTTTTACAAACATATGATTATACATGTGTATAGTATAACTAATAGGTGATGACGTCAGAAGAACAAGACGATGCTCTATTCCGGAGATGTCTTGTAAGCAAGATCCTCAAGGAACTCAGGACGTCGATAGTAGTCATCGTAGTTCTACAGCGTTCCAAGATATCACACCGGTTTGCTGATAACAACACAAATAGCACAATTCTTAGAATGTTATAATGTACCATAGTCACTTAATATACAAAACCTTCCTCTGTTTTACCAAAGATGGTAACAGAGAAAGCCAGTAATCAATACATAACCATGAGTCTAAACAAAGTGACAACAAGTGTTATAGAAGGATTATATTGTAAGAATACATCATAACTTTAGATACGTAACAGTAGATCTAGACAAAAGAGCTAAGTAGCTTCATGTGGGCATCGCAACAATATGTCTGCCATCACATTATCCGAACCACGGATAGCTCGTACCGAGAAATGAAAAGGTTGAAGAGCAATAGCATATCGAGTGGATCTCGAACACTTCAAATCCTTACTCTGCATAGCTGTGAGAGCTTTTTGTTGGTTTCTACTATAAAATGCGCGCCGAGAAGGAATCTTTGGAGTTTAAGAATTGCCCAGACCATAGCTAGCAATTCTCGGTCTAGAACAGAATAATTCCTTTCTGTCGCATTCAGTTTCCCCGAGACATACATTACAGGTTTCAAGTCTCAGAATACTCTTGCATCAGTGCCGCCCCGATCCCTATTGATGAGGCGTCACTACGAAGGACAAACGTCTTATCGGCTGTAGGTAGTCTTAAAATAGGAGGAGACGAAAATAATGACTTAATCTGATCCAATAAAGATTGGCATTCTTGGGATCAACGCACCATATTAGGAGACCCCTTCTTCAATAGGGTTGAGAGTGGTGCCGTAATAGAGGAAAGATTTGGAATGAATCTTCCGTAGAACTGTATCAGGCCCAAGAGACTACGGATCTGTTTCTTAGTCTTAGGAATAGTGATGTTCAGTATTTTGGAAGTATTGTGGTCTTCTGTCTTCCAGAGACCATGACCAACACGATGACCCAGGAAAGAGATTTCACCAAAACCAACAAAAGCTTTAGAGGGTTTAGCTGTCAAATTATGCTCACGTAGAGTAGACAACAGTTCATATAATCCCAGATAGTGATCTTATCAAGAATCGCTGAAAAGACAGATATCGTCCAAGTATGCAATCACATCAGAACGATATGCCAGTATTCGACGAATCATGCGTACGAATGTAGCTGGGGCATTCATAAGGCCAAAAGGCATAAAGTTCCATTGGAACAAAGCCCTAGGTGTGGAGAAAGCAGTGAAATGTTTGGCTCGTTCGGTTAGAGGAACTTGCCAGTAACCTTTAGACAAGTCACGTTTTGTAAAGAAACGAGAGTTGGAAAGTCTAGTAAGTAACTCATCCAACAGAGGCATAGGTTCAGCATCGAACTTCGTTACTTGATTTAGTTTACGGTAATCGACGCAAATGCGTATGTTATTGTCTTTCTTTCGGACAATAACCATAGACGACGAGTATGCCGAATTGGATGGTTCAATTATTCCTAACTTTATCATTTCATCCAATTCTTTCTCGACCTGAGTTTGGAAGTGGATAGGAATAGGATAAGGTCTGACCCTGATAGGAGTATGGTCAGTCAATACAATGTCATGTTCAATGACTGTAGTGTGTCCAGGAATGTTCGTGAGAACATCCTGAAACGTTTGTAACATGGAAGAGATTTGTGACTGTTCCTCAGTTGACAATTTAGGTGAAATTGCAACATTTTCCCATGATTCCGTAGAATGAAGTGGAATCATCGGAAGAGGAAGATTAACGTCAGAGAAAGTAGATTCCTCATCCTGTATGACCGACAGAGATGAGTGATAATGCCGCGTTGTTGGCACACATGAAGTATGGCCACCACTGATAAAGATAGATTTATCAGTGGTAATAGAATAATAGTCTGGTATATATATATATATATATATATATATATATATATATATATATATATATATATATATATATATGTATGTATACGCCCACACAGAGCTATTATAAATGAATAGGTTAATGTTACGTTCTGAGTACTATGCCTGGACTGATCGATGTAAGGTGTGTACTGGTACATTCATCCATCACAGTGACACACATAGGATTCATGTATCGTTGAACGATGAGTAACGTTTAAAGAACAGTTTATTTACGTTACAACACAGACGACGACACAGACGAAATACAGCAATAGTATATAGCATCAAGCCAATAATCTCATTAAGCTCCAACACTCCACAGAGCTCAATTACAGCGCCTAGTGGCGCACACCTCATATAAGTGCACATCAACCATGTTCCTTAAAGGACTGCGTTCACCGCAGTTATAAATACGGCCTCATAAATATGGCCTCATCCAGAAAGACTGCTCACATCGCAGTACTATTAAATTCATCAAAATAGCGGTGCACTTCTTATAGAAGATGCACATTAACGATTTTCCTCAAAAGACTACGTCTCCCCTTCTCAACAAAGGCTGCTCCCCGGCAGTTGAATAATCATCGTCATCGCTATCCCTTCTTAAGGCCCAATAATAAATAGTGGTGCACATCCACAATATTCCTCAAAGAAAAGTCTGCGCACACAGCAGTCTGCAGTAATATAACCTGCACAATATATATGGCCTAATCTCCTTCACAAAAATGTCTATGGCCTACAAAGTCATGTCTTCAAATCTCAGACTCTCCATAGCACTTAATTGTAGATTAGTGGTGCACTTCTCATAGAACGTGCCCAATAACAAAATCTCTCATAAGCTGCATCCACTGCAGTCATAAATATTATATGTATGTACCATCTTCCAATAATCTAACACATGGAAGAATATTCAATACAGGAAGAATATTCAAATACAGGCCTGTGCAAAAAGTCTCTACCGAGACACACATTGAAAAAACACTATAAACCTTTTCACCGAACACTGGTCGGGAACACACACTTGGAAAAACACCAGGGTTGACTTCACTCCGTCAACGCCTAGAACCCGACTGCCAGCGGTCACAAAATCTCCCGCCTAAACAGTCACGGGACTTCGCTGTTCAACGCAGCTCAGTCCCTTCACGGACTAGCCGTGAGAACTATTTACAGTTCTACAATACAGAACCGCGCTCACGACGCTTTCTGTACACTCTAACTTCTATCATATATTTGTTAACCCAATTCACCGTTAATCAAGTCTACAAGCGATGTAACCCTTAATTTACTCTGTCCAACCCGTATACAAAGAATCACTTCCCTTTTTGACCTTAACAATGAGTAATGACCACGAGCGACTGCAGCGTCGTCCGTCGCTTGAAAGATAGGTTGTAAGTACTCTGGACGTTCATAAAATTCCGTAAGCATTTTTACATGAAAAGTGTTATGCTTTCCGTCTATATCGACAACATAGTCGACATCAGAAATTTTAGATACAATCACAAAAGGACCTTTCCAACCAATAAGAAGTCTATTTTCCCTGGAAGGAAGTAATACGAATGCTTTGTCTCCAGGACAAAGTTGACGTAGGCATATATTTTTATTTGCGAACTGCCTTGCATTTTCTTTAGCAAATTCAGATGCGGAAGTTGCTAATTTGCAAGCTTCAATGATTTTCTGCCTGAGAGCAATGACATATTCATAAGAAGATTGTGTGTCATTACTGATATCATCGGCAGCTATTAGATCGTGAAGCAAGGACATTGGGCCGCGCGGACGCGCGCCAAAGACGAGCTCAAAAGGAGAAAACCCGGTATGTTCATTAGGAACCTCTCTATAAGCAAAGAGAGCAGCGGGTAAAACTCTGTCCCAATCCTGAGGATGATCCTCAGTTATCTTCCCAAGTAAATTTTTGAGAGTTCTATTGAGACGTTCGACTAGTCCATTAGACATAGGATGATAAATACTACTCAGTGACCTCTTAATATTAAGAGTAGACATCACTTGCGACATTGTCTCAGATATCAGTTGGGTGCCATGGTCTGACAAGATTTCCCTAGGGAATCCCAACCGCGAAAATATCAGCCAAAGAGCGTCTGCAATATCGGCAGTCGAAATGCGCTCTTCAGAGGTATGGCCTCTGGCCATCGAGTACACATGTCAACACATGTAAGAATAAATTGATGTCCTCTGGCTGATTTTATTTTGAAAGGACCAATGATATCTATCGCCATTTTCTGAAATGGACGGGTAGGAATGTCCGCAGCCTGGATAGGTGCGGCATGGCGAGGACCTTTCGATTTCACTTCTTGACATACTTTACACGAGCGACAATAAAGACGTATGTCTCTGTTTACGAATGGCCAAAAGAAAGCCGCAAGAACTCTCGACTTCGTGCGTGAAAATCCCATATGACCAGCGCATTGGGAGTCGTGAGCATGTTGCAGTATTCTAACTCTCATGTCTTTCGGAACAAGAATTTGTGAATGTATAGACATGTCTGAGTGTTGTAGCATACGTACTAGTACGCTATTCTTTATAGTGATCCAAGATTTTGCGATCTGTGTTCTGATTTGGGTCACCATTTGTAACCAGAACGAAGAATTTTTTTAACGAAGTGTCTTCTTGTTGACTTTTGATAAAAGAGTCACGTGAAATCACATCATGATCATCTTGATCACGTACCTCATCACCTTCGGTCGATGACGTCTGAGGCATATTCTGAGCCTGTGCTCTCGTGACAACTGCATTAGCAGATTCCAAGTTATCTTCTTCCCAAGCAATAATCTGCTTTAACACCGTGTATACGCCCGACGATAAGATCCGCAATAGGATTCGGAAGCAGACACGCTTGGACCTCTCCCGTAAAGAAGGGAGTAGCTATACGGATGATAGCAGTAGAATATTTTTCCACTGTGCCACCAAATGTTACACATTTGATCACTTTTCCAGTGGCACAAGAAGGATCCATAAGAGATTGTCTATCCCCAATAGTGGTACATCCAGAATCAAAGAGGACTGAGACTGGATCATTATTCACAAGACCCCTATGTAGAATAAGAGATCATCTCCCGTCATGCGCCGCTGCGGCAGGAAGAGCGGGCAGAGGATGACCGCAACTCAAGGTGGATATAGTAGTAGGTTCAAATAAAGTGGTGCACTGTGGGCATTGAGATGCTCTCCCCAAATCAAAGGCAGAACAAGTAATAGCACTAGCGTTAGGTTTACTATTGTTTTGTTCATTACTAACTCCTTGTGACTCTTGTTCAGCACAGTTAGCATGATGACATGATCTATTATTATTGTGCTGCCATCTACCTCGATTATTTCCTTTGGAATTATTGCAATTACCCCTATTGCTATTATTATTTTGGTTTGAACCGCAGTTTTCACAATTGTGATTGCGATTTACACCTTGATGAGAATATCTATCAGATTGATATTGCTGTCTTCCTGAAGAATTATGGCGAGGATAGTTTTTATTGTGGCTACCCCTTCGAAAGTTCCCAAATTTGTTGGAACCATAATTATGAGGGCTATCAGATCACCTCCAATTCTTAGAAGACGAGCCTCTATGTGATGAATCACCTTGATCCTGTCCGAAGTTACGCTTACTTTTCTTATCAAAGTTGCACTGAGTACCTTTAACTTTACCTCCGAAATTAGAATTATATGGAGTCGCAGAAGCCACGGGTAAACCTTCTTTAATCTTAGTATTGCTAATCGTTTGTTGTGGATGAGCAGTGACATATTGGCAACAATATTGTTCCATTTCTTTTATGTCCTTAGGTTTACGTTCGTGTATAAAGGCAAGAAAGGACTCATTAACAGATGACATTACTTTGTCTCTAAGTAACAAGTCCATAAGTGCTTCATAAGTATGTTCAGTCTTAGACAACTCAATCCATCTAGTGAAAGTAAGACGTATCTTTGTAATAAAGTCTGAGAACTCTACACCAGCTTCTGGTAACATAGTCTTAAAACGAAGACGGTAATCATCTTCTTTAAGCTGATATCTTTTCAATAAGGCTGCTCTGACAACTTCATAGTTAGTCCTATCATGTTCTTCTATTGCCATTATAATATTTAATGGTTCACCTGTAAGTAAATTCAACAGTTGTCCAACATATTGCCCCTTTTCTACCTTATGTGTTACGCAATTAAGTTCTAGTCTATCAAGATAGAACGTTATGTCATCTTTTGTAGGATTAAAAGGAGGAAGTTTGACCTTATAGTCATGACCTTTTGCCTTCGAAGAAGTTGCTTGAGAACTACCTATATTTGTCACTTTTAATTTCTCTATCTTCAGAGCTATGAGTCTTTCGTCATGTTCCCTTTATGACTTTTTCTCCTCAAATTCTCTCTCTTGCTGAATCTTTCTCTCTTCAGCTTCTCTTATTAACTTCTTCTCCTCAGCTTCTCTTTGTGACTTTTTCTTCTCAAATTCTCTCTCTTGCTGAATCTTTCTCTCTTCAGCTTCCCTGTCTAGTTGCGCTTGAATCTTGTTCTCTTAAGCCTTTTGTGCTTTGGCATATTGAGCAAGCGCAAACTCCTCCAATTTCTCATCAGTTTTGCCAAGGGCTATCCCCTGCGTGATAAAGTAATCTAATGTAGACATCCTGTCTACAAATGTGCTGTCAATATCTCTGAAATAGCAACACACGTTATCCCAATCTCAGTGGGAGACAAGTCTTTTACAAAGACTAAGTACAATTACCTTGTTTATAAAGTCACCAGTAATCAGCAAGAGAACAGTTGGGCGACCACAGCTGAGGTTCAAAGATGTGTGCAAGAGAGATATGAGGGCACTGGACATGGATCCAGCAACATGGGAGGATGAAGCTGCCGATCGCACTAAGTGGCGATGCTATTTACGGCGCCACCTCAGATTGGGCGAAGAGAGGCTCACACATGAAGCAGAGGTGAGGAGAAAACGTCGAAAGGAGCACCAGGAAAATAAGCAGCTGAGGGCTGTCACCTCAGGGGCGCATTCCCATGGTCAGTTATGACTGTAGGGGCTATTATTATTATTATTAGTAATCAGCTCAGTATATAATTTGCATCATATAATAACAGTACATGATCAAGTATACATGAAGACTGTATATAACAACAATATCACGATAACTAAACAAAGACAAGCATCTAAACAAACGAAAACATTTGCAGAGGTCAAAAGAAAATAAAGCTTAACTAAATCAAATGTTGCAAAAAATTGCATTGATAACTGCGAAAAATTCACAATAATGCAATAACAACACAGTGTATAAACAAAAAGGTGTATAGAAATAAACAATAGAAAAGAGAAGGTAGACAAATACAAACAAAACGAATCAAAAACTAAAGTATGGAGAAAAAATAACGAAAACAACACTAAATCATCTCGTCACAGCTAAGAAAAAAAAAACAAATAGCAACAAAAGTCGCTTGCAATTTCCCTTGTGGGAAATATGCACAATCCCTATAGAACGCTTACAGTAACCCTCGGTTGAGTGGGATATTTACTGTAAGACCCTCCAACCTTTGAACCCGCAGACAAAAAAATACACACTAACTCAACAAGTAAACAAAGAACATGTAAACAAAAGAATGCATATAATGAATGTGTAAAGAGGAAGGCTCAGTTGCACACAAAATAAAGGCTCAGTTTAACACGTAAAACAGGCCACTTATCTTAAGCGCAATCCTCTACAACCGCAAAGATGCAGTTCAATGCAGTACACTTGTAAACACACTGGTAGACGTTCCACCGTTGAAGGTCACCGTAACTTGACAACAGATGTAGTAGTCTCCAAAGTGCAGCTATCAAACCATACTCGACTTCAGTTGAGAATGTTTGTAGAATATCGTAGTAAACAACAGGTTGAACTGTTCTATGATTACAATCCGAGCTTGCACGTAAAATTGTGACGTGAACTTTGACACATATGTCCCTCGACGACTGTCACAGTGTTAAACAAATTCGTCAGCAACTGTGGTCTACGTAGCACTTCTGTAGCAGCTGTGGTCCATGTAGCGATTCTGTATCATACATAAATGTTTATGTCGGTCAGCAGACGTTGACCTTTTTCCTACTGTCCTGTGTAGCTGACAATTAACCGTCAATCTTGTGGGCAGAAAAATGCGTGTCGTTAACCAAAAAAAAAAAACCCACGAATCTGGGCCACCAGATGTAAAAGTCAGTTTTACGTGTCTGTTTGAGGCTAGAGATGTTTCGTTCTGTTTCGCTCCAGATGTATAACTGGCCCTATGCTGGAAGATGTAAACATTCTCTAGATGTAGCTGCCCGTTTGTGTACGTGTGTTGTAAAAATGGCAGAGTGGGCGTGTCACAATGATGCGGTGTATCTAGGTCACCGGCATGAGGTGCCGCCAGGGTATAGTAGAGACACTCATAATGTCAGCATACATGTTGTTACAGACGTGTAGTACTTGTATTGGATGTGGTTGATCGTGATGGTGAGTGGATAGTAGTGCTGATAACACGAAGGCCGTATAGGCTCTTGAACGACTTCACATAAACTCACACAACCACAAGTAGAAGTCAGTGAAGTAGGTAATGCTGCTGACGTTTACAATATTTATTCATGACGTACGATAATATGATGATGGACGAAACAGTCAATAGTGCAAGATCATGGATATTATATGTGTAGTTATGAAGGTTAACATCAGGCATCACAGATCCCGAACAGCTTAGACATGTAACAATGTCTTGACCAATAATTACTGTTCATGCAATAGCTCTAATCCCTGACTGAGCCCCGTCAGGCATGCCCTAGCAAATATATTGCCTAGTACGGGCGATATCAGTTATTTAACAAAGTCAATGCTATTGTCCTACAACTAGCAAAAGACTTCATTCTGGCCTCACATGCCAGGTACTTCATTCTGGTGAAGAAGATTGGCCGTAAACACGGACCAATTTAATGCCGACGAAATCAGGCCGCAGGTCGCGGGCCTCGATAATCAGGTGACTCTCAGTTTACACAAACTTCTGAGAATAAATATATTTCTGCCAAACAATATTCCGCCTGCATTGCGGATCTATTAAGTTGATTCTTGGGCTTATATATATAACAGGTCAACTTAGACCTAGTCTTTCAATATGTAGCCATACTGGGGTACAGTATATTAACTCCTCGTGAGCTTCGCTCACTATATCGCCATCAGCGATAAATCTAATCGAGACGAAAAAGATCGAATAATGTTTCAGTTACCTTCTCATAGAATCCTTACACTCTAACGTAACACAACACAGCCAATACTGGCATAAAGAATCACTCAGGGAAGGAAGAATGACAAATCAGTCATTCCCAGAATTTCCAATTCCCTATCGAAACTTGGCAGAGAGAAATCTACGGATCGGCACATCCGTTCTAAGCCTCAGGTACACTCTGCGTGAAACAAAGTCGCTCGGTCTTTGCGCCAAGACCTGCGCATGCCCAAAGAGCATTGACCAGATCGAGGCTAAACCAGACCAGGCGTTTCCGCCCAAATGGGTGGTAAAGATACCCCGTATATGGTCCTATAAATAGACTTAAGACATGTCAACTATAAGACATTGCCTGAGACAGGACAACATAAGACAGGGGAAGATAATCACCAGTCAAACCTGTCACAGAAAGATAATAAACAGTTATCTCTCTTTGATCACATTAAACCAAACATAAATTAGGTTGGTGTCTTTCACACCATCAAAAATGACAGCAACACTGCTATAGAGCATATGGGTTGTCTTCCAGAAATTCACGTCAAACCTTCCTGTCCTATATCATATGTTCAAGGTCGTTCAATGCCGTCTTTATCTCTGTTAAATCCGTCTCTAATTTCTTTATCCATAAGTTTTTAGGTCTTTCTCTATTTCCATTACTTTAGAGAGTCCAGAACAAGGACTGCCTTGTAATGCTATCATTTGATTTCCTCAACGTGTTCCCAGTACAACGTAAGCGTCTTTTATCTTGTCACGGTATTTCAATACTTCATTTTTCACAAGTTTCTTTTATGAAAATATGTAACTTTCTGGTTGTTCTTAGTCTTATAAAGTCTTACATGCTGCATGGACATTTGAATTGAAGATTATTATTTTTTGTGCAGGAACTTATATCTTTTGAAGTCTTTATATGTGCACGTAAAACAGCTATAAAGAGAACAACTTTTATGTATTATATAGCAATTCTTTTATTTTGTGCTTCATGTAAAACCTAGGAATGAAAAGAAATTTAATAAAGAAAATTTTAATTAGTAGATAAAATATTTTTGCCATATAAAAAGACATTATATTACAGAAGACCATAATAGAAGGCAGAGTTAAGGCTAACGTGCAAGAGGAAGACAGCGCTATAAGTGATAAGATAACGTCTCGAGATGGGAAGTGTGGTGGATTGATGTTATTATTGGTTTAAATATTATATTAATGGTATCTAGTGTGAGGTCAGCTATGCAAGTCCCTGAGGTTTATTAAATACAAATAAGTTTACAGGGTACCTGTCTGCTTCCACCACGACCTCACCCGATTATATATCTTCCCCTACTGAAGTGTATTGGTGTGTGTATGTTGTCTAGCAAGTGTCTAGGGTATATGCAAGGTAATGAAGTGTATGAACAGGACAACAACTACACCTATTACTAATAAACAATGATTAAACAAGTCACTGGGTAAAGTTTTGAATGTAACTTATTATTTTTCAATTTATTTTCCTGTATCTAGGTATTCTTCTGACACAGGAATAATCAACTCAACATGATAATGAAATTATTTACAACCAATTATTTTACAACTGTCATTGAGTCGGTGTTATCCCACAATTATTTATATGTCTCAAGCTGGTAAAATGTCAAGTATTTCTTGCTCCTAGAAAAGGGTACAAGTTTATTGAACGTTTTTGTTCCTCAATGTCTGATACACTATCTTTTGTGAAAACTGAGAGAGTGGATTGTTTGTGATATCAATTTCCCAGACAAGTCTTATCTGAGGTCTCTGGAACCAGGCTGGTTGAAGTATGTATAAAACGCCAGCATCCACTGCCAAGACACGATTCTGCTTCTATAGGTAAATCACTGTGTAGGCACTCAGTAGTTAGGCCTCACTGCAGAACTTAGGGACAGGTGTTGGATCACCTGGGCTCACTTTCACTCGTAGATGAAACTCGCAATCAAAGAAATTTTATACACCAAGTTGTTGAATATGGCGATATATGGTAACAAATCCAGATCGCTGCCTGTGCAGAATTAGCAAACAAGACAGTACTCTTGCCTTGTCGTTAACAACAACGTCTTTAGTGTAAGAAATTTTTCATCTAGTGGCCCCCTATACCCAATACTAATTGGTTTTATACAACCGTTAGTCTATTACACTACAGCCAATCAGAGACTGTTTAGTGAATAGCGTTCCTTTTCAAATAAAACTGACCTCAAATATTCAAAATAAGGACTCCTTCCCCTTTTATCCCACCTACCTACGGGCGAAACTGAGAAAGATTTTCAAGTCTATCTGTCTTCTGTCCAACTTCTTTATTTCTTAATAGTTTTAAATACTCATACATACTTATTAATCCTGCTGTTATCTATTACACAGTCAGTACATATTTATTCTTGTATGTCTTTCCAATTCCTAGTATCTTGTTATTTCCTACAATGTTTCAAATAAAACATTTCCTCTCCTATTCGATTTAAATTTTAAACACGAACAAAGGTCACTCCGTCTCACACCCTATTTAGTATTACACATTCAAAAAAAAACATCTCATGTTAATTGCATTTTTCCTTTTATTTTTAAACTACCTTATGCATGCAGACTGAACGGCGCCACGTCACATTGCGTGTGTGTATATATCGTATGCCAAGTCCAACCGGGTGAATATATGTCCGGAACGCTTGTCGAGAACAAGGGGGTCTTTCAAACGCCAGTCATGGTATCGCATTTCTGGCACAAGAAAATATTTAATCTCAAAGCCTACGCTAGCAAAGTGTATAATGTTAGACCGCGGCAAATCGTTTAGACCTTACTTCGGTATACACTCGGCTGGTTCTATATATATGCATTTGGGAGTACAATTCAATTTAGCGTTTGTTCTCACAGATTTTACTACAGGAAGAAAGAGTCTCTCAGAGTGCACTATCAAGACAAGAAGCAGAAGACGTTGGAGATACATTGCAGCCGACCTTCGATGTGAAGATGGCACCTGATAATGAAGATGATATAAATCAATTATTATTTTGTATTTCATGTAAACCAATTATTTCTTCTATATCTGGTGTAATACTTGAACTGTAATCATGGAAATAAAACATACCTTCTCTATAAAACGTTGTTGTATTTTTTGTTTTCTTTTTACTGAACACTGGCGTATCAAAAACAGAACCACAAATAGTAAATACACGAAGTAATGAAGAAAACATCCCGGACGACATCATGTGTGGAGCTAAATGTGTCACATGTTGCACGTGATATGAAACAGCCAACAAAACAAGTACTTTATTTAATTCCTCCAGAACAGACTTCCAACTTGTGTTGGAAAAAGCGTAAATAGAAGTTTACCTTAAGCAAATTGTACCAGTGATCACTCGTGCAGGAGCACATTCAGTACGTTGACTTATGCTTCTAGATATGCAGAGTGAATGCAGCAGATGACCCGAAAATAATAAATGTAACAGTAGTACCAAAGTAGATGCTGCCGGAGGGGAGTAAAATGTTAGAGACTTCACAGGTTTTTATGAAGTCGAGTGACCAGTTCTTTGTCTCGCAGCCTTTGTCTTCCCTAACTCGAGAACAGAGCCAGGTATCCATTTAAAGCTAGGTATGTGTCACGGATTGCCTCCCCTTTACTCTGCATTAATGATCCTCAAGTGGCCAAAACTCGAGTATCTAAAATGTGTCGTCAAATGTATCTACCTTCACATAAGATTACTCTTGGCAGAGTTGTCGATAAAAGTGTAATGATGCTTCTATTCCCAGGAGTATTCACAAGATAATTCAGAAGTCAAGAACACAGCTGCATATGGCAGAGCACGATTAACTTATATCTGATCTGTCGCCTTTTGTGAAGAATTAGGCAATAGTTTTAGTCCGTTCAAGCTCCCACCTTAAATATATATATATATATATATATATATATATATATATATATATATGAGTCTTGCTCTTGCGTATGCTTTCACACCTATAATAACTGAATCAACAATAATTGCTTAGTTTTAAAATAACATGAAAGAAATTTAATAATCAAATAGTTTTAGCAGGTTAAATTAACGATGAAATGCTAGTGAATTTTAGATTTAAATAAAATTTGCCTTCACTGAGACTTGGTTTGAGGATTTATATAGATTTTTTTAAATTGTCCTTTTGCTGTTTCCTTATAATCAGAACTTAGCTGATCTAGGTGAGTCCTGCAACCGTGGTTTTATCAATTCTTCTGTTATGAGAGCACGTCTCCACACACCTTTTAAAAGAAACAAACGCCCCTGCTAATTTACACTTGGTTGGAAGATTAACAGGCGCATTGTCTCGTCGCTGTCCCCCCACCAATGTTAGCCTCTATGAATAATTAAATTATATTGAATATATACAGCGTAGCTCAGGGAAGATGATCAGAAATCACCAATATTCTTCTGGGTATTAAACTGGGAAAACATGTAATTGGACAGCGCGAGGGCAATGGCGTGCATGAATTACAATTAACAAGGTACAGATGTCTCACAAAATGATACTATACACTTGATGCACATGGGATGTAATCATTACTCATCACTGCTCCATTCGGAGTCTGGGGTTGCTGCTGCTTTCGCCTTTCTGCGCGAATTAGCATAAAATGAACATCAGCGCTTGCTGTATTGGTTTATGAATATACTATTTTCATATGTAGAGGTGGCCAGCCTCATAAATAACAACTTAGCAAGGAAAACATGTCAAATTCACATTTGTAAAATAAATGTTTACACTTACCCCAAAGTAACTTTTGGGAACACAATCTCCAGGCACAGTTTCGAATAGACACAGCACTTTGATGCTTTCGAATCACTTGGTCTGAGACATTTTAGTATTCCTCTTATGACGGGTGATCTGATTCCTTAGGTCTCAAGTCTTTGTATTTAAAATTGCAGGTTTACTTTTAACTTTCAAAGTTGCCCAAATACTTCTATCCTGGTCCTTTAAGTTTCCAGTCTTTGCATTTAAAAATGCGAGTTTACTTTTAAGTTTTAAAGTTGCTCAAATTCTCTGATCTGTCACTTATAATTTTGCAATCTTTTGTCCGATCCTTCTCTCTCTGGCTCTGGTGAATAGCTAGCTTGACGTTGCGATGCATTCTGATCTGTAACTCTGATTTCGCTAGATTATATTTCCAGTTCTCAGTTTAAAACCCAGATTGTACTTCCGACGAATTTGCAAATGGAAGTCAAAGTCTATTCCGGCTATCAAATTAAGACAATGGTAAGCTCTGAACTATATGGGTCGGGGTGTTTAATTTAATTTCCCCCGCGTAGTTTAAAATATTACATTTTAAAATTCCATCGCGTAACCTCTTTCTAATAAGGCAGTAATACTTCCGTTTGCATCATTATGCAAACTCACAAACAAATTTGTGAACTTATTTCCTGTCTAGATGCTTTCGGTAATATTGATACAAAGATGGGTCAGCGGAAACGATTATCTAATTATCAACTGTGTCTTCGTGCAGACCGTTTTCTCAGACAGACAATATGGCCTTCTTTTCATCGATCGTTCGCGACCACCTTGGATAAACACAGATCATCTCAATCAAAGGTGGCTAGGCGACTCAAGTGATAAACGCATTACCCCGCTGACCTGTCTTGTAAACAAGTCTGGGAGCGCCGATGCAAAATGTAGGGCACAAAATGTGCCGAATAATAGGACGATGGATTAAGAAATAAAGTGATACTGCCGGAGAGAACGACAGTTATGAAAAGTGCACCCAAATAATAGGACGATAAAGGAGAGAAAGAACGGCGCCAAAGTACATGCACAAACCGTTTTGTCACAGTAGGCTTGAACGGTGATTCTACCAAGTTTTAATCTCGGAATCCGGTAACAGTTGTCACTGGAAGAGGGGGGAATACTTGGTTATAAAGGTCGGCTTTCTCCGTATAACGTCATAAGAAAACTCCACTAGGGAATTCCGGAAGTGTGGAAATGCGGAAATGGAATTTGGGCGTCTCTAGGTAACGCATAAGCAAGTAATTGTATACGTATGACGAGTAAACATTCCGTGGCTAGAGACCATAGACACCGTGTTCTAGGTCTAAGGGCAGTCTTGATATGTCTTTCGTCGGGTGAGGACAAGTTTTAGAACTTCGTGGCAAGTCCATGTAACATTGAATGCAACAAAGGAAAATGTACTTAAATATGTCAGGCTGCTATCAAATTATAAAGCAAGAAGAATTTGGGATAATCGTAACGCACTGCAGGTAATTCGATGACGGTTTTTTGTCTCTCTTCGCGACAGCCATTTTTCTTGTTAAAATAAGCCGCTAACCACAAATAAAAAACAAAAGAAACGACTACAGACTGAGAAGATTGTTTGTGATGAATGCTATACAAGAGGAACTATATTTTTCTGCTTGCAACACCATTTTGTTGAAAACAGATCACTAAATTATCGAATCTGCCTTTACAAAACCTGACTGAAAACTAATTTTTGTTTAAAAAAATGGAGAACAGGAAAGAAAATAAAAGAGAACGTTATATTTCTGAAGACTTCGAATTTGAAACCGTCATCTTGTGGATTTGTGTTGTTTTTCTGAACGTTCGGATTAATTACAAATTCAGTCCTGTTTTATTTGAACCACGGGTTATTCACAAAACCAGACATGAGACAAAGATGAAAAATTCCATTATCTACGTCAATTACAAAATTGAAAGATATACTATCATGTTTTCATTGGCCCTGGCTCGTAGTTCAGACAAGCCAGCTAGGGAGATAGCAACGTATGCTGTCCGGCTAGACGGTTAAGATCAAACGCCTCCTGTGACACTGTGACACTGCACCACGAGACAGAAGCACATACTATAATAATTCTCTAAAAGTATCCCGTCCCGTGCGTTCCACAATATTTTTATTGCGCTCTTGAAATTACATAAACGTCCCACGCTTCTTGCCTATGCGCTAATTGCACGATGCTTAATGTAGTGATCATCTTTTTTCAATCAAAGTTGCAGTTATATTTTAAATAGTAACAAAAAACACATAGTAAATGTCAAAAATCTACACTATATTTTTTTTTGGCCATGTATTGTTTCCCTTTGACAGAGGATAAATTACATCCCTGTTTAAAAAGTCGGCATTAACTTTTTCCTACGAAGTTCCAGCCTGGAAATTACGTAAAAGCTTCTGGCCATTGCACTAAATTACACGACCCCTACAATAGCTTGTCTCTTTACCCACTGTGCTGGGTGGTGGTCAGTTGTGACCGTGAGGTTTATTTGATAGTGCATATCTGTTCCATGCTTTGTAGTGGTAGCATGCATTTTGTACCTCACTTCGCCAACATTTGGCCATGTTGTTATATTGTTAATAAAGGGATAGTATGCTAGTTGACGTTTCCCTTCACTGTAAATGTGGCACAGTTGTTCGTATGACCCTCTAGTCTTGTACGAGCCTAATATTCCTGTCCCGTCTGTTAGTCCAGTACGTTCAACGTTGATAACGTTTACATGTATTGTGCCTTTATCCATACTGTGTCACAAGTCATGCTTGCAGATGCAGAAAGAAAAAGACTGGCCTCAACCGAAGCAAGCCACAGAAACGTTGAAAGATGCTGCAGCTTTAGGTAGAGATGGATATGAAGAAAGACCAAGAAACCGGCTTCATCCACAGAAACGCCGGAATAAGATGAATGACGTCGTACTGCAGATGCAGAAAGAACAAGTCTGATGTCCTCGAAACCGAGCCACAGAAACGCCAAAAGACGTTACTGTACGTCGAGCTGTAGATTTTTATAAATAGCAGAGATATCATCATCACATCGAGCAAAAGGATCGCCTGAAGATGCTACCTTATTCGTACGACAGATGCCGAAGTTTTAAGACATAGCCCTGACATAGCCATGAATCATCTCGATGACATCGTCAGGGCATGTAGGGAGTGGACCAAAAAGTATATAGTGGGGTACTGGAAGATGAGACAACTGAAAACTTTGTGGAATGATTTAAGTGTTTTGTCAAAGCAGTCAGTGGCCATCACGCCTGGTGGCGTCTTGTAAGGCAACAACAAATTGATTCCACTTTGCTCGGTCGGTGGCCATCCTTCGTACAGTACCCCAACTCTGGTTCATTCTTTGCATCTCAGCCTCAACAGTTGTTTTTGGGCGGCCTCTCTATCGTTTTCCTTCAGGGGTCCATAGTGTAACCGCGTCAGTTGAATGTGCGCAGGTCACGGCATCAATTTGAAGATATGTGGCCGTGTAGGTTATACGGCACTAGTAGTTATATTGATTTTATTTAGTCAGAGTTAATCCTTCATATGTTGTTGTGGTTCAAGTGCTAACTGGCCTTCCGCCAGAGATCGTAATACTTGACCTTTTGTTATTTTTTTCAACCCAGGAATGTTCTTCCCTTTGAGTTTGGTGATAAGCAAAACAGTTTCAGCACAACACCGATTATCCAAAAGAAATTACTGTAAATTTCCACAAACAGCAATGTAGAAACAATTCAATTAGAGTTTATTGATGTCATTAGACAAACACTGTAAATTTCACAATGATGATTGGTTATCCAAGATGAAAAAATATGTAATCCAACTGAATAATATATGTATATCCAAATAGAATAATATACGTATATCCAAATAGAATAATAGACTGATTTATCTACTCAAAAACTTGTCTTGGTATCCTCAAAGACGAAGTTCACCTAACGCTATCTGTAAAATTCCTCTAGTCTAAAGTTATGGTTTCATTAGAATCATAAATGCTGAAATCTCTGCCTATCGCCCACAACTCTTCTATTTATACTATTTCTTCTTTTTTCCCGCCTTTTTTCACACGACCCGTCCTTTTTTCACACGGTACAATAATTAACATTTGCACTTCTCTCCTCAGCTTTTCGACCTTTTTGCACACGACATTCTGTTATTTCGACTTTATTTTCACATGTGTGATTTTTTTCAACTTAACAATAGGATTGAAAAAAACCAGATCACACAAACATTCATTTCCCACTTTCGCGCTTATAAAACCCATTCATTATTATCTGGGACTGGCCTACGTTTGCCCTCTCAGAGCAGTAACTGCCAACTGAGCGTTGAATGAATACTACGTTTTGTGTAAAAACGTCTTATTTGCTTTTAAGGTCTGTCATTCTTATATGTAGCATCTTCTAGCACATATACATGCTTAGCGTGGAAGTAGGAGGGACAAAGCTAGCGTTAAAGGCCAAGCGGTCACAATAGCATAGCTGTTCTTGTGATGGCATCGAGGTCTCTTCTGAGGACATGGCCAACCCAACTCTAGCGTCTGCCAGCTATGATGGTGTGCATGTTCTCTTGCTTGCTTCGAGTAAACAGATCTTGGTTGGTGATGGTATTCGGCCAAAAGATTCGGATAATTTTTCTTAGGCATGTTGTGTGAAAAGAGGACAATTTAGCCATTTTCTTCTCTGTTACTACCCAGCATTCCGCACCATAGAGAAGCACAGAAAGCACACAGCTCTGATATAATCTTAATTTTGTGCTTGTGCTGTACTGAGAGGACTTCCAAATGTTGTTTAGACTATAGAAAGGCTGTTCTTGTTTTGTTCATTCTGTTGTTGATGTCTTTGCTTGCTCCGCCACCTGGTGTTACTATGCATCCTAGGTATGTGAAGGTGTCTGTCTGTTCTGGTTGTTGATTCCTTACTGTTATGGACTCGGGGTTGCTCACATTGAGTGTCATGACCTCTGTCTTCTTTAGATTGATATTCAGGCCCAAATGCTGGCTATACTTATTAAGTCTATCCGTTTTATTCCTGGATGTGTTGATGTGAATGTGCTAGTAGTGCAATGTCATCTGCATATTCCAGATCTTCCAAAGTAGAAAACGTAGTCCATCTTATTCCTCTTGGACCGTCCTCTGTTGTCTGTCGCATCACCCAGTCTATGACTATTAAGAATAGAGTGGTGTTGTCCCTTTTTATCGAGACTTGTGCAAATAGTTTTTCTAGTAGTTCTGCTGCTAGCTCAGGTTCTGTCTTAAATAGCTCTGCATTTAAGTTATCGTGGGTAGGCGCTTTTCCATTCATTTAGCCTTTGATTGCGGCGATGATTTCTCCTTTCCGTGGAATGTCTGTTGTAGATCGTTTTGAGCCTCAGGAACATTCAACTGTGTCTCTGGTGGTTCTTTGTTCGGAGTTTTTCTGAAATGCTCTGCCCATCTTGTTTCCTGTCCCTTTGCTGTGTAGCCGTGTATATCGGGATTTCTTCAGAAATAGACTATACCCTACCAGTGACGGAGGAAGCACAGATTAGCATAATAAATAAAATCTTATAAGAAACAGAGAATAAAATAAATCTTGACACAGATTTTTAATTAGGCTAGCTTCGCTTCGTAGATGCCAAGGATTGGTCATGTGATATCCCCAACCAATCGTAAGGCTCAGTATTTTTCCCCAGCAAGAATCAGAAGCGACGCCATTTAACCAGTCGAGAATTCAGAGCGGTCTAGAAAGGACATGTCTGTTCCTGCTCAGTGTATTTCTAGTTTGAGGAGATCAACTTCGCACTTAAATAGCAAAAGTGTATTTCGAGATGTAGTGTGATTTGTTTGTGAATTCAATACACTTGTAAGTATTAATAACAAACTGAATGCATAGCTGTTAGAGCTCACCGTCATAACTGAAACAGAGCTACGCTCGAAGATTTGGTTAAAATGAAAACCCAAGCATATATCTAAATCTTTTGCCAAGGAAGAAGGTCCTTATGTTGAGAAATATTAAACTTAAGGAATACCAAGAAGTAAAAGAAAGCTTGGATCAATAAATCAAACTGAAGAGATGGGATAATGTCGTCGAACCTAGAAAACATTAACCAAATGAAGGAACACTAGAAAGATACAAGATTATATATGGTGCCCGTGACCACTTCTCTTTGATAAAGCGAATAACTAGAGATCATAAACGATGGACAATTTACTACAAAATTTTCAACAGCTTAGTGTGGAACAACAACAACAGCAACCACAGAACCAACCCGCATATGCACAACCGCTGCAGCCCCCAGTCAATCCAAATATGGAAGGACCCACAATGATAGCGCTACAGCGCATTACTGAAAACTTATAGAAGGCCGATAATTACGCAAAATTCACCCAGGTCAGGTCCATCGTCCAACCGTTCGATGGAGACAAGAAAAGATTCAGACGATGGTTGGCCGACATGGAAAAATTTGCGTCGATAGCAGAGGCAATAACTGATGACGAAAAAAAGAAAATCGCTCTATTAAGCTCTGATTCATTGGTGACTGATTTCTTGAGGAGGAGGTCCCAGCAGTATCCCACAGAGACCTACGCATCTCTTAGAAAAGAACTATTCCAGAGGTATGGAGAAAGTATAGACAAAATGCACGCTTGGTCAGTCCTTAGAAGCATGAAACAAGAAAGGGATGAATCGGTACAGCTTTGTGGGGATAGACTCCTCAATATGGCAGAAGAGGCGCTGTGTGGAGAAATACCTACCACACCTGATGTAGAAACACAGCTGGTAGGGATATTCGTTGATGGCCTTAGGGCAGACAATATCAGAATGCACCTCCTTAGAAAAGATACGAAAACAATTGCTGAAACAATCCAAGCAGCAATACAAGAAGAAAATGTCTGCCGCAGGTTCCAACAACGTATAGGTAGAGAACCCCGAATAGATCACAGGGACTATACTGAGCATGAACCTATGGAGGTTGACCATGCCAGGAGGCAGTGGGCTCGCCCACGATACCAAGATGATAGGAACCGTACCTATAGACCCCCTGCACAGAGGTCAAATGATGTTCATAATGTAAATACAATGGGATGTTTTACATGTGGGAGAATTGGACATAGCTATAAATACTGTACGGCAAATTGCACCAACGCACCACTCAGAAGAGAGGGCAATTACCAACAGCAACAACCCACACCACCCAGACGCGATTATACCAGATACCGCTACACCAGAGGCACACCTCAACCCCTCATGCGTCAGAGAAACGGACGTGCGACTCACTAAGCAACACCTTTAGTGAGGACAAACACCATAGAAACAGGTCCAAAAACAAAAGAAAAAAACAACTAAACAAAATACAACAAATAGGCCCATCAAAAAGAATTCATCAGGAAGAGATGTTAAATGATAGAACCAAAATACATCCAGACCCCAGTTCCTGCATCATGTCTATACAGGGCCAACAGTATATAGCACTGGTGGACACAGGAGCATCCATCAGCCTTATTAGGTTCCAGCTGTACAAGAAGATTCAACATCTCGTACGATTCCAACCGTCCAAAACACACCTAGCTTCAGTCACAGGACAAAGACTAAAATCCATTGGGACGGCATGGATAAAATTTTCTTTAGGTGAAACAAATTTTGAACACCCATTTGTTATTATAAAAGGCATGTCGAGGAACCTTATCCTAGGGAGAGACTTCTTTAACAAACACAAAGTTCGAATATACTATGACTTCCAAAAGATCAAAGTCAACAATATTTACATCGATCTCCAGGACGATATTCACATCGCTTCCTTAGTAAGACTCACAGCTCCTATAACGTTAGCCCCGAACTCCCTAATAATAGCAAAAGGCAGAGTAAAAAATTCTGAGTACATCACACCAGGTCAATCAATCCAAATACAGCCCCTAACAGAAGAAAGCATTATCGATGACCCATTGTTGCAAATTACAGAGGGGATCGCTGAAGTCTCGAAGGCTAGAGATTTCCCCATCATGATATTGAACATGTCAGGCAAAACCACCACTATCAATAGAGGCACAATTGTAGCACAAGTGGATATGTCAATGTTAAGACAAACTACAACCAATAGAGACCATTCACAAATTGTCTCAACCGCTCTTACTAGACCTAGTGCACGAAATCGCAATACAAATATCCATGGCACACAAAAAGTAAACAGCTATCGTTCCTTTACGGAAAAAGACAGAAATACCAGCCACGGTTATTTTACACCACAGCCTACCCTACCCAGACCGCAGAAACAAACCAGTCCATATATAAGAAGGAAAGAAAGAATGCAGCCACGGTATGAGAATGACTAAAATCACTCATTTTTTGCGCCCCAACACACCAAGAGAAAAGATGAAGTGCTGTATATCGGAAATAAACAGAGAAACAGAAATTGTCCTGCCAGGAGGATATCCGAAGCGACAGGACAGAGATACATGCCCCATGGAGTATCAATATAATGCAAAAACAGGTGGATATGATAAAGTCCCAAAACCAATTGAATATCCTGAAGAACAGCAAGAATTCTTATTCGACTCCACCACAGGAGGATACTATAGCAGCAAAGTTGGAAACAGAAAGAATGCAAAACTTTCGCCCATAGAAAGAAGACAGCCCTCTAGCACAAAAGGAAGAAATACAGTAACGCACGCGGATAAGCGCAGTTACGGCAGCAATAATCAAAGAAATTGGCAAAATAACGATTACCCCAGAAGTCAAATGAGAAACGTATACACTGTGAATGCAGTGACCCATGAAAATGCACACAGCAGATGGCAGAGGAGACAATACCAAGCACAGCCCAACGAACGGCAGAGAAATACTCAAAAGAAAGCCACATTCCAGGAGCAGAGATTTTCACAAGATGCAAGAAAAATGCCCCAATACTACGGGAAAGAAACAGAGTCATCAAGACAGACTAGAGATATCATAGCAGACCATAAATACAGAGAGAGAATAGCTCAGTTACTAGCAACCCTGAACGCCACAGAAGATAATAAGCCACGATTGAAAACGTCTGTGGAAAAACACCAGGACGTATTCGCACTCAACGACATGGAATTAGGCAGAACGAATACTGTCACAATGGATATACAAACAACAACAGAAGAACCAATACACCTCAAACCCTACCATACGCCATTGAAAAACAGAGAACTGGTGGAAAGGTCTATAAATGAAATGCTACAGGCAGGAATCATCGAAAGATCCAGATCCCAATGGTCCTCCCCCATCGTTATAGTATCAAAGAAAGATGGTTCCAGTCGCTTTTGCTGCGATTACCGAGCCCTGAACAAAATCACAAAAGTCATTTCCTACCCCTTCCCCAGAATAGACGATCTACTTGCGACGTTAGGAAAGTATACCTATTTTACCACACTTGATGCAAGGTCAGGCTTTTTGGTGTATCCCCATGACACCTGAGGCAAAACAGAAATCCACATTCTGTTCACATATGGGCAGTTTCAGTTGGAATGTGATGCCATTTGGTCTTCGAGGATCGCCAGCAACATATATGTCACTCATGGATGAAGTGTTAAAGGGTCTACATCCATTTGCCCTAGCATACATAGACGATATCCTGATACATACCGCAGGCACGATGAAGGACCACCTTCGCAAGGTTGAAACAGTTTTTGATAGACTAAGGCATCACCAGATAAAGCTGAAGCTGGCAAAGTGCGAATTCTTAAAGACAGAAACTAAATATTTAGGCTTCGTCATCAATAGAGATGGCATCAGACCTGATGAAGATAAAGTCAAAGCCATAAGAGAAATGCCTAGCCCCAAGACGGTCAGACAAACACGCTCCTTTATCGGTTCGGTGGGTTACTATGGGCGCCACATCATCAATTTCTCCAGAGCAGCTGAGACTTTGATAGCCCTTACCCGCAAGTATGCACGTTTCAAATGGACAGAAGACTGCCAGAGATCTTCTGAGTATCTTAAAAATGCCCTCACCACCATACCACTTCTTGGACACCCAGACATTTCGCAGCCTATGATATTATACACAGATGCGTCAGACAACCCAATTGGTGCTTGTTTGGTACAACCAGTACTAGAAGATGAAACACCCATCCTACCAAATATCCCCAATGAGAAACCCATTGCATTCCTATCACACGCATTATCAAAGACACAGAAACGGTGGACCACCACTGAGAAAGAAGCATACGCCATTCACTATGCAGTACAAAAGTTTGACTTTTATGTGAGAGGAACCAAACTCATTATACGAACTGATCACCAGCCCTTGGTTAACTGGCTCACCAAAACACAAGAACAGCCCAAGAAGTTACAGACATGGTCAATGAATTTGCAGTCCTACGACACTACTATTGAATATATCCCAGGCACAATGAACACCTGTGCAGACCTCCTATCTAGAATAAAATATGATGATGAAACAGAGGTGAAAACAAACAGAGTCAAAAATGATGGCACATCCTCCGAAATAGATGACAATGCAAAAGAAATTAATGAAATCACTTCACCAGAACCTAGAAGTACCCCAGATTCTGCCTCGCAGGTAGAAGATGAAAGTAAAGATACGTTTGACATACGAACTGAACAAGCAAAAGATGCAGAAATTGTCAAGCTGCTCACATACGTCAAGAAAAACCCAACAAAAAGTAAAGATTTTATAGTACACCCAACGGATGGAGCTCTAAATTATATAAATTCTAAACAAGAAGGGATGCTAAGAAAGGTCATTCCAGCACATATAATTCCAGAAGTATTGACACAGTTCCATGATAACAATGGTCACATGGGAAGGGATAAGACATTTGATGTGATAAAGAGAAGGTATTATTGGCAAACCATGTATAAAGACATTACAGAATATGTAGCCACCTGCAAAACGTGTAAGCTGCGAAACATGAAGCCAAATTCAATTCCCCTCCAAGAAATGAAACCCTCCCATTATCCCATGCAGACAGTTAGCATTGACATATCAGGTCCCTACCCACTCACCCAATCAGGCAACAAGTATCTTCTGCACATAGTAGACAAATACTCTGTTTGGCCGGAAAGTTACCCGCTTAGCGATGCCTCGTCACAGTCAATTACACAAATATTTTTACAAGAATTCATTCCCAGGCGTGGATGTCCAAAACGAATCATATCAGACAACGGTAAACAGTTTGTCGGCAACCCATTTAAAGCCACCTTACACAAGCTGAATATTGAACATACTACCACCAGTTATTATAATCCAAGTGGGAACGGCAGAAATGAACGCATGCATGCCACCCTGCATGACATTATTAGCAAATATATCAAAGGGAACCACCAATACTGGGACCTGTACATTAACCAAGCCCTTGAAGCCATCCGAGTAAATGTGAACTATACCACAGGAATGTCACCATTTTACATGCTATACGGAAGAGAACGAACCTCCTTCGCCCACAGCGAAAATACATGGGTGAAGACCCCATAGAAATAATTCTTAAAGAAAAGCACAAAGCTCACCAGATTGCACAACGAAATACGCAGAAGGCATTTTACAAGAAACAGAAATAACATGATAAATCAGCCAAGCTACCAACCTTCAAAATAGGAGACCGAGTATACTACAAGAAACATGCCCGCAGTTCAAAATTCGACGACCGATGGTTAGATGGCTACAAAATTATGGAACAAACTACGCCTGTAAACCTCATTATCTGGAATGAAGAGAAACAACACAAAACAAAAGCTCACGTAAAACAACTCCAATTTGATAATCACCGACCCATTCCGCCTCTGACGACAAATACAAGACCAGTCAGAAAAGCTACCCTACACTATAATCCATCCAGTACAGAGTCGTCTGACTTATCAGAATCAGAAACAACAGACTCTGAGTCCTACCAGTATGACCACGTACCCAGACCACCCACAGATGAAATACAACGAGCAAGACAACAAAGGGATTCGTCCGAAAGTGAAGAAGACATTCCACCACTTGAATTACGTAATCGACTACAAGACAGAGACCTGCGCATTAGAAACGAAGAAATCATGCCACAGACGTCACAAGATGACAACACCAAGTCAACTTATATCCCCACTCAAACTTACTCCCGCAGTGATAAATCGTCAGTTGATACGTATCACACTCCCAGTTCAGGCAATTCAGGTTGGAATACCAGTGACAAACAAACAATGCTATATCAAAAGAACAAGGTCGGTTGTCCCGAACGAATAGATCCAGAAGAAACCATACCTAAGCAGATTCTTGAACCGTATACCAGCAATCTTTATAGCGACGATACGCAACAAGAAATGAGAAACAACAGTTTCGACCCCAGTCCGGTTTTGTCAGACCCCAACGAAAACAATGACAGAGAAATGGTGGATATATATGAACGAGAAACAGACATTGATTCGCCAGACCCAGCCAGTACTATTGAAACCAGTGATGCGGATAGCACCTTATTTGTACCGGTCAGCTCCAGTGTCAAACGCGCCTATATAACAGAATCTGATGACTCACCTCCTACCACCAAGATTCCTCGCATGCCGCAAAACCTTGTACGACGAAAAATTATGACGAAACGTAGGAACGTTTCGAAATCACACCAAGCGGTATTAGCCACGCATCCCCAGGCCACATCACAGTCGGTACCAGTTTCTTCAGCGTACCAACACCCTGTCAACATCAACAGTGTACCGATTGCATTACCCGCCATAAACAGTGTCAACGTACCGCAGAACCAGGTCAGGCGAAAAATCAAGGCGAAACATATACCTACTTACAAATCAAAAGATGTGCCTGCTGCACATCCCCAATCTACAGAAAAATTATCAGCGCCTTCGTTGATGTCCTCAGCGCCCCAACACTCAGCCAATGTTGTATCACCCACTGCACCCACGTTTACTCAATATGATCCTCGCCTAACCAGTCGGGACATTGCAAAGTTAGAGATGGCAGCACAACTAAAGGACCTACTACTAAAGCTTTGCTAAAACACGCCCAAGTGTTTATGTGCATGCTCATCCCTTGCACAGTCAACGCAAATGTGAACTTACTGTTTAACAATGTTCTAACTTTCCCATGTATTCTATTTTCAGACTATGTTCTAATTGACAGTTCTAATGACTTGCTTCCAGTGTGAGATGACAGAACCATAACCAGCAACTGTTTTCCCAGACAAATAGTGAGAGCTAGATACTCCAAGAACAGCCCACAGATGATTCTAATTAGCAGTTTTTTAATGGTGAAATAAAGTTAAAACAAAATCACAGCCTTGCTATTTGCAATCACACACATGACACGTTAAATTAGTTAGACAGTTCTGATGTTAACTTCTTCTTCTTCCGTCCTTAGCCAAAGACCGACCAAGCAGTCAGAGGCCATCACGCCTTGTGGCGTCTTAAGGGCAACAGCAGATTGATTTTCTCTGTTGTAGTTTCCCATCACGCCTAGCGGCGTCTTTAGGGCAACAACAAATAGATCCATCTGCCGTTGTTTCCGTAATCGGTGTGACAAGCCAACGGGTGATCAGCCCATTGGGCGATGTTAACTTACACCATCCCATTTATAACATATGTGTCATGCTGATTTTACTATGACATTAATCTATGATCACTTTCCACATTTCCTAAACTCGACTTTTATCCTTGCAAATCCAAGATTCCAGTGATTTCCTTTTCATGCATCTTAGTGCATCTTCTCGCAGACACTTTGCACTAGTAGTCCTGTTCTTACTTTTACTATCCTTTTTACCTAATGCCCATGCCACTAGACTTGTCAATTTTATTAATATTCTATTGAACCTACCATTACATCTTGTAACAAATATTAATAATTCACACCATCATCAAGATTGATACCCATATGTCATTATATATATCTTTCCTCCCACAGGTGTATTTATTTTGAGTAATGTAAAGGAATTTGTTTAAAAATATTGCATCTAGCAAAATAGATTGCATATTCCATCTTTAACAACCATTATAAGATTTCCCCACTTCACTTCTCACACCTTTTTCTTTGTATCATTCCGAGATGACATTCAGAACTTATAAATTCGTTCGCCAAGTTATATCTTCATTCGTTTGAATTACAATATTTTTGTAATCCGGAGATAGTCTATTTTCCCTCCATTCTTGACGACTCCACAGTATACTATCCTTTTACTTGTTCTGAACAGCGTAGCTAATATTTCTACCCATTTGCACTTTTACTTCCTTCATAGCCCCACTCATAAATAATTATATAAGATATTAGAAAATGCTCATGTTACAGATTTATAATTAAGATAACCATGAAGTAGAGTCATAAAGTTGTCAATGAAGAAGAATGATACTAATATTATACTATAGAATAGCATAATTACAAAAGGTTGACATACATCACTGCTGATGCACACCATTGTACCACCCTGTTACGGTGTTATTTTAAATGACGGCGTCTGCTAGGGTTTAGCAGTGCGCAACGTTTGGGGTCAATAACATTAATAGAATATGTCGATATTTTACGGTATACTGAACGCGAAATATATGCTAAGATTATGACGCATTCGCGTTGGGAAGGTCACGCTTGGTGACTTGGTTACATGGCCCTTGTTACGCTATCCGTCAAGCAGAGAAGTCGTGTCTTGTATGTCTTCCAAGGAGAGGCTTAGTATATAGCCGATATATGAATTCAATATAGAACTCAGGGTCATTTCAGATATTAATCTAAGTATGAGATTATTAAGTAAAATATCAAGCCTTCTGTTCTGAGTCCACATGTATTGACGTTCATATAAACGATATCCGAAAATCAGAAATGTTGATATGGGCAATCACTAAGTTGGAAAAGTTCTTGCTTGGATCAACATTTCTGATCCAGACAGATCAGAAATCTGTGGCAGCATTACGTCGTTCAAACCATAAAAGTCCAAAGCTTGCACGATTTGCTATCGCGCTGCAACCCTATGATTTCGAAATAGAATCGATACCAGGAACTGAGAATATAATGGCCGATACGTTGTCAAGACATCCTACGGATTCTGAATGAATATTACTATTTCATGAAAATTTGCTGACTAATCAAGCATTACATTTGCAATGAACGGTATTAAGGCTACGTCAGAATATACAACACTTCAGTTGGACTTCCTACTTAAATGAGGAAATTTCGAAATAAACTATTGTGATCAAAATATCAAGTTTTACAGATCGGTTGAAAATTTGGACTTCACTTGGACTTTGCGTATCACTCATTTCGATTGCAAAGTAGTAAAAAGGAACAATCTCTGATATAGACTGGACAAATACGGTGATGACTTATTCAAATTACGTTCAAAATTTCAATAAAGGAACTAACGACGATTGGATCATCATATCAGAATTCGATAAGATGAACTTTGTGTCTTAATGAACTTTCATACAAGTCATTAGGATGTAACAACGATTGGATCTTCATGTCCGATATTGTTAAATTTGCTAGCTATTAAATTAATATATAATAAAATAAAGTTGAAGTGTGATGAAATAAAAAAATAAAATAAAATATACTAAGAAAAGATGAAACAAAAGAATATCACACCAATTAAACCTTTTAAATAGTCTAATTATTAAGGTGATAGATATTAGATTATGATATTTCATATGTATAGTTAAAATGTATTGCGTTAATTTAATTAGGTATCTATCCTTATACTTCATTGTCACACGCATTACTAATTTAATGTATACTTTAATATTTAGTTTTAATTGTCCGTACTTCTCAATTTTTATTTCTTTTTCTCTCTGATACTATTTCTCATTTTCTTTAATTAGATATTAATTAGTTAGTACCATACTTACATATTATAATTAATTATTTTAATTTTAATTAGTTAGAATAATTTTAATAACACCTCACATTCATAGTTAGTCAATACATTCTTCTTCTTCTTCCGTCCTTAGCAACCGACCGTCAAAGCAGTCAGTGGCCATTACGCCTAGTGGCGTCTTAGGGCAACAGCAGATAGGTTTTCTTTGCCATTGTTTCCCATCACGCCTATTGGCGTCTTTAGGGCAACGGCAAATCAATCCATCTGCTGTTGTTTCCGTAATCGAAGTGACTGGCAAACGGGGTAGTCAATACATACATCAAATTAATTAGTTAATTAATTAATGACAGTGACATTTCTTTATTTAATATAAGTTATATGTATGATATGACGTTGATTTTATTATAAGATATTACTGACATGACCGCGACACTGTTCTAGATAGAACATCGTAGGCCATACGTCGGGTTTTGTTAAATTTTTGATAATTTTATTAATATTGTTCAAGAAAAAAAAAATCTATCTAATAGATTTTTCCCCCCGTCTGACAGGAAATCTGTTACGGTGTTATTTTAAATGACGGCGTCTGCTAGGGTTTAGCAGTGCGCAACGTTTGGGGTCAATAACATTAATAGAATATGTCGATATTTTACGGTATACTGAACGCGAAATATATGCTAAGATTATGACGCATTCGCGTTGGGAAGGTCACGCTTGGTGACTTGGTTACATGGCCCTTGTTACGCTATCCGTCAAGCAGAGAAGTCGTGTCTTGTATGTCTTCCAAGGAGAGGCTTAGTATATAGCCGATATATGAATTCAATATAGAACTCAGGGTCATTTCAGATATTAATCTAAGTATGAGATTATTAAGTAAATTAAATGATGGAAGGAGAATCGTATTATGATTCAATTTGTAGCTGTCAAGAACTCATGCGCTCATTTCTGGCTGTTGACTACAGCAGCGCATGTACATAGCCATGATGTTCATCTGACATATTGTTTTGACACGGACGGATACTTACTGGTATTATTTGGAATTTATTGTTATGCTGAACTGTACATGAAGTTTTGTGAATGTCAGATATCGTTTATATGAACGTCAATACATGTGGACTCAGAACAGAAGGCTTGATATTTTACTTACGTTTCGGGTTTGGTTCCACAGCTGTTAATGTTTACGTTTTTTCTCAGCACGATAACTCTCCCACAGGGGAAATCAACTAATGTACAATATGCAAATCAGAACGTCGAAGGGATGTTCTTACGGTCAGAGCTAACCATCAATAACAAACATTAACTACGTCAAGAGAGTGACTTTAATATTCAATAAATAATATAAGATGAGGAACCAGAAACACCCGTCACACACCCCCACAAATTGTTGACTGTTGTTCAACGCACCCTACCTGTACTACAAGGTGAAACAGAATACTGCCACTGATTACTCCCACTGCCTTTACCCAATACCAACGACATCTGCGCATGCTGATTCTGCAGATCAAAATATGATTGACAGCATTTGTGTATGCTAACCCCAGAAATAAAACATTGCTACTTTTCCCTAACACTGATGGTGACACACGAGAAAAAAGAAGCACCTCTTTATGAAGGTTGCCTGTGACACATAGGTTTCACTGTATGATAATACAAAGGATATTTTTGAGATGAGGCTTATGCATGAATGCCCCATGTTATATATGTTCCTTACTAATAATATAGTCTTTTCGTGATAACGAAAGAAAGACGTCAAATTAATTGGAAAATCTTATGGATTTCTACGGACAAAGAACAAGTCATAGAAACAGAGGATTGCAACATAATGGAACCATACGAGATTTAGATCACCCATAGACAAAGGATATACAAATGGATCATGAATATCCCATGGAACCACAGATGTTATAGACACAATAACAATAAAATAATAATGGAGAGAAATGAAAAAAAAATTGGTATACACCGAAGATAAGAGACTATAAGATACATCCACATATGTCCTTGCTTTTGTTCATTGCCTTTGTATTATGAACATGGTTGTATAGCAAATGCCTATTGCTTATTATGAATCAAAGTATGTTGTATGATAATTGAAATAATGTAAGATTTCAATAGACTAACAAGATTATAAATTGATCATCTAGCTGTAGCAGCAGATGCTATAAACACCACATGGTTCTGAAAAACCTTCGACCTACGAAGGCAGAACTGGTGTTGACACTATAAATAATGTAAAATAACTTTTTATTGATTGCATTTTGTCATAAAGTTATAACATTCATGTTGATAATTCCATAAACGATTAATGATTGTGTTATTGAAATATTGTTAGACGTGATACATGGGGAGCTACTAATGATGAACTCCCGGTATAAACAAGAGGACTAGGAAAGGTCCACACCTATGAAATATTGGAGCGCCACATATATATGGAGAATATGGGATTTATGAAAAAAAAGAAAGGAAATACTAAACTGTATACAAGGATTAACCAGAGATAACGGATACATAATTGTCAAGGTTACCAGGTTATTTCAAATATAAATAAACAAGTACAAGTCATGAGATTTTTAATCATTTTATTTGGTACATTATAATTGCTTATCAGAATAAATTGCTACATTGAGGTTTGAAAATATTTATATACATGTCTGAAATTGTTTCCTATATGCAATAATAAATAACAAAAGAAAGCATGATGGATCACCACGGATAAATTAACTGACTTATACAATTGGATCGTCATTTGCAAAGATGATGTGGATATTTTGAAAAAAATGGGAATACTTTCTACTGCAATATACATGGAGTGCTTACTCAATAAATAAGTTAGGACCAAAACTTATTGGAACACCAGGAGTGAAAATAACAGAAAGTTTTTTGAACCACTCGGAGTATTAGGATATGGAAAAAATAAAAGAAACGGATATTATATAACATTCTTCCCCAACCATGTCAAATAGAATGTCCTCAACCATATTTGTGAATAGACTAACATTGAATTATGCAAATAATAGATTTTATTGTTCATATTCCCAATGTTGCCACTCCTCACATTTTTGAGTGACGACTTTATGGATGTTTTGAAAATGTTGTTGACCAGTGTTGCCAATTGCAAAATTTGATGAAAAATGTTATGGTATGCTAGACAGCTTAAAAATTTTTTTGAAGTTGATGTCCAATGCTAAGTTTTTTTTAAATAGAAGACGTTCTCAAATAGACATAGGACCCCACTGTAGGAATTAGATTAAATTTTTCCGAAACATTTTGGACTTAGAAAATAAATAAAAAAATAAAAAAATTTTTGATTTGTCTGAAAATTTTTTTAACTTAGAAAATTTTGGGATATTTTTGGGATATTGATAGTATACAAATGTCTCCCTACGGGATACATTTGCAGGGCCCCGGGATCTGTATGTAGCCGTGTATATCGGGATTTCTTCAGAAATAGACTATACCCTACCAGTGACGGAGGAAGCACAGATTAGCATAATAAATAAAATCTTATAAGAAACAGAGAATAAAATAAATCTTGACACAGATTTTTAATTAGGCTTGCTTCGCTTCGTAGATGCCAAGGATTGGTCATGTGATATCCCCAACCAATCGTAAGGCTCAGTATTTTTCCCCAGCAAGAATCAGAAGCGACGCCATTTAACCAGTCGAGAATTCAGAGCGGTCTAGAAAGGACATGTCTGTTCCTGCTCAGTGTATTTCTAGTTTGAGGAGATCAACTTCGCACTTAAATAGCAAAAGTGTATTTCGAGATGTAGTGTGATTTGTTTGTGAATTCAATACACTTGTAAGTATTAATAACAAACTGAATGCATAGCTGTTAGAGCTCACCGTCATAACTGAAACAGAGCTACGCTCGAAGATTTGGTTAAAATGAAAACCCAAGCATATATCTAAATCTTTTGCCAAGGAAGAAGGTCCTTATGTTGAGAAATATTAAACTTAAGGAATACCAAGAAGTAAAAGAAAGCTTGGATCAATAAATCAAACTGAAGAGATGGGATAATGTCGTCGAACCTAGAAAACATTAACCAAATGAAGGAACACTAGAAAGATAGAGGAGTCGCGCCATGTTTTGCAAATTGAAAATGATGAAAAGATGCAAAAAGGAATATTGCATCAATGAAATAATATATTGACATTTTATATGCATTTGCTTATTACTGTGAACATGCCATTGTTCAAGAACTTGTTACAATTGACTTAAGCCAGCTCCTGTTCATCATCATCATCTCAACCCATAACCCGTCATGGGTCGTAGGGGTGCCATGGTGGAAGCATCAGCAGACAGGGTCCTCCACTGCTCTCTATTCTCAGCAATGCGTACAAGTGTGGAGAAACCGTGTCCTGCCCATTCTTTGATGTTATCAGCCCAGGATTTTCTTTGCCTTCCTCTTCTCCGTTTACCTTCGACTGTTCCCTGGAGGATCGTTTTCGAAAGGGAGTCATGACGAGTTACATGCCCAAACCAGGCAAGCTTTCGACGTTTCACTATTGACAAAAGTGGTTCTTGATGGCCTGCATAGGTGTTTATCTTCTCTCTAACATAGACATTTGTTTTGTGCTCTTTATAGCAAATGCGCAAAATTCTTCTGTAACATTTATGCTCGAAAGCCTGAATCCTTCGCTCCGTATCTGCAGTGAGTGTCCAGCCCTCACACCCATACAAGAGAATAGATAATACAAGTGATTTGTATAATTTGATCTTCACAGGAAAACTGATGTTACTTTTCCAGATCACATTCAACCTTGTCATGGCAGCTGAGGCCATCTCAAGTCTTGTCTTGATTTCTTTATTTGATCTTCCATCACTACATATAGTTGACCCGAGATATTTAAAGGTGTTAACTTCTTCTAACGTTTGCCCATTTAACGTAATGTTGGTCGGAACATGTTTCTTATGGCTATTCACCAATATCTTGCTTTTTTCTATATTAATTTCCATCCCATATGTTCTTGTTACTTTCTCCAGTCTAGAGGTAAGGTCTTGAAGTTCTGATTCTGTTCCAGCTATCAGATCAATATCATCAGCAAAACGTAGATTACACAGAGGTCGGCCTCCAATCGATATGGTTCAGCTCCTGTTGAAGGCTATTAAAAGTTGTTTCATTGAAAACAAATGCTGTTGAAGAATTATTGTCCAAGTTGGAAAATTATGATGAGAATTAAACCCATTCCAATTAAATTTGCTATCCTACATCAATAAGAGAAGAAAATCGAACATGGTAACCCTAATTAAGGAGAGAAATCAAGAGCTCTAGCGGATAGGCTAGTACCACATCTACTCTCTGTTATAAAAAAAGGATGATCTGAAAATAGAAGATACTGTATGTAACTTCAGTCCTCAGGAACATTAAGATACCTGCACTGCCATAGGATTATATATGGTGCCGTTCCAGTCCTAAGGAACACCGGCACGGCTACATAATTATATATGGTGCCTTGAGACCAGTCTCCTGTCCACAAGGAAAGCCACACACACAAGCCCCACGGTCACAGCTGTCGTGATGAGATTTCCTTGCTTATCTCTTACTAATGTAATATTGTTTGCACCTCGTTTTCTGCTGATGGTTTTAGTTATTTTGTATACTGTGCTTTGTTCATTTCTCAGTGCTGCCTCTTCTGCCTGTCTTGCAAGATCGTCTAGGAAATTCTTTTTGTTGGCTCGGGTTTGGCGTTTAACTTCCTTGTCCAGCTGAATGTACTGTTTGCTATATAGTTGCTTTAACCTGGGGGAATTCGCTTCTGTTTCTTTCTTTTCATTTCCTTTCTCATCGTTATGGTGCTTAATGTTTCTGGTGTTATCCAGTCTTGCTTCTTCCTTTCCTGGAATCCCAAGCATGATTTGCTGCTTTCCTTATAAATTGTCCTTTGTTCATAGAAGGCTATATTTCTGCAAATCCACACTTCTCTATATTCTGCAAAAATGTAAGTACCTGAGTTTCAATGCATGGAGTTTTTTTGGGAATGATGTTGAGTATAACTGCTGTATAAAATATATACTTCTGTTTGTTGTATTGTTTTGTAATGTCTTAGAATACACGGCCAAATTTACCATTTGGTCTCACCGCTATATCCAACGACTCAAATAAGCCAGGATATGGACAACTTTATATTTTCAATTTTGCTGAAACAACAACAAAACGGCTTGAAAAACAATCAAACCCATAATGCAACGAATTAATGCAACAATAGCTACGACAAATTAACCCATTTGCTGAGTCATATAAACAAATACATCAAATAACCCAGGTCAATCCAACAATGAATGTGCGTATGGTACTTATAGGAGACATGGACTTAGTTAAGACACGATAAAATGCACCTTCATCCAAAACATAGGTTACTGCAATATTTGTTGGCGAAGACGGGGAACTACCAGCAAATAGAGACATATGCATATATCCCACAGGTGACTGCTGTAGAATTATATCACAGCTAAACAAAAATGGAGACTCTATGGTATATCTGTTGCTATTCCCGTGCGGAGAGTGTGGTTGGTACAGAAAAACTGCAGCACGCAATAGAGAGAAGAACCATAAAACATATCAGAGTGACACAGTAGCAGTTCATTGCTTAAAGACTTGCATTGAGACCTATTTTTAGCCTAATTCATAGCAGTGGGAAATTATTTCAGCAATATATTGTAGACGCCTATGTGAAGACTGAAGGATCTAGATTAAACTATTTACACCATAATCAGAAAGATCTACGAGTGGAAATGTAACGTGGACTATTGGATGCAGTAGAAGCAAGAGCTCACCAACCAACAATTTGGTGATTGTGCTGGACTAGGAAAACTTGCAAATGTTGTTGAGACTAGCTAGGCCTGTTCTCGCTTTATTCATTTTAATATCCTTGCTTGTTCCGCCGTCTGGTGTTACTTTGCATCCTATGTAAGTAAATGCGCCTGTCTGTTCTAGTTTCTGGTTCCTTATTGTTATTGGCCCAGGACTGCCCACATTGAGTGTCATTACCTTGGTCTTCTTCAGAATGAAGTTCAGACCCACCTACTGGCTAAACTTATTTAGTCTATCGGGTTTTTCTTGGATGTGTTGATGTGAATGTGCGAGTAGTGCAATGTCATCTGTATATTCCAGGTCTTCCAGTGTAGAAAACGTTGTCCATCTAATTCCTCTTGGGCTGCCCTCTGTTGTCTGGCGCATCACTCAATCTATGGCTGTCAAAAATAATTTTGTTGATAAGGGGCATCCCTGCAGTGCTCCTGTTTTCACTTCGAAAGTTACATTACTCAATCCAACACTGCATGTAAAGTTAGAATAGATAATTATCCTGCCTAGTATTTTACTGGGAACTGAGAGGAGAGTAATTCCTCTCCAGTTGTTGCAGTCTGCATGGTCACCCTTCTTTGGCAATTTGACAATTATTCCTTTACTCCACTCTGTTGGTGTTGTCTCAGTTTTCCAGACTTGTGCAAACTGTGGTTCTAATAGTTGTGCAGCTAGTTCAAGGTCTGCATTAAATAACTCAGCATTTAGATTGTCGTGAACAGGCGCTTTTTCTATTTGTTAACCCTTTGATAGCTGTGATGATTTCTTCTCTTCATGAAATGTCTGTATTTACGTCTAGGTCACTTTCAGCCTCAGGAACATTCAGCTTCGTCTCTGGTGGTTATTTATTCAGTGTTTCCCTGAAGTGCTCTGCCCATCTTGTCTCCTGCCCCTATGCTGTGGTGATGAGATTTCCTTGCTTGTCTCTTACTACCGTTATATTATTTGCACCTCGTTTTCCACTGATCGCTTTAGTTATTTTATAAACTGTGCTTTATTCATTTCTCAGTGCTGCCGCTTCTGCCTGTCTTTATAATGTAAGACTGGTTTAAACTTGCGGGGAGTTCGTCTTTTTCGAAAGTTTCCTGCAGCCCTAGTAGGTGAATAAAACTTAACTTACAGGCCATCTGGAACAGTGTTTTTTTGTTTTTTTTTGTTTTGTTGTTGTAATGTATCTAATGCGGACTGTAGGTTGTTTAATGTGAGGGGTTCGTACAAGAGGTTTTTCTCTTGGGCACTCAACCGTGAGGTTTAAGCTGGATGAAATTCTTCTACTGGTGGGTGTGTGGAATTAAATGCGTATCTTCGTAACCCTCCGCTCCCCAAGGAGCAATGGCCTTCAACAAACACATGCCAAGTCCTCCTGTCACGTGCCATCATCTCAAGTTCTTTCCACGTTTTCCTCGTCATTTTCACCTCTGTTTCCGGATATCTTCTCCATGTGCTTCTTTGTTTACCTCTGCCTCTCTTGCCCTGGGGGTTCCAGAACAAGGACTGCCTTGTAATGCTATCAACAGGTTTCCTCAGTGTGTGTCCTATCCATCGCCGTCTATGACGATATTGCCTCGCCTGCTTTGTGCGAGCAGTGGCTAAAACTCAAGAGTATCTATTATAGGCTTCAATGGAGTCTTATCTTTACACAAGATTACTCTTTGCAGAAATGTAGATAGAAGAGCAGTAAAGCTTCTGTCACATGGGAGTCTTCCAGGATATTCAGATAAGCAAAAACAATGCTCCTCGGTCCGCCCGGAATCCGCACTGGACCTCATCCAACCGTGGCCCAGCCAGGCATCGGAGTCTCCGCCCCCAGGACTTCAGAGCAGACCTCACCAGGGACACCGAGAAGGGACATGCCTCCGTACTCTCCACACCGTCGACTGTCACCCTTTTTGGAAATCGGTGTCACAATGGCAATCTCCCAATCCCCCGGCATGGCCCCGCTGCATCACGCTGCCCGCAGGACCCCCAAGAGTAACAGGTCGCCCGATGCCCCCATGCACCCAACGGCCCCTGGTGTCACACCACCATGCTCTGCCGTCCCGCCCATCCCGACCCTCTCCAGTGCTGCTCTCAGCCAATCCATCCCCACGTCATCCCCACCACCATTGCCCCCGCCACCTCTGTGCCTGTGGCCATGTCGCGAGAGGTTTGGATGTTATTAAAATAAAAGATATCCTGGACAAATAGATGTATCAGATGATACCAGGATAGTGCCATATAAGAGACTAGTCTTAAAAGAAATATCCCTTCTCTGAAAAGAGTAAGGGTGTATCGACATCAAAGTGGGGTCACGCTATGTAAACCTGCAGGTATGATGATAGTGTTGGGTCATGAAGAACTATCTGCTACCTCTCCTGATCCCACAATGATTAATGGTTATCTATATACTTTTGTTTTAATGGCTAGTTATATAGGGGTAAATTGAATTATTATATGTAATAAATCTCAATACAGAACATTAACTTAATAAGAATTATTAAGCAAGACTGACTGAAATTATTTACAATTTATTTGTCCTCTACTGATTTATTTTTTTCGGTCAGGAATTCTCAAAAAATGAAATTAAATGGTATTTACAACATTAAATAAATAATATGGAATGCATTTTTCCATAATGAATAAAATGGGAAAGGTAAGGTGTTAATGTTAATTCCTCTCTTTCCTAATACCATGATCACTGTCACTGGACTGTAGAATTCACTTTATTGAACAAATATCTTTCATATCTCATCATAAAATGTCTTTTAGTATGTATGGTTTTTATAACTTTATTAGTGTCTGGTTGTGCTGTACAGGGGAACTAGATTCCACCTATCTTATTAGATGATGATCTGCATCCAACAGGCCAGGGTAACACAAACTGCAACTCCAGGCTGGGAAACTTGGTATGCCTCTATGTTTATTAAGGGCTGTTAGCACCAACAGACTTCCTCTCAGTGGATGGTTTTTACTTCGTAATATCGAGACAGAACCTGGAATGATAGATAACCGCATTCCATGTAGGTTCCAGCACCACTCCACACATACACACACAGCATCACATATAGACATTAATCAGATATTGTGCTAACAGTTTGCATTGGACATATAACTTCATTTCTCTTACAGCCAGTTCCACGTGATTATTCATTTCCTGTAAACATCCTATGATAGAGCCCTTAGCCCATGATTGGCTTCCATACAATGATTTGGTTAAGTACCAAATAGCAAGTGACAACTTGATTACATTATGCTAACAATTCCTGTGCTCACAACTTATGTTCGTGAACAGTGTGTAATTCCACGATGAAATACTCATTCAAATACCCTATTAAAACTTACAGTCGTAATTTTTGCCCCACTTACAAATATTCTACACATTTTTCATTGCTGGCTTTCGTTTCCAGAATCACACACGTTTCCAAGTAAGCCGGCGTGGCAGCAACACACTATTCCTGTAGTTTCACTTTCTACACATCACCGAACACATAAGCGGGTATACACAGGCAAATAATCAACAATATATACAAATCTATATATCTTTCTTACCATTAGGCAATAATACACAAGCTGATACAGGCTTTCAATGGTGAATTTAAGTCTGCTCTAGATCAGAACGGCAAAAGACTGTGCAGTTACAGTTTGCGCTCGATTCATGTAGCTTGGTATTTTCAAATATAGTGGCGGAATCCCCTAAGTCCCAGTTCTATATATAGCGCCGTGTCCGCTCAATCGGAAGAACGGTTCAAATGTGTGTTCAAGAATCAAAACCTACACGTTTTTCAGCTTGCCCGTATAATGTGACTAAGTTTAAATATTCTATATCTAACTTATTACTGGGCCAATTTTAATTATTCAAAGTGATATTTAAACTGCTAATTTATCTCTATCTTTCTATATCTTTGTTGTTTAGCTATTACATGGCATTTAAATCTATGCAGTCTTTAATTAGCTAAATCGGGAACTATCCTGAGGTAGAAATATCACTAAAACCAATTTTTCTCTTTAATGAATTAATATTATGAGGCCGTCTTTGTACCTACTTATTAAATAATATCCCAGATGTTATAATAGATATATATTTCCTTTTATAGATCGCTATTCTTTAAGAAATAAAATAACTCCTTCCCATAAATTACACAGAATAGGCCCTTTCTGTCAAACATAAAAGGTTTCTTATCACTACCAGAAAAAGGAGGGATTCTATTGGTTGTTAAAATTGTACTGTTTATCTTCGATATTTTCGAGCGGTAAATTTGGCGTGTTGTTAGACAGATTCAAAATACGACATAGCTCCCCCGTTAAAAAAGCGTTAACCACTAGTGAATCTTTCATGTCTGTATTGCAATCACGTCATATTACGCCAAATTGAATTTCACTCTGCCTTAGTGTTATCCTGGTTTCCTGCAGGTGGGTCAGTTCAAGTAGACACTACTCAAGAAATCTGCCTCAACCCTATGTGATCTAAGAATAATCTTCTGTTGTGTTAACAAACAGCACAGGTGCTATTGTCTGTCAAATACTGAATATCAATCAATATTCACCATTATTCTTCTCTGAGTCTGTTCAATGACACGTCCAGAGTTTTTAGATGTTCCTCAAGGTTGCAATATTTATGAGGAGGAGATCTATAAAATTGGTGATTGCTGAGTTACGTAAGGGATCCAGTAAATTCCTTATCATCCTGGATAAAACACTCGGAGTATTTTTCCAATCCAAAAAGCAACATATGAAATCATAGTACCCCTCCGAAGTGATCACAGCCAACAATGGTCTGAGCTCAGGCTCGAATGGAATTTGGGAAAACCCTGTAATAATATTCGCTAATGGCTCTTTCACTTTCCTGCAATTCAGGTAGAGTCCATTTTCACCAGGTGTTTTCTCAGCTTAATGTCACTGGCGATAATATGTAATATGCGGAAATGAATTTCCTGCACCAAGAATCAATTCTCCCTTTACCATTTGTTATAATATATTCTCAGTCCATGTCCGTACAATACTTCAACTGGACTGTGTATAGGGCTGGCCAACTACCACTGTCACCGGTTCCCTTTTATCAGGCTAATGCGAATGGCACTACGCTGATGTTGGCTGTGCTGTCAAATTAGCACACACCAATCGTCCGCTACCAGTTTTCTTGGGGATTCCCCGTCTTGTTGCTGGCAAGGCCGGCCTATTAACCTCCCGGCTATTTTTATCCAATTCCCTGAATTCTGATTCAATTTGGGCCGGGGTGGACTGGTTTGTGTTCATGTTTACTCTCGGTACCATCCGAAGAGTTGCCAATGTAACTGGTTTTATGGAAGACGGTTGGTGAACTGGCGCCATCCTATCCACTTTGTCCACCTGTTTATGTTTATTTTTATTTTCAGGCCTATGTTTGCCACAATGCTTTTCTAAGACCTGATTATTTTCCCAACTTGGGGATGTCACCTTGCTACATTGTGCACAGGCCTCCACAAATTGTGCAATGTCCGCAGCTACGCCTGGCCAATAGAATTTCACAGATGCTCTTTGACAGGTGGTACCAATTTTGATATGTCCACCGTCTGGTACAACATGTGCTTGTGCCATAACTTTTTCTCTATAACTCAATGGCAGTACTAACTGTCCATATCCTTTTGAATTTGCTCCTGCTTTCCTGTAGAGCAAACCATCCTTTAAATAAAATTCTCCTTTCTTAGGGGTGTTATGGCTATTTGGCAATTTGCCAAAGCAAGGTTTTAACGTTTTATCTTTGGCCTGGGCCTTTCTCATCTCTTTTGGATGAATCTTTAGTGGTATTCCCTCCTCCTTCCTAGGGCTAGACCTGGTCTGGAGCGTTGCCATGATCACAGGTTTTCTAGGTTCACCCAAGAAGACATATTTCCTTCCTAACACCAGCGGGTAATTAGGATCATCACACACTGCTGCACTAATCACTCCTTCCACATAGCAAGTCTTGACATTGATTCTGGCTAGGGGAAGTGTCATGGTGGCTGTTCCCTATAATGCCCCTTGTATCTCCACTTTTCTTGTGGTATACTGGTCAGGGTGCACCAGAGTTGCACTCACAACTGAATCCTATTCCAATCCTGAATCGTAAAGGCACAAAACTTTAGTACCATTACACTTTACTTCTTCACATATGGAGAGATGTTTGAGGTTTGTCTGACTGTCTGTCAGGTCCTTCCTGCCCTTACCCACTGTTATCATGCATGCAGCGTGATATCGAGGAACTTTTCTACCACATTCGGTTGTATGGTGGTTGCTCATTTTGCATATTTTGCACCACCTACTTCCCTGTCTGTAGGGTTTATTTTCTTGTACATTGGTTTTGTGGGGTTCTACTACTATCTCCTTGTTTCTTTATAATGCCAGCTACTTCTTTCTGAGCTGCTTGATATCTCTCAGCAACTGTGAGAATCTCCCCCAACCTCTCTGCACCTTGTTCCATAAGAAATTTTCTCAGGTCTGGAGGCATGGACTCTCTTAACTGCTCCATCATGAACATTTCTTTTCGGTCTTGAGTCTTCCCAAGAGTAGTCCACTTCTCCAAGTAGGTTTCTAATCTTGCAGAGAATTGGTGGTAAGTCTCTCCAGACAGCAGCTTGGTAGTTCTAAATTTCTTTCTATAAAATTCTGCATTCTTTTCATACCTGACTAACAATGCCTGCTTCAGGAGGTCATAATCTTCTTGGTCTTCTCTACTTAGTTTAGAAAACCCTTCATAAGAAGTTCCTCTCAGCCCTTGTGATAATTTTAGGCTCCACTTCTCTTTCTCTAGGCCATAGTTAGTAGCTAATCTTTCATACCCACTTTAAAATGATTCAATATCATCTTCCTTCTCCACAAATGGGTCCAAGTGGAAATTCATGGCTGAATTTGAGGCGCCCTGACTTGCACTAGTATGTGAGGTAGTTGGGCTACTCCCATTTACTGCAACAGGTCCTTGAAGTTCCAGCTCTTTCAGCCTCAGCTCATGTTCTCTTTGCAATCGTTTTTCCTCTTTATCAGCTTCCATTTGCAATCTCTTTTCCTCAGCCTCCATCTGCAATCTCTTTTCTTCTTTTGCAGCCTCTATCTGCCTAGCCTCCCTATCAGATTCTAATTTCCTAACTTCCCTATCAGCTTCTAATTGTAACCTCTTATCTTCAGATTCTATTTGTAACCTTTTAGCTTCAGATTCTATTTATAACCTTTTAGCTTCATTATCTGCTTCTAATTGTAATCTTCTCTCTGCTTCTAACCTCTTATCTTCTCTGTCTATGAACTTATCACATTCAGTAGTAACATACTGAATAAGAGCGTCCCCACTAATGCCAAGGTCTTTTGCCGTCTGCACTGTAGCAGACCTAAATTTTGCTAAGTCTGCCATTCTCTAGCAATCTTATACAAATTATACACTAAATAGGGTATCACTATAGTAAAATATAACTTAATTAACTATAACCACTGACAGCTCAACCAGTCACCACAATTTGGTTAATTTTATTTATTGACTTTCTTTATCTTATTATATTATTACCTTATTCCTACTTTTACTCTAACTATCTCAAGTAAAGGCCACATGGTATGAATAAAATCAAGGAAGGAGACATCAGATGACGCGAGAGGTTTGGATGTTATTAAAATGAAAGATATCCTGGACAAATAGATGTATCAGATGATACCAGGATATTGCCAGATAAGAGACTGGTCTTAAAAGAAATACCCCTTCTCTGAAAAGAGTAAGGGTGTATCGACATCAAAGTGGGGTCAAGCTATGTAAACCTGCAGGTATGATGATAGTGTTGGGTCCTGAAGATCTATCTGCTACCTCTCCTGATCCCACAAAGATTAATGGTTATCTATATACTTTTGTTTTAATGGCTAGTTATCTAGGGGTAAAATGAATTATTATGTGTAATAAATCTCAATACAGAACATTAACTTAATAAGAATTATTAAGCAAGACTGACTGAAATTATTTACAATTTATTTGTCCTCTATCGATTTATTTATTTTTTTGGTCAGGAATTCCCAAAAAAGGAAATTAAATGGTATTTACAACATTAAATAAATAATATGGAATGCATTTTTCCATAATGAATAAAATGGTAAAGGTAAGGTGTTAATGTTAATTCCTTTCTTTCCTAATACTATGATCACTGTCACTGGACTGTAGAATTCACTTTATTGAACAAATATCTTTCATATCTCATCATAAAATGTCTTTTAGTATGTATGGTTTTTATAACTTTATTAGTGTCTGGTTGTGCTGTACAGGGGAACTAGATTCCACCTATCTTATTAGATGATGATCTGCATCCAACAGGCCAGGGTAACACAAACTGCAACTCCAGGCTGGGAAACTTTGTATGCCACAATGTTTATTAAGAGCTGTAGGCACCAACAGACTTCCTCTCAGTGGATGGTTTTTACTTCGTAATATCGAGACAGAACCTGGAATGAAAGATAACCGCATTCCATGTAGGTTCCAGCACCACTCCACACATACACACACAGCATCACATATAGACATTAATCAGATATTGTGCTAACAGTTTGCATTGGACATATAACTTCATTTCTCTTACAGCCAGTTCCATGTGATTATTCATTTCCTGTAAACATCCTATGATAGAGCCCTTAGCCCATGTGTGACAGTGGTGGGGGACGGGTAGTTGGGGGTTGCTGTTTAGGTCGAGAGTGTTAGGTTTAGATACTAGCTGGTCCGCTAGAGTTGGAGATTGCTCTCTACAGTCTTACAGGAGGTTTACCAGGTTCGGGATTATCCTCTAGGATGTTTTTGTTTTAGAGCAGCTGTTTTTATTTATTATATACCTGTGGCTATTAACTTATGATAGAATGATTCATTCACCTGATGGCCAACTGCAAGGATATGATTCTTGAACAGCATAGGGTTTGACAGAAATAACTTTTAATAGTCTTTTCTTGTAAAACTGAACTTGGTCAAATAACATAAATTCTTTGATACATGCATATGTACATCAGTTAACAATTAGTAGTAAAATATCTGGTACCATTTCATGAGTGCAAAATTTCCTTTGCACCTTTTCATAATCTCCATTATCTCATGTGACTATCTCCTTGTTTATTACTGTCTTGGGGCTACGTTGTGCATTTAGATTTTGTCCTTGCTAACATACTGCAGGCTCTTCAGTATAATCCCTTATGCAAGAGCTTTCCTTTTGAATCATGTGGGAATCCATAGCTTTAATGTTCTCCAATGCATAGAGCATTCTTCTTCAACAAGATATCAGGTTTCATTTTCTTATTAAATCTTCGAACCTAAGTCCGCTGTAGCCATGGCTGTGTGATCTATGAACCAAGTGAAATTCTATATTGTATAGTTACTACTTACAAGTATTCTGAAAACACAATATCACACAACATCCTAGAATGCACAATGGATAAAGAATTCCGAAGTTGATCTCTTCAACAAGGACTTTCCCGGCGCTAGAGTAACACGTCTGCTAACTTTCGTTTCTAAGTCCGAACTAAATGGCGTCTGTTCTACATTCCTGCCGGTAAAAACATGCTGAGCTCCTGATTGGTCCGGGAGTTCCCATGACCACTCTGTGACACTTGAAGCCACGCTTAGCCCCAATTTTAAAATGCATGTCATGTCTTCCTTAATCTTCGGTTTCTCATAAGAATTAATTTTATATGTTAATATAGTCTGTATCCGAAGAAATCACGGTATACGCGGCTACACATGATTGGCTTCCATACAATGATTTGGTTAAGTACCAAATAGCAAGTGACAACTTGATTACATTATGCTAACAATTCCTGTACTCCCAACCTATGTTCGTGAACAGTGTGTAATTCCAGGATGAAATACTCATTCAAATACCCTATTAAAACATACAGTCGTAATTTTTGCCCCACGTACAAATATTCTACACATTTTTCATTGCTGGCTTTCGTTTCCAGAATCACACACGTTTCCAAGTAAGCCGGCGTGGCAGCAACACACTATTCCTGTAGTTTCACTTTCTACACAACACCGAACACATAAGCGGGTATACACAGGCAAATAATCAACAATATATACAAATATATATATATATATATATATATATATATATATATATATATATATATATATATATATATATATATATATATATATATATATATACATATACATATACATATACATATACATATATATATATATATATATATATATATATATATATATATATATATATATATATATATATATCTTTCTTACCATTAAGCAATAATACACAAGCTGATACAGGCTTTCAATGGTGAATTTAAGTCTGCTCTAGATCAGAACGGCAAAAGACTGTGCAGTAACAGTTTGCGCTCGATTAATATAGCTTGGTATTTTCAAATATAGTGGCGGAATCCCCTAAGTCCCAGTTTTATATATAGCGCCGTGTTCGCCCAATCTGAAGCACGGTTCTAATGTGTGTTTAAGAATCAAAACCTACACGTTTTTCAGCTTGCTCCTATAATGTGACTAAGTTTAAATATTCTCTATCTAACTTATTACTGGGCCGATTTTAATTATTTAAAGTGATATTTAAACTGCAATTTATCTCTATCTTTCTATATCTTTGTTGTTTAGCTATTACATGGCATTTAAATCTATGCAGTCTTTAATTAGCTAAATCGGGAACTATCCTGAGGTAGAAATATCACTAAAACCAATTTTTCTCTTTAATGAATTAATATTATGAGGCCGTCTTTGTACCTACTTATTAAATAATATCCCAGATGTTATAATAGATATACTCGTATATTTCCTTTTATAGATCACTATTCTTTAAGAAATAAAATAACTCCTTTTCATAAATTTAACAGAATAGGTCCTTTCTGTCAAACATAAAAGGTTTCTTATCACTACCATAAAAAGGAGCGATTCTAATGGTTGTTAAAATTGTACTGTTTATCTTCGATATTTTCGAGCGGTAAATTTGGCGTGTTGTTAGACAGATTCAAAATACGACAGGCCATCACCTCTGATGCCTGACCCTGCTCACCATCAAGGAGCTCCGAGAAACATTCCCTCCATCCCTCCATCACCTCCCTCGGGGCAGCAAGCAGCCTGCTCCGCCTGTCCTTTGTATACCTGACAGGGCACTGCCTCTCCCTCCCCACGTTCCCTAGGGTCCCACTGAACAATCTCTTGCTTTCCCGCGCATCGTTCCCAGCCCCTCTGTCGCATAGAGATTTATGATCAATAAATTTTCTATATTCTTTTCTTTTCTACCCGTGCCCTCTACTTTATTATCGCTCTTTTATCCTTTTCCTGGGGTTTTTTCGCATTCGTTCGTTTGCGACAAAATAATATTTTCCCATTCAAACTTTCGCCTGTTTCTTTTCTCATTTAGAAACGCATTTATTGCATAATCGTGTCAGTCCCTGGTGGACGAAATACTGTGAATATTCGTTGTCGCCAGACATGATGGCAGACATTTCGTCTACATTTTCACCTGACACAGCGTTTCTTCGGCTGAAGTCTCGGCGTGAGGTGTGGAAACTGCCACCTGCAGAGCTCAGAAATGAGACTTATTGTCTGGCATTTCCATCTGACACGGCGTCCTTCGGCCAGTTTTCGGCCTGAGGTGGGGAAAGTGCCAGACATACATCGCCCAGAATAGCCGTATGTCGGAGAAGGCGTTAAGACGCGTATTGACAGGTTATTGCAGGCTTCTGAGTTAATGTGAAGTGTTAGGAGAAGGGGGAGAGACGGCGCTATTTCAGATTTTCGAAATAACGTGGGATCCTTTGTCTGGTTTTCAGATATCTTACCCGGAGTTAAACTGACTTCATTCATACTCCTAAATCTGCGGTAGACAGATCACTCGTGCTAGAAAATATCTTGTATATTGAAAAGTTCTTAGTTTCTTGGCAAAAATTTGCCGAGTTCTAGACTACCATTATATTGAATGACTCTAGTTCGTGGTTATTAATCTGTAGTTCTGTGTGGAGGTAATTATTATATATCTAGTATATTGAGTGATCTAGTGATAAATCGCTTATTTCATTTTACTAGTTAGATTGGTATGCAGAAGAATTTAAGATTAAGTCTGTTATATTCTCTAGTGACGTGTTTCAGTGGAAAGCAGAATAAATTATAATTTCTAGCTTAAACTCATGCAGCTATAAATAAATTTAATTTAACTGCTAAATACTCAGTCGAAAATATTTTTAAAACTAACTTAAAACTGCACTGATTCATCATTGAGTATTGACGAAATACGTATGTATTTCAAATTCATGATGATTGATTTTATGAATTATACCTTATTTCACGGGAGTTTTAAACGATAAGTCAAGCTCTCCGCTTGCAGTTTATAATGTAAGTTATAACCGAGAACATAGTATGTATAAGTATTTTAAATGTTGTTTTTTTCTTTATTCAATGAAAACTGGGGTAACCCAACTTTGCCAGCGTTGAGTACTGAGTAGTATCTGTGAAAAACATAAACATTTTATTCTTGAAGACTTGGGTGTGTAGGGTGAAACCTGTCTGGCATTGCATTGGCATCCAGAACGACAGAGTACCCATTCCATAAACTTTAATATTTAAATAAAGTAACGGGCCTATCGCGCCAGATTTAATTCTTCCTGAGAGAAACCTCAAGTACATTTCAGCCCTTGTGGCAAGTAAAATATTACAATCAATAAACATTCCGACGGAGTTGTGACTAGTATGTGGTGTGACCGAATAAAATCCTATACTGAGAGAAGGCAGTTACCTGACATTCCTAGTTACTAGAAATCTAAGCTATTGACACTTTGTTCGCTGTTAACGTTCGTACCTGGACAATTTTAATGTGACAGAACCAGATATCCCTAAATAAGAAATACCAAGGAAACGTTCCCTGAAAAAGGCGAATCCAACCTATCTTTTTGGAGCTGGGGTTCCCTTGGCCAATGTCTAACCCTGGAGATTCTGAATGTGCATGTCCTAAAAATTGTGTTTCCAGAAGCTGCTACAAAAGCTGTAAGTACGAATGAAAGCACGTAATCACGGCTGACTGAATAGAGTGAATGCAGGACTGAGTGATTCCTTTATTGTTGTATTTTGGCACCCATTTTTTTTTTCTTAAATTTCTTTATGCAAGTTTTGTTGCTAACAATATTTTTCCTTAGCATAGATCAAAGTCTGTTCATACCTTTAAAGGGAAATATTAGACTAAATCATATGTATTCGTGACTCTTTGGGGCTATCACTTTTCTTCTAACAGGACTGGGGGCTATACATCGAGGGAAAAGATCATACCAGTGGGTCTATCATTCTTGTAGCAATTCATTGACTTTATGACTATTTGTATATGTTTGATGTAACTTTATATGTTGTAATGGAAGTTTAGTATGATAATTAAACTTCCCATAAACTTATTCCAGTGTGTCAGTCAGTTCGTTCCCAATTATCTATATTTTTCCATTTTTTTTGTCATAGTTTCACGTCTGTGTGTCTATTGTAGTCACTTATGTGTGTGTGCATGGGAGGAATATATATATATCTTAACATATATATTATATTAGATTTGTCTGACTAATCAAACTCTGTGGTAGATGATAGGCTGACTGAGAGAAGCTTCTCGAGTGTCAGAGACAGAATCTACTATATGTCCTCCACCTCACTCGTGAAATCTATTTCTATTTTATCACCTCCCACTGAGCTATCACTTATTTCTATGTCTATTCAGAAGGGACCAAACTAAGTCTTAATCACCTATCACAAATCTACGACAAATGTGGGCTCGTTTCCGGGAATTGAACTAAAAATCCTGACCACGTACGACAAATGTGGTCTCGTCCGTAGGATTTTTTTTTGAACTTAGAATAGGAAGACGAGTACGATAAATATATAAGCTCGTCTGAAGATTCTCTGTTCTGTAATAGAGAAAGAGTGTGATTGTCTCGTGGATTTTGTATCTTTTAAAAAAAAATATTCCCATACACTAACGATCTGTTTATGGGCGTGCTGACAACACAATTAATAATTAATTTTCCACAGCATTTTGAGTAATATACATTTGAGGTACAGGTTGATTTTGTCGGAATATATGTGTTGCAAGTGGTCTGTTGCAAGTGGTGGTTTGGTTAGCTCTGAACAATGTTCCATGTAATGTCAATAAAGTAGTTATAAATTCTGGCCATTGTTTTATCTTCTTGATATTCTTGAGTGATCGTGTATCGTGCCTTCTATGTAAGATTACGCGAATGCAGGGGTGGAAGATTCTGAATAATAATTGAACCTTGGAATACGATTGATGTGACAAGTCGGTTCCATTGAGTCCACAATTATTTAATACAGATTACACGTCAAGACGATTCATGCATGTTGATCACAAAGGTACATATTATAACTTGAAAATATATGGCATAGATATGCAGATATCCTATCAGTCCTTGTCCAATAATCAAATTACTGTATGCAGATTGTCATAGCTGTATGCACGCGCGGTTGGGGTTTTCCAACGGCCGACAGTGAGTCTATGAGTCTGGCAAAATCAAATACTATGGACTGTAATTCATCCTTCCTTAATTTTCACTTTCGTACTGACCTTTAATCATTTCAAATCTTCATAATAGCAATGGACTGACCCATGTCCGTACTTGCATAAAATATATCTGTATGGCAATACCATGCCCAACATTGGAAGGAGAGTCAGACGCGTCTTAACAGCTTGACGGTCAATGTGAAAAGGGTAGCGTTTCTTAGTTACCGACTGTGTCCTAAACAACGCTATACACGTCATAATCGATCGTGTCTAAAGCGTTCAAAAATTGAAACATCTATCGCAATATATTAAATGTCTTAACCTTTATAATTGCACGTCTGGTAACCTTTAGCAGACGGCGTTAATATCATATACCGTAACAATTCCCTGTACACCGGGGAAAAAAAAATCGATAGATTTTTTTTCAATATCTATCCGACTTAACAATTTTTCAAAAAAATTTAACACAATTGTGACATATGGCCGACGATGTTCTGAGTAGAACCGTGTTGCGGTCGTGTCAACTAACTATTTGTCATAGTCATCTAATCATAAATCACATTATATATCAATATTATACATGTCATTATATCAACTAAATAAATGTCCAATGTTAATAGTGAATGATAGAATTAAATTAAAGTAAGGTCTGTCGTATTAGTATGTCATATAGGAATTAATTTGACTAATTAAAATTAAATTAATTAATTAAACTAAGAGTTAAATTATTAAGATTCTAATTTCACGCGATGTTATGAGAGAAGAAAAGACAAACTAAGTGAGAAGAAATAGAAAGAAATTCGAATATAAGTTTTAACTTAATTGTGTGTGTTAAGTGTTAGTGAATAATAACTATCTAATTTAACTAACTAAATAATGTATAGGTACATTAAAAAAAAAATTATTAATCTAATACTTGTGTGAGATTTATTTTCTCTTTTCATAATTTCTTCTTTTTAGTATTTCGTTCTCTTTTTTTTTTTCATTTAATTTTTTTTTCTCACTTTTCATTTTATTGATAATAATTCAATTAAGAAGTTAAGTTAACTAATTAATTAGTATAGGATATGATGATCCATCCGTAGTCTTGATCCTGATGAATTCTTTTAGGCAAAAAGTTCAAACGTTTACGTTGGAAAGAAATGTCATTTATCCTAGCATCCAAGAATTAAGTATACACAGGAACATCAGTTCGTTTTGTCGTCAGACATTGTTTCATGATTGTTCAACGACTATTCATATCTCGTGTATGGACGTTAGACGAAGTTTGAATGTCTATATATACCTTGATTGTCTTTTAATTCAATTCTGTGATGAATATAGTGTTTATAAAGTCTAAATTGAAGGCAAGGTTAGTTCCTTTATAGTTGATACTTCGTTCAATCCAATGTAGTTCTGATTGATGTAGTTTAAGAGTGTCAATGTTGATTATTCGTCGTCAATAGGATTACGTGACAATGCATCTGCCACACAATTTTCAGTGCCAGGTATGTGTTCAATGGAGAACTCGAATGGCTGTAGGATGATTGAATATCTGGCAAGTTTCTGGCTTTTGTGGTTGGATCGACGCAAGGATGCGACCGCACGTTGGTCCGTCTGTATGGTAAAGGGGGCACCGAGTAAGAATTTCTCCAGCTTCGTTATTGCCCAGATCACAGACAAAAGTTCCTTGTCGACTGTGGAATACTTTGTTTCAGCCGGCTTCAGCTTTCTTGATATATATAAGGTGGGGTGTAGAATGCCATCATGGTTCTGGAGCAGGCATGCACCAATGCCGTAGTTACTAGCATCTGTTCGTAAGAAAAATCTTTTGGAAGCATCGGGAAGTCTTAAAATTGGTTCATGCGAGAACAAATTTATAATTTTGTTGAAAGTTTCATTGCATGTACCAGTCCATGTCACCTTCACCGGCATATCTTTTTTTAACAATGAAGACAATACAGCCGTGATGGATGACAAGTTTGGTATGAATCTACTGTAATATTGAACAAGTCCTAACAAACTCCTGACCTGTTTCTTCGTCTGAGGAACTGCTATGTTTAGAATTTTTGAGACTGTACTAGGTAACGTTCGGATATATCCCGATCCAATGATATGTCCCAAAAAGGTTATCTCATTACACGCGATTTGCACCTTTGTAGGTTTAGCAGTTAGATGATAATTCCTTAGAGTGTCGAAAACATATCTAAGTCCCGAAACATGTTCCTCAAACGACGAACTAAACAAGCATATGTCGTCAATATATGTAATAACGTCTGGTCTACCTGATAAAATTTGTCGCATCAGGCGAATGAAGGTAGCTGGCGCATTAACAAGCCCAAAAGGCATCACATTCCACTGGTATAGACCTTGTGGCGTGGAAAATGCGGTGTAGTACTTAGCCTTTTCGGTCAGTGGTATCTGCCAATAACCTTTAGTTAAGTCTATCTTACTAAATATAGTTGCGTTGGATAGACGTGGCAGTAAGTCGTCGATAAGTGGATGTGGTTCGCTGTCAACTATAGTCTTAGCATTTAATTTTCTATAATCAACACATAGTCTAATGTTATTGTCCTTCTTCCGGACAATCACTAATGGAGAAGAGAATGGCGAATTACTAGTCTCAATGATTCCCAGAGACAACATCTGTTCAAGTTCCTTAGTAGTTTTAGCAAGGAAATGTAAAGGAACAGAATAGGGATGTACACGAATAGGTGTATCATCATTGAGAGTAATGTCATGACTGATAGCCGATGTGCGACCCGGGACGTCGGTCAACACATCTGGATAAGATTGTAATAGATTAGCAATCTGTAGACGCTGTTGCGGTGTAACCGTTGAAGAGATGGTTACATCCCGCCAAGATTCAGTAGGTTGAACTACTGGTACAGGTAACGGTAACTGTACCTCAGGAAAAGAAGATTCTTCTTCCTGGATGACAGATAAGTTAGTATAATGACAAGTGGATACTGTGTTGTCATCTAGTTCATGAAAAATTGACTGTAAGTGTTCAGGACGTGTATGAAATTGCTTGAGCATGTTAATATGAAATATCTTTTTGTGTCCCTTGATATCTAAGACGTAATCAACGTCGGAAATTTTATCAATGACTTTGTAAGGACCATTCCAAGATATCAATAATTTATTGTTATTGTGAGGAAGTAACACATAAGCCTCGTCGCCTGGGAATAATTGGCGTAATCGTCGAGACTTATTTTGTAGAGATCGAGCCTTAGCTTTTGCAGCCTCAGAAGAAGCTGTTGCCAACTGGCAAGACTCAATAATGTTCTTCCGAAGATTAATCACGTACTCGTAAGATGACTGAGTGTCCTGAGTCATCTCGTCGTCAATTAATAAGTCTTTTATTAGTCCCATAGGACCTCTTGGGGGAGCACCAAAAACTAATTCAAAGGGAGAGAAGCCAGTTTGTTCATGCGGTACCTCCCGATAAGCAAATAGAACAGCTGGGAGTGCTCTGTCCCAGTCATGAGGGTGCTTAGCAGTAACCTTATGTAGTAGTTGTTTAAGTGTACGGTTAAGTCTTTCAACCGCACCATTACTCATCGGATGATAAATACTACTTAAATTCCTATCAATGTCCCAAGTTTTCATGACTTCCTTCATGGTGTCAGATATAAACTGTGACCCATGGTCTGATAAAAGTTTTCTAGGAAACCCTATTCTAGAAAAGATGAGATGTAGTGCATCAGCTACATCTGTGGTAGTGGTGGTCTTTAATGGGATAGCTTCTGGCCATCGTGTGCACAAATCAATGCACGTAAGGACGAATCTATGTCCTCTGGCCGATGGTAGCAATGGACCAATAATGTCTATTGCCATCTTGTCAAAAGGTCTCACTGAGATATCGCAAGCCTGAATAGGCGCCGTGTGAAAAGCTCCACGTGCTTTCACTTCTTGGCATGTAGTACAGGAACGTACATACTGCGAAATATCTCTTGACACCCCTGGCCAAAAGAATGAAGACAGTACTCGAGATCGTGTTCGAGTATATCCCATATGTCCAGCACAATGTGAGTCATGTGCATGTTGAAGAATGTACCGTCTAAAAGTATATGGGACCATAACTTGTTGTTTCATTTGTGATTTGTCATTAAAACATCTAATCAATATGCCATTTTTAATAACAAAACAATGTTTGTTATTATTACCTGAGGATAGATTGTCAACTTTATCAACCAACGTAAAAATTTTTTTAAAGATTTATCCTCTTTTTGTTTGGTTGCAAATGTTTCCCTGTCAATAGGTGAATTGACTACAAATTCCTCTTGGTTGTCTGCATCCATTTTATTATCATCAACTTTCTCCATGAGTTGAGTCTGCGCTCTAGTCGTCACGGCGTTTCCAGTGCATAGGTTATGTTTCTCCCATTCTATAATCTCATCTGGAGTACAATCTTTACTGCCGTGTATACGACCGACCATCAAATCAGCTATAGGCTTTTTTAGCATACATACTTTTACGTTCCCTGTGAAAAAAGGAGTGTTAACATGAATAATAGCTGTGGGGTAAAACTCTATTGTTCCACCAAACGTCATGCAACGGACATATTCCCCCGTTGCACAGCTGGGATGTACCAGCGACTGTCGTACACCAATCGTTGTGGATCCCGAATCCCTCAACACTGAGACGACGGATCCATTAACTAATCCTCTGTTAAAAATTAGTAGGCCTGTTCCATCGTTGACTGCAAGACCTACCTGTGGTATAATATGTCCGCAGTTAAGCACTGTTTCTTTCGCCTTCTGAAAAATAAGATTGCATTGCTGGCAACTATTTGCCACATTATAATTAATAGCAAAACATGCAGCAGAAGACTGTGTTGTATTATTGTCAAGTGGAACCTGAGCTATAGGGGTAGTATTATTTGTAACTGCCGCCCCTGTATTATGGTTGTAATGAGATGATCCCCGAGAATGAGATCGATTCCGAGTATAATTGTTAGAATTATCTCGTCGTCCTCTATAGTAACTATTATCTCGATGTCTCGAGCCATGATTATTACCATTCCAGTTACTATTATTATTGGGAGTATGTGATCGATTATAATGAGTGTTATGTTGACCATTGTGGTAGTTTGTTTGAGGTGAATAATTTCTATCTCGTGATCTACCTCTGTTGAACTCATTTTTATTGTTGAAATCATTATTATGTCCCTTCTGAAAGTTAACATTGTGATTTCTTTGGAACCTGCTTCTGTCTACACTGTGATGTCTTTGTTTGTTATTGTGATTGTAGGCCATATTAGACGCCACAGGTAGAGGTTCTCTTAATGAGGAGTTAGAAATGGTTGCATTCGGGTGTGCCGAACAGTAGTTTAAAGAAATTTTTTCTAACTCATCCATAGTACCTGGTTTACGCTCCTGCAAATATGCAAAAAATGGCTGGCTAACCGAAGATAATACCTTATCTCGTAGTAGTAAATCAACTAATTTGTCGTATGATTTGTTGACTTCTGCCAGTTCAACCCATCTATTAAATGTATTGCGTATATTCGCAATGAATCCTGCAAAATCCCTTGGAGATTCAGGTAAAATTCCCTTAAATTTCAACCTACAGTGTTCCTCGTCCAGGTGAAATCTTCGTAAAAGCAAGGACTTAATAGCACCGTAGTTATTAGCTATTGATGGGTCAGCATTTTGAGAAGCTGTCAGTGGTTCTCCAACCAAGAATTCATTTAACTTGAGTACCCATGACTCTTCAGGCAAATGGTTAGATTTGCAAGTCTGTTCAAAACGTGCCAGGAACGATGAAAGGTCGTCGACGTTCAAGTTGAAAATGGGTAGTTTAAAGTTGTAGAAGTGTTTAGGCTGGCTGGATGATGATCCATTTTGTGCGTTATTATTCTGGTTTGCATCAGCATTTTGTGCTTGTAATCTTGCTGTCTCCAATTTAATACGCGCCAATTCCATTTCTTGTTGTAAAATAATTTCCTCTCGTTTCAATTTATTCTCTTCTTCCTGCCTGGAGATTGCTCTTTGCTCTTCTCTTTCACGTTGAGCAATCTCTCTCAACCTATTTTCCTTGGCAATTTGCTTCATCTCAAGTTCTGCTTCCTCTTTCTTTAATGCTGCCTTTTGTTCCTCTTCCTCTTTCTTTAATGCTGCCTTTTGTTCCTCTTCCTCTTTCTTTAATGCAGCCTTTTTCTCTTCTTCCTTTCTTTCATATTTTTCGAGTTCTGATTCAGCAAACTGACGAAGTTCTTGAGATTTGTAGCCATAATCACGGCCAATTTTAACGAAATGGTCTATAGTAAGCATTTTGACTTTTATCTGTAGTAATTATTGATAATTACTGATTAAAATAGTCAATAGTAGCTTCAGAGTAATTATTATACTTACTCAACTTAGAAATATTCAATATAAGTAATCACAATAGTATTGAACTTAATGTTTAAGTTCACCTAATAGACAATATTTTGTAACAATATTGTATCTAAATAATACTATATCATAAATAGTTATGATATCTGTTAAATATAATGTAATTATATCACACAATTAATTTCAATGTCCAATAATGTTGGGTATAATTCCTAGTAATGATATTGTTCAATGTACTAAGTCACTCTCTTAGTACCAGAAAAGTATATTAAATAATATACAATGGGTCTATTACCTCAAAGGTAGCTATAAGATTATTTATTTTGTCAATATATATATTATATTATTATGCCCTAGGCATCTATGATAAATTGTAGTGCTACTTTCTTGGACTATCACTGCATAATTATGCAATGTCCCATATTACCCTTAAATTTCAGAAAAAATTAATTAAATTAGATTACAAGTGTATTATTGCATATAATAGCATATTATTAATGTAATATAAATATATATCATGAGGACAGACAAGCAATGATGCAACTAAAGGGTACAAACAATGTCAAGACGCAAACAAGACATTTTCACAATTAAAAATGAATTTATGAACTAAATAAAATAAGCGGAAATGTCACAGACCAAATGAAAGGTCATGGTCTGACCCGAGGTCAACTTAATATTCAAAGTACACAAAAAATAAAAATGACTGCGAAAAATGATGACGTCACAGGACTCATAACGGACGAAAATTTAATAATCATAAAATAAATGATAGTCAGAGGAGAATGGACGAAATAGTAACGAACATGGTACAGAACTGAATAAAATTATTAACTGAATACGAATAAAATACACCAATTATCTACGGGACAGTACAGCTAACGCAAATTGTCAAACGGTAGCAATTTGGACAGACTGTCCAATGGCAACCTCAATGGGCTTCCAAAAGTGCGATCGTTTAAGTTCCCTAAGAACGACTGAAATCTAGGTGGTCAGCTGTTCGCGACATTCCCAGAGATTTCAGTTCCCTCTCCAACCGGCCCACGAATTAACAACAAATACATACGATGGAAAACAAATTTAACATATATACATGAAAATACATAGACATGCCTAATCAAAGCGAAATGGACTCAGTATTACGGTTTTGCAATGACGACAATTTAAACAGCTAGACTTATCTTTCCCGTTGCTTCGGTCAGTGCTATAGGTCGTCAACAGCTAGGCTAATGCCCTTGACTGCCTGCTCCTGTAGTCCATTTCTTGTGTCTGCTTCAAATGACTTATTTTTCCCTTGGTTAGGCTTAAAAGAACGACTTCAGTTTTTCTCCGATAGTTTCACCTACACGAATTTCAGTGACGTCGCGTTGTTAGGCATTAGACTGAGTACTGCGTCATAGGTCATAATTCAGCACATCATGTGATCGTAACTTGATCGTAAACATTTCATTCGAAAGTCATTCAGAAATTTTTTTGTCGATCCCCAGACACCGGACACCACTGTTGCAAGTGGTCTGTTGCAAGTGGTGGTTTGGTTAGCTCTGAACAATGTTCCATGTAATGTCAATAAAGTAGTTATAAATTCTGGCCATTGTTTTATCTTCTTGATATTCTTGAGTGATCGTGTATCGTGCCTTCTATGTAAGATTACGCGAATGCAGGGGTGGAAGATTCTGAATAATAATTGAACCTTGGAATACGATTGATGTGACAAGTCGGTTCCATTGAGTCCACAATTATTTAATACAGATTACACGTCAAGACGATTCATGCATGTTGATCACAAAGGTACATATTATAACTTGAAAATATATGGCATAGATATGCAGATATCCTATCAGTCCTTGTCCAATAATCAAATTACTGTATGCAGATTGTCATAGCTGTATGCACGCGCGGTTGGGGTTTTCCAACGGCCGACAGTGAGTCTATGAGTCTGGCAAAATCAAATACTATGGACTGTAATTCATCCTTCCTTAATTTTCACTTTCGTACTGACCTTTAATCATTTCAAATCTTCATAATAGCAATGGACTGACCCATGTCCGTACTTGCATAAAATATATCTGTATGGCAATATCATGCCCAACATTGGAAGGAGAGTCAGACGCGTCTTAACAGCTTGACGGTCAATGTGAAAAGGGTAGCGTTTCTTAGTTACCGACTGTGTCCTAAACAACTCTATACACGTCATAATCGATCGTGTCTAAAGCGTTCAAAAATTGAAACATCTATCGCAATATATTAAATGTCTTAACCTTTATAATTGCACGTCTGGTAACCTTTAGCAGACGGCGTTAATATCATATACCGTAACAATATGTTAATTATTGATTTTGTAATACTAAACGCTGGTAAAGTTTGTGATTGTCTAACAGTCACAGGGTTCTGAAGAAGTAGGTGTTTGAGCTAAGCTAAGGAGTGCATTCAGACAATTACGTCCTGTTAATTGCCTCCCTTACCCTAACTGACTTCAGGGGTGAACTTGTAGTGGACTTAAAAATTAAGGGATTTTTTTTCTCTTTAAATTTTTGCAAGTTATTTTGTTTCCACTGTAGCAACGTATTTTTCAGTGAGTAATCTTAACTACCAGTTATTTGGCGTAGTCGTCTGCATTAGGTGCTTTATTGTCGATTAATAGCAGCGATAGTTAGATACTATATTATAGGAGAAGGTATCCCAGTATATAAGTATATCATCTTTTGATTTTTGGTATTTTTCTCGTAAGTGGTAGAGAACCAGTGTATCCTTTTTCTTCTTTTCTTCCTTGAGTAGTCTCAGTCACTGATTATTATGGCCTAGAGGGCGAAACTGAGGCAGATGTTAAGACAGGAAGCAATGGAACAGGGACTGGACGGCGACGAAGCGAAAGCTTTCGTCAGGGACGAACTGGAGAGATACGATGTGGAGCAGAAGGAAAAAGCAGCGGAGAAGAAAGAAGCAGAAGCTAGGAGGAAGGAAGAGGCAGCCGAAGCTTTAGAGCAGAAGAAAACTGAGGCAGAAATGGAAGCTCGCAGGATGCAGTATGAGAAGGAGAGGGAAGAGAGACAGCATGAGTTGGCTCTTAAAACTCTAGAATTCCAAAGTCGTTGTGCGGCCTCTACCTCCAGCAATGGAAAGTCTTCTCCTCATTCTTCTTTAATTGATCCTGCGAACACACAATCTACTCATCTCACCGCTATGTCTTTCGCTCTAGAATCTTTCCCCTGTCCTAATGAGAAAATTGACACGTATCTAGAGAAATTTGAGAAAATTGGAACTCTGTACGGTTTAGAGAGGTCGCATTCAAATATGAAACTCTCCCAGGCTTTGAAAAGCAGTGCTTATGATGTGTATGCAAAACTGGAGAGCAGCCAACAAGACAATTACGACGTCTTGAAGAAAGCGTTACTGGAGCGTTTTGAAATGAACGCGCGCAAATTTTTGCAACTGTTTCACAACAGCAGGAAGGAGAGCTCTGAACATTTTCAGCAGTTCTCGTCTCGTTTGAAGGGATACTTGACAAAGTGCCTTGAGCTTTCACAGCTCCCCTCTACCTATGAAGGTCTTGAGGAATTTGTTATAACCGAATAAATAAAGAAAACTTTGTCTGCTGAAACCCGGAGATTTCTAGCTGAGCAGGGTGCAGAAAAGCTTGAAGACATCTTGGAAAAGTCTGAGCGATATCACAATGCGCCGGCCGAACTGCCGGCCACAAAACGTAAACCGTCTGAAGAGCATTTTCGAAAGAATAATCTAGACCAATCTTCTCATGCTTCTAATCAGAATAACCACACAGAAACTGGACCTCAAAACCCCCCTCCTGAAAAATTAAAGTTCTACAAAAACAAGTTCCCCAATCACAGTCAACAGTCTGATCAACCCAACCGTTCTTCATGGCACCGCAGCCAGCGAGGACAAGGTGACAAAGGGAAAACCCCTGCGCACGGGACGAATGATCAGGGCGAGCACACTGAGCCTAAACGCATCGGATGCTTACTAACAGTCTCGCAAGGCGGAATTATTGACAGTGATTCCCAACCTGTAGAAGGAGAGAGACCCTCTACGCGAGGTACTGTTATTTTGAACGGTTCTCAAACTTTTTGCTTATTTGACACGGGGCTTTCTTATGATTGCATTGTTGCCAGACACCTGGTTAAAACCGGTCAAGAGACAGAAGAGACCGTCAAACTTTGTGGAGTTCTTAAGAGTGATGCACCTACAGCGCTTCCCATCGCTTTGGTGAAGATACACTCTGATTTTGTCAGAGGTGTGATCAAAGCGGCTATTATGGATTACCCGATCTACCCAGTCATACTTGGCGGTAGATATGTGTCTATTGGGAAACCGGAAGAGCCGATTGTGGCAGCAGCAACTACAAGAGGGCAAATCAAGAAGGAACGGGAGCCTGCGCCTAATTTGTTACCTATGGAACTTAAAGAAGCGCAACAAAAGGACCTTACTTTGGCACCATGCTTTAGGAAACTGCCCATGGCCAAGGAACCCAGACAGCACGGGGACATTTTTTCTAAGGATGGCGTACTTTATCGCAGAACGGGCAAGCCTGACTAAGGTTACAACCAGCTCCTAGTACCGAAACAGTACAGAAGCCATATCCTAGAAATGGGGTACTCTCTTACCTTCAGCGGACATATGGGACAGAACGCCACAAACCAACGGATAACTACTCATTATTGGTGGCCAGGAGTAAATACTGATATTATCAGGTATGTCAAATCCTGTGCCCAGTGCCAACGTGTACCACCCAAGCAACGGACACCCCCAGTCCACATGGGTGAAATGCCAATAATGGGAACACCATTTGAACGGGTTGTGATCGACATTTTAGGACCCTTAGATAGGACTAAAAGAAGGAACAGGTTTATCCTGACCTTAGTCGACACATGTACTTTATGGGCAGAAGCTATCCCGCTAACATCCGCAGACGCCAAGCATGTCGCAGAAGCCCTAGGGCAGATTTTCACTCGGTTGGGATTCCCTCAGCAAGTGTTGACGGATAACGGATCTCCATACCGGAACCTGTTGATGGATGAGATCATGAAGATCTTGAGGAACCAACACTTCTACATAAAGCCTTATACTCCGGCCGGAAATTGGCTCGTGGAACGTGTTAATGGAAACCTCAACATGATGCTAAGTAAACTGGCACAAGTGAAAACTGAAAATTGGGATCTTTGTATTCCTGCAGCTTTATTTAGCTACAGGGAAGCTCCTTATACGTCCACAGGATTTCCGCCAGCCACGCTTTTATTCGGCAGACCTAATAAGGACCCGCTTGAAGCCTTACTCAGGTCACTTACAGACCAGAAGGCTGATGAGACAGTTGTCTCAGCAAGTAAATATGTGTCGGTTTTAAACGAAAGGTTGGAACTAGGATGGGACCTAGCAACGACAAACTTTAAGCGAGCACGCACAAAGCACGCTAACTGATACAGGAAAGTCGCGAAAGAGAGAGAACTACAAGCAGGAGAGAAAGTTTTGGTGTTACTCCCCACCGGAAACAACAAAGTGATAATCGGATGGCAAGGGCCGTTTACCGTCCTGAAAAAGATTTCTAAGTCTAACTACCAGATCTCTATTGAAGGAAAGGAAAAGGCTTTTCATTTAAATCTGTTAAAGAGACACTCGGAAAGACCGGTGCCGACCTCCGAACATCTCCTGACGATCGCCAAAATTGACGAAGATGACGATGGTAGCAGGGAAATTCCACTGCACACACACGAAATCTTTCAAAAATGTCAAAAGCGGCGACACTCTTTCAAGCGCGCACGGAAGACATTCCAGAGAAAGGAAACTTTGGGAGTAGACTTGAGTAGGAATTGGAGATAGACGGAGCGGGGAGATGAGAGGGAAGAGGACAGACACCCTGAAGCTACGGATATAGGAAATTTATTTCCATAACGTAGACATGGAGTGCTTCCATATCTTAAAGGGGGGACGTTCAGTTGCATAGAGATTTATGATCAAAAAATTTTCTATATTCTTTTCTTTTCTACCAGTGTCCTCTACTTTATTATCGCTCTTTTATCCTTTTCCTGGGGTTTTTTCGCATTCGTTCGTTTGCGACAAAATAATATTTTCCCATTCAAACTTTCGCCTGTTTCTTTTCTCATTTAGAAACGCATTTATTGCATAATCGTGTCAGTCCCTGGTGGACGAAATACTGTGAATATTCGTTGTCGCCAGACATGATGGCAGACATATCGTCTACATTTTCACCTGACACAGCGTTTCTTCGGCTGAAGTCTCGGCGTGAGGTGTGGAAACTGCCACCTGCAGAGCTTTGAAATGAGACATATCGTCTGGCATTTCCATCTGACACGGCGTCCTTCGGCCAGTTTTCGGCCTGAGGTGGGGAAAGCGCCAGACATACATCGCCCAGAATAGCCGTATGTCGGAGAAGGTGTTAAGACGCGTATTGACAGGTTATGGCAGGCTTCTGAGTTAATGTGAATTGTTAGGAGAAGGGGGAGAGACGGCGCTATTTCGGATTTTCGAAATAACGTGGGATCCTTTGTCTGGTTTTCAGATATCTTACCCGGAGTTAAACTGACTTCATTCATACTCCTAAATCTGCAGTAGACAGATCACTCGTGCTAGAAAATATCTTGTATATTGAAAAGTTCTTAGTTTCTTGGCAAAAATTTGCCGAGTTCTAGACTACCATTATATTGAATGACTCTAGTTCTTGGTTATTAATCTGTAGTTCTGTGTGGAGGTAATTATTATATATCTAGTATATTGAGTGATCTAGTGATAAATCGCTTATTTCATTTTACTAGTTAGATTGGTGTGCAGAAGAATTTAAGATTAAGTCTGTTATATTCTCTAGTGGAGGAAGTTGAGGGGAACTGCGGTAAGACGTGGAATACAATGGATGGGTTTGAAAAAAAATCGAAAAAAGGTGATTCGTCTTACGAGGACAAAAGACAAAGAAAATAGTCTACGTTACGGCCACAAGGCCTTCGTCAGGAAAGGAAAGAAAGTGAAGGCTAGATAGGACACATAAAAACTAAATAAAATAAAAACTGGGTACTTCCCTGAAGGCAAGAACCGAAATTCTATCAAAATCGCTGTCTGTTGATGACCGCGTGGCTGAACAGAAAGTGACTTCCGCCGCCGGATGTACACAATGCATACTAAGAAACTAAAAAACGAAACCGGACAATAAACTACCCTACAACAAATTGAGACCAGATGTGGCTTTCAACGTATGCGCGTAGTGGCCGCCAGTCACTCCCGCCTTTTATCAGACCTCAGTGCCCAACAGACCCAGCTTCTGCTTCGCTTACGTTGTCTCACCTCCAACAACTTCCCTTTCTATTCTATGATACGCACCACTATCCACACACTGAACCGGCAGCTGAATGAGTTCCTTTCCACGTCTAAACACCTTAAACTATCCCGTCTCATCCCTACCCCCAAAGCTACCCCTCCATCCTCCACTCCATCACGCACTCAGGTAGTCTGCATCCCCCCAGATCTACCCCTCTCTGAGGGAGAGCGCTCTGTTCTTAGTAAGGGCTTAAAATTTGTTCCTCTTCGTCCGACCCTAGACCAATACAATCTCCTCCAGGATGTTCATCGGTTTCACCGTCGCATGAGGCTGAAGCTCCATTTTAGAGAGAAAGACAGCACTCCGCAGTCTCAGGCTGAATCCGACATCTTCGCACGCTTTTCTGACTCTACTAAACCTCCCTTTACACATAAACCTGGAGCCTCTCATGCCCTGGACCTGTATATCAAGAACACCATCCATGACATTCAGCAGCTCCGCCCTCGTAGATTGCATTATTCCAATCTCACTTCGGCAGAGTCTAGTGCTCTCTCCCTTCTTCGCCGTAGAGACGACATTGTCATCAAACCGGCTGACAAGGGAGGAGCCATTGTCGTCTGGCAGAAGGACTTGTACCTAAGTGAAGGTAAAAACCAGTTGACCAATGGCTCTTTTTACAGGTCCAGGACCAGCGATGCGACTGTCTCTAACAATCGCATTGTACACAACACTATTAAACAGCTTATCACTAGTAATGATCTTCCTCCCGAAGCATCTCATCTTAGGATTCATGACAGCTCTTTGGGCAAGCCTGTATTCTACATGCTCCCCAAAATTCACAAGATCGAAAACCCTGGAAGACCTATTGTCTCAGCCTGTTCTTGTCCTACTGAACACATTTCTGACTTCCTCGATAGCATTTTCCAGCCTATCGTTGAGAATCTTCCCTCCTTCATCAAAGACACCAATCACGCTCTTACAACTTTCTCCTCTATCCGACTCTCAGCAGACCGCTCATACCGTCTTTTCTTGCTGGACGTCTGCTCTCTGTATACCTCTATTACCCACTCTGATGGTCTCCGAGCTCTTCGGTTTTTTCTGGACCAACGCACTTGCCCTTCTATATCCACTGTCACTCTTCTCCGTCTTGCTGAACTGGTCCTTCAACTGAATTCCTTTGAATTCAATGGTCAGTTTTTTTACCAAATTAGTGGTGTTGCCATGGGAACGAAGATGGGTCCCAGCTATGCCTGTCTATTCATGGGCCACTTGGAGCATCAGATATGGCAACAATACTCCGGTCCTTTCCCTGGGTTTTACCGCAGATATATCGATGATGGCATAGGTCTCACAGATATGTCTGAGACTGATTTACACCGCTTCATCGACTTTGTGAACCACTTTCACCCCACCATCAAGTTCACCTCCCTCGTCTCCACAGTATCTGTCAACTTCCTTGACATTACTATTTCTATCACGCCCTCCGGCCTTAATACCTCAGTATACTACAAGCCGACAGATGCCCACAGCTACCTCCTGTATACCTCTTCTCATCCTCGGGCCTGTCGTGACTCCCTTCCTTTTTCACAACTTCTCCGCCTCCGCCGTTTATGCCAAGACGACGATGACTTCCACTTACGAGCAAATGAGATGTTGGATTTCTTCCGTAACAGACTTTATCCAGAACATGTTCTCACCTCTGCTCTCCAACGTGTGCTCCCCATCTCTCGTCTGGAGGCCCTCAAACCTCACCATAAATCCACTTCGGATAGTCAAATTAATATTGACCCATCACCCTCACAGTACGACTGTCAAACAGATCCTTTTCCGCCACCTCCCTATCCTCCAAGCAGAGCCTCTGACCCAAAAAGTATTCAGTGAAGCACCTTTGGTGGCATATAGACGTGACAAGAACTTGAAGGATCTTCTTGTTCACAGCCGTCTCCCAAAGGAGAATGCCACTCACTTTGGCACACTACCCTGTGGTCGGACACGATGCAACACGTGCAAGTATGTCATCTCAACCCAAAAGGTGTCCTTTCCTAAGGCTACGTACACCATCACTAGTAGCTTCACGTGTGAATCGTGCAATGTCATTTATACGATCATATGTAAACGTTGCTGCAAAACCTATATTGGCCAAACAGGCAAACGACTTGGGGACAGATTCAGCCAGCACTTAAATGACATCGCTCAGCAAAAGTCCACACCAGTTGCTATACACTTCAATGGTCCTGACCACCATGGTCCCATCGACATCCAGGTCACAGCGATCCGATCCTGCTCCTCTGACCCTGCCAGCCGAGAACAGCTTGAGAACCGTCTTATCAACCGCATGGGGTGTCTAAAACCAGCCGGTCTCAACACTTTTCACACCTTTGTCTGAGGTCCCTCTCCTCTCTTGCTCTATTTTACTCTTTCCACTCTTATCCTATTCTTCTATTTGTATGCCATATACATTTTTTTATTTCATATTTATTTATCTCCCACTCATTCTGTCCTCTTCTATTTCCAGTCCCCACTTTTATCACGTTGGGTAGTTTATTGTCCGGTTTCGTTTTTTAGTTTCTTAGTATGCATTGTGTACATCCGGCGGCGGAAGTCACTTTCTGTTCAGCCACGCGGTCATCAACAGACAGCGATTTTGATAGAATTTCGGTTCTTGCCTTCAGGGAAGTACCCAGTTTTTATTTTATTTAGTTTTTATGTGTCCTATCTAGCCTTCACTTTCTTTCCTTTACTGACGAAGGCCTTGTGGCCGTAACGTAGACTATTTTCTTTGTCTTTTGTCCTCGTAAGACGAATCACCTTTTTTCGATTTTTTTTCAAACCCATCCATTATATTCTCTAGTGACGTGTTTCAGTGGAAAGCAAAATAAATTATAATTTCTAGCTTAAACTCATGCAGCTATAAATAAATTTAATTTAACTGCTAAATACTCAGTCGAGAATATTTTTAAAACTAACTTAAAACTGCACTGATTCATTATTGAGTATTGACGAAATACGTATGTATTTCAAATTCATGATGATTGATTTTATGAATTATACCTTATTTCACGGGATTTTTAAACGATAAGTCAAGCTCTCCGCTTGCAGTTTATAATGTAAGTTATAACTGAGTACATAGTATGTATAAGTGTTTTATATGTTGTTTTTTCTTTATTCAGTGAAAACTGGGGTAACCCAACTTTGCCAGCGTTGAGTACTGAGTAGTATCTGTGAAGAACATAAACATGTTATTCTTGAAGACTTGGGTGTGTAGGGTGAAACCTGTCTGGCATTGCATTGGCATCCAGAACGACAGAGCACCCATTCCATAAACTTTAAGATTTAAATAAAGTAACGGGCCTATCGCGCCAGATTTAATTCTTCCTGAGAGAAACCTCAAGTACATTTCAGCCCTTGTGGCAAGTAAAATATTACAATCAATAAACATTCCGACGGAGTTGTGACTAGTATTTTGGCACCCATTTTGCTGTCTTAAATTTCTTTATGAAAATTTTTGTTGCTAACAATATTTTTCCTTATGATAGATCTGAGTATCAAAGTCTGTTCATACCTTTAAAGGGAAATATTAGACTAAATCATATGTATCCATGACTCTTTGGGGCTATCACTTTTCTTCTAACAGGACTGTGGGCTATACATCGAGAGAAAAGATCATACCAGTGGGTCTATCATTCTTGTAGCAATTCATTGACTTTATGACTATTTGTATATGTTTGATGTAACTTTATATGTTGTGATGGAAGTTTAGTATGATAATTAAACTTCCCATAAACTTATTCCAGTGTGTCGGTCAGTTCGTTCCCAATTATCTATATTTTTCCATTTTTTTTTGTCATAGTTTCACGTCTGTGTGTCTATTGTAGTCACTTATGTGTGTGTGCATGGGAGGAAAATATATATCTTAATATATATTATATTAGATTTGTCTGACTAATCAAACTCTGTGGTAGATGATAGGCTGACTGAGAAAAGCTTCTCGAGTGTCAGAGACAGAATCTACTATATGTCCTCCACCTCACTCGTGAAATCTATTTCTATTTTATCACCTCCCACTGAGCTATCACTTATTTCTATGTCTATTCAGAAGGGACCAAACTAAGTCTTAATCACCTATCACAAATTTACGACATCCTCTCCATACTCTCCCCAGGACTTCCGTCCCGCCGCTAGCACCCTGTTCTCCGCCCCCGCCTCGAGTGTCACACACACACTATATCTCTCCATCTTCCCTTCTGTGTCCACGCCATTCTCCTCTCTCTCACTCTCTCTCTGACTTCCTCTGTCCACCAAGGCGCCCCCCTCTCCCGCTTTCAAGCCGGACCTCACCACACGCCTCCGCAGCAGCTGTCCCCACGATGTCCCTGAATTTAAGCCAGAGGGTCTCCAAGTCATCAGGCAAAATAGACGAGCTTTTTCTTTGGCTTGTTCAGATGATGCAGTAGCTAGTCTACAAGCATCTATGATTCTCTTTCTCAGAGAGATCACATACTCATAAGAGGATTGAGTTTCCTCTTCAATATTCTCGTCAACCAATAAGTCGTGGATTAACGACATCGGACCGCGTGGTTGCATGCCAAAAACAAGCTGGAATGGAGAAAACCCCGTTGCTTGATTTTGTACTTCGCGATACGCAAAGAGACAAGCGGGTAGGACCCGATCCCAGTCTTGGGGATGGTCTTGAGTCATCTTACCCAACAACTGCTTGAGTGTCCTATTGAGACGCTCAATTAACCCATTTGACATCGGATGATAAATAGAACTAAGAGATCTGTCTATACCTAATGTCTTCATAACTTGAGACATGGATTCAGAAATGAACTGAACCCCATGATCCGACAAGATTTTCCGTGGAAAACCAATGCGTGAGAAGATTAACATCAATGCCTCTGCTACACTGGCAGATGAAGTGTTCTTGAGAGGGATGGCCTCAGGCCAACGAGTGCACATATCAATGCACGTAAGGATATGCGTATGCCCTCTAGCAGATGGAAGCATCGGACCAATAATGTCAATGGCCATTTTATCAAATGGTCTAATCGGGATGTCCGCAGCTTGAATAGGAGCCGCATGAAATGGACCCCGTACCTTAACTTCCTGACATATCAAACAGGACCGACAATAGAGATTGATGTCCCTATGGACGCCTGGCCAGTAGAATGCCGAAAGCACTCTGGATTTGGTACGCGAAAAACCCATATGGCCCGCACATTGCGAGTCATGCGCATGTCGTAATATACGAGATCTCATAGAGGATGGGACTAAGATCTGATAACATAAGGATGAATCCTTTTCCCGTATTACTCTCACCAAAATCCCATTTTTAAGTATAAAGTCATGTCTAGATTTTGCAAGTTTGTTGCTTGTATTCTTTTTGTTAACATACCGAAAATTTTTTTTTAATGAATCATCATTCTTTTGCAATGTTGCAAACAACTCCCGTGAGATAGGAGCATCATCATCACAAGTGGTATGAACTGTAGGTTCAATAGGTATATCATGCGACATATTAGTAGCTTGCGCTCTAGTCACTACTGCATTTGCAGTTTGAATATGTCGCTCTTCCCATTCAGCTATTTGCTGTGGTGAACACTCTTTAATACCATGTATGCGACCAAGTATTAAATCACAAATTGGATTCGGAAGAAGACATGCTTGGATCTTTCCTGAAAAAAATGGTGTATTAAGATCAATAATAGCAGTGGGAAATGTTTCGACGGTGCCACCAAAAGTCACACACTTGACAACCCTGCCCGTGGCACAACTTGGGTTGATCAGCGACGTCCGGAAGCCCACAGTGCTACAACCTGAGTCAAATAGGAGAGAGCATGAAATATTGTTAACAAATCCCTTGTTAAACTTAAGAGAGCCCTGTCCCTGGTGTACTGACGCAGCAGTGGCCGTACAGACTGCAGGTAGACTAGGCAAGGTATGTCCGCAACGCAGTGTCGTGATCGCCTTAGGCTGGAAAAGAGTCGAGCATTCTGGACAGTCTTTCACCTGGGTACAATCAAGAGAACAAGACATAGCATTGTGAGTTTCAGCTACTTTACCCTGTTCAATGTTAGCCTGTGTATCAATTAAAGAGACATTAGAATGTCTACCCGTATTACTCGACGATCTTTCTCTGCGACGCGATCGATTTTGATTATTTGCATTAAAATTGCCATAATTGTCTTTTCTACTAGAGTTAAAATTTGGATGAGTCCGATAGTTTGTATAATTAAAGTTATGCTGTTCTTTAAAATTTTTATTCCAAGAACCTTGTCTGTTTTGTGGACCCTGAGATTTTGATCTCCAGTTTTGTTTATTATAATGTCCTTGATTATTTTTAAAATTATTGTTACCAAAATCTTGTGATCTGTGAGTTTGGTTCCAAGAAACATTAAATGGAGCAGATTGTTGAAATTGCTTCCCTTTGTAAAAGTTATCATTGTTAAAATTGTAATTATTTCCCTTATTGACATACCTGTCAGCACTAAAGGAACGATTTCGTGAAAAATTGTTTTGTTGTGCTGCAAAAGCAACAGGCAATTCATTCTTAATCTGTGCGTTACTTAGATCCATGTTTGGGTGAGCAGTACAAAAATTTTTTGCATGTTCTTCTAAGTCTTTTATTGATAAAGGTTTCCGTTCTTGCAAAAATGCGAGAAATGTAGGATTTACAGACGATAGTACCTTATCGCGCATCAGTAAATCGAAGAGACCTTCATATGACTTTTCAATTTTGGATAATTCAATCCATCTTTCTAGTGTTAGTCGTATTTGTGACAGAAAATCATTGAAATTTCTGCTAGATTGGGGTAGTAATGTATGAAATCTTAAACGATATTCGTCTTCTGTCATTTGGAATTTTTGCAGAAGTGCTGCTCTAAGAGCATTATAGTCATTTTTCTCACCAATGCTGGTGGTATGATAAACTGCTAATGCATCCCCTGTAAGTAATCTGGATAAATATGTACAGTATAGCGCTTTATCCACGTTATAAGATCCACAAGTGGCCTCAAACCTATCTAGGAAGAATATTACGTCATCAGACGGGGGATTAAATTTTGGTAATTTAAGGTGAATTTCCTTAAAATAATCATGTCTGGATGGAGTTTGGCTTTCAAAAGTTCTCTGAGAATTAGCTTCCTGAGTAAACCTAATTCTCTCATATTCTGACTCTGCTAATTTCAGTTCATGCTGTCGTTTTTTTTCATTCTCTTCCATCTCAAGCTGAAGTCGTTTTACATTTTGTTCAGCTATTAATCTCCTCTCTTCCATTTCTTTTTGTTTATTTTCCATCTCAATCTTAAGTCTTTCTTCAGCCTCCCTTTGCTTCTGTTCTGCCTCTCGCTGAAATCGTTTATCTTCTAATTCAGCGGCCAATCTCATTTTTTTCTCATTTTCCTCAGATTCAATCCGTTTTTGATCTGCCTCAAATTGAAGTTTTTCTAGTCTTAAAGTTTCTAACTTTCTCTGTTCGGCTTCTATTTCTTGAGCTTTCCTATATTCTGCAAGTGCAAATGTTTTTGCTTCATCAGGAGCCATCTGAAGAGCTTTTGCTTGCTTAATGAAATAATCTAGTGAATACATTATGCTTTATAAGTAGTCACAATACTCTTGATTTATAAAAATGATAATTAATCAATATAAATTAATTAACCTTGTTATTATAACAAGTGTTCTTCGTTCCTGTCCTTAGAACGGTATAATGTTATCATATAATTATTAAATATGTTATTAATCAATAAATTTATGTAATCAAATGTCATGAAATGAACAACGTGACAAACAATAGAAACAATACCGACAAGACACGATAATCAAAGACGATAGAAAACAGTCGCAGAAATCCAATAAAAATAAAAATGTGAAACTAAAAATAGAATGTCGTAAAGAGTTACGATGATAACTGCGATCAAATAATCAACAAGACAATAGACAACACAGTGTAAAAACATAGGTTTTGTAAAAAACTGAACGACAGGAAAGGTGAGATGGACGCAAAATACAAACAAAATTCATCATAAAACTAAATTACGAATAAAAATAACTGCGAAAACAACAAGTAAACGTGACGAAACAGCTAAACAGATACTATTATAAGAAGCAACTAGCGATCGGAACTTCGGCAAGGTTTCTAGCCTTGTACCGGAACTATCGCTCAATTGAAACTTACAAGTTGAGCCCTACAGAACGTCTGACGAAGAGCCCGAATTGGCTTCGAGATGGATCTCGTTCGTCAGATCAACCTCCCTACCTCCCACAACAAATGAACAACATATAACATATAACAAGGAAAATATAAATATGGACATAATTATTTAAGGCACAGCTAAACGTAATAAAGGGTACAACGACAACACGTTATACTCATCTCGCGTGCAGGAAAAAAAAACCAATGTGCCTCGTCTCCGTGTATGTACGTGTGAGGATAAAATACTTCGTTCTGAGTTATTAGACCACAGCTTGCACGTAATAGTGACAAAGAGATGATCCCAAGATGTTGTCGCCTTGAAAGTTCAGATCTTCAGATGATCCCAAGATGTTGTCGCCTTGAAAGTTCAGATCTTCCATTAATGATAATTGTATTGGGTACGTTTCCTGTGAAATTCTTGATTTCAAAACCAGACTGGCACACCAATTACTGTTGACTCCGTTTTATGGTTGAGTACAGTTTATACTGGTGAAGAGGTAGCTTAAAACGCGAATGGTTAAAATGAACGAATGTCAACAATATTCTTCAAACGAACTTCAACAAGTAGTGTTGAACTGGGTGAACTGGGCAAGTACTGGCAGTACATAAGTCGGTGATGACTGTACATAGATTTTATTCAACATGACACATACGGAGTGGACAAGACTAACATCGTCACAGGCGCAAAGATCATACATCAGCATAATGGTAATTACTTTTAAAGTTCCTGAAGATTCTCTACCAATAAAGTCCTCTGACTCAAGTGACTAAGGATCACAAAACTGTTACCGTATAATATTCTTCTCATTCAAGTCCATTGACCTTCCTTCAAGGACGTCTATCATGGTAACGTATTCATACTCCAGGATAAAATCTTCCATATCATACTTCACAATCCCATACGTTCTCCAAAACATAACGTTAGATAGCATATAGTTTCAAACAAAGTCATACACGATAATACGAACAGGTTAGAGATTCCAGTTGACTAACCTCTCCCATTCTATGCCACGCTTCTGGCATTGTTGAATGTACGGCATATAAAATATGAAGCATACGAATAAATAAACTGGTTTACACGTAGGTATTATTCCTCTACGGTAATCTAATATGACCACCGACTCCGTCTGTCCATTCTAGGAAATTACATGCTAAGATGACTTCCCGCTAGACTACAACTGGGAGCGGCCTGATACTTTAGTTTACGGCAATAAATATACAAATATAACCGGGGCGACACTTACATGATCCTTAAATCATTGGCTTCGTCAAGAATACCAATTGAATCAATATAACATACTGGCTTATACAAAACTGCCAGAAAATTCCAATAATCTATATCTCGGACATAACAAAGTCCGCACTGCCCCGTTCAAAACATGACGTCACAATCCCCAAACTAGGTTACCCGTGCGTCCAAAGCAACTCACACTGCATTGTGCACGTCAGTGCGTGAATCAATCGAACGCACAAATAATATAACTATATAAAACTGGTGCGTACATTTGGCAGGACCGAAGACTACCCCCTTAGGTAATAAATGTACGTAACAATGAACTTTGAATGTATTGGCTGACATTTGAGGCGTGAATAAACAACCGCACTGATTGGGAGTTTTTTTCAGAAAACGCCAGGTGGAAGCTTGGGCCGGGAACTTACGATATAACTTAGAAAACGTTTGACATACGGAACTGCATTCCTGAAAACATCAACGTAGACGGACCTTGCTACACAAAAGAATAGAGTTGGACTCTGAATTTAAAGGACCGGGCAAAAAGTATTAAGAGCATCTCTGTACATCATTAGAAAGCTCCCCAACATTATTATGGAAACCGAAATTCTACAGGACCACTCACAAGTCACAGAGGGATTCTCAAATAGAAATAACCCAGACACTTATGTTAAGTTTCCAGGACTATTCTACTGAGCAAGAAGTCTAAGATTTCTCAATTTTGAGGTGAGTATAACATATTTTTTTCCTTTAAGGCGATCTTTGTCCTCTCAAGGCTGTGTGTGGTCCCGGTTGCCGGGTCCTCCCAGCGCAGCAGAGGCAGTGAGTGAGAACTGTGTCTGTGCCAGACTGCCCTTTTTCGAGGACCTTCGGTCCCGAAAGGATTTTGGCTGGACGGGAGTCTGGGAGGCATGGCGAAATGGTTTTATGGCGACAGGAGAAGAGTACACATGAGGGCAAGTTCGGGGCACAGCGGATTGATCTACCGCTTGCTTGTCACATTGATCACAGAAACAACAATTAAAAGTCTGTTGTACCAATATACGCCGCTAGGTGTGACGGAACAACGGACGATTTCTTGTTGCCCTAATGACGCCGCAAGGTGTTATGGCCGAAGACTGCTTAGTCGGTCGGCGGTCAAAGGAATAATAATAATAAGAAATAAATAACATATTTTTTATGCTGTGAATTTGATATATTCACACTTGCTAGTGGTGTTAAAGATTCAAACTAGGCTGGCAACCTCAGCATGTGAAAAGGATACATTCATGAACCACCACGGCAAGCGCTGGTGATTGCTTCATGCTAGTTCTCACGGAAAAACCAAAAGCAGAGATAATCCCAGACTCCAAGTGGGGAAAGGAAGTGGGTGATGATGACCTCATTTATATATTATCATTTGTAAAGAGTTGTATATATGCTTAAAAGTTGTTCCTTCAGGCACAAGCCACTTGTCGCTGCCCAGTTGAAATTTTTTCATTATTTTAGCTAACAGAATGGTGATTTTTCATCACATCCCCTGAGTTATATGATGTACACTCAGGAAGAGTACAAATTCCGATTCGGTAACGGACAGAAGGGAAAGGCGGCTGATACAAATCAGGAAAACAAATACTTAGCAGTGGAATGTGTTTTTATATTCCCTCTGAAGTTGGTGGTATGGACTGGAGACACCATTTGAGGTTCTACTCACGTTACCAGCTGCACTAGTCTGTGGTTCGAAATCTTGAAATCGACACGTGAAACCTACATCCCACGGCTGGTGAAAATGTTTGCTTGACCCGACGCAGTTACCTCCAGAATACTTTAGAGACGTGCCCTTGCCACAGAGACAAAGCGACGGAACCAGCAGCACCAACATTTCAGCAATTTGGAAACTAAGTTATATTTTTAAGCAAGTTAAATCAGAAGATTATATTTCCATCTCCCAAATCGAGATCTATGATGAACCATAATTTATCATAATTACCATTTCATAATTTTTTTACATTTTCAAAGTAATTGATCATTTAATTTGTATATGTTGATTTTGACAAATTCAAAGCAGAATTAATCATTACAGAGAGACAGGCATAAGTATCATCATGAACCTCTGGTATATATATATATATATATATATATATATATATATATATATATATATATATATATATATATATATATATATATATATATATATATATATTGATAGTAGATTATAAGATATCCAGGCGTATCAGATGATACCAGGATAGAATGCCAGTCAAAAGTTCTGGTCTTAAAAGTAAAACCCCAGTCTTAGAAATAAGCACTGCTGTATAGATGTCATAGGAGAATAGTCAGACTGTGGAAATCACTGGCCCAGATGGTATGATAGGAAACTCTTTACAGAGTGATACAACAGGAAGCAATCTGATCATCAGAAGGAGTCCCCCCATCTGACAAGTGTTTCGGCCCGATTACTCCTTTACACTCTAAGGGGGGCGGGCCCACTTGGGTCATGACTCCCAAGCGTCTCAGCTTCCTGTTGTCTTGTATCGAAAATGAACCCATTTCACTTACGGTAGCAACTTTTAATCCACAACGCCAGCCGTGGGTGCAATTGTGAAAGTAACAAAGCAAAGACAAATTATTCCGTTCGTTTCATCGCCCTTCACAACTAAGGACACACACTGAGACACGAGCGCGCAGCCGACGAACCTTAGCCACTGCGCGCCGCACGCCACTGAAATTCTATACCTGACACACTCCCTATAGTATACATCGCCTGTTGCCCCAGAGTCGCAGCCCCCTCACTAGTACACCATATAAACTCAGCGCTGTGGACTTAGAAAAATTTTGGGGTTTTCTGTACCGCAGCGTTTACCGTCACGATCTCCATTGCCCACTGCGGTTGTTCCACAGCCAGCTAGATGCCTTTTCGGCAGTTTCGCTAAGCCTCTTCAGTGCCCTTGTTCTAGACTGTCCCCTCAACCCCAACAGTTTCAATAAATCATACATTGATGCAGCCACAAGCCCTCTTGCGCCCACTTCAACCGCCATGACCCTTGCACTGAATCCATCGTGTCTCAGATCCGCGGCTAGATCGCTATACTTGGCCGCTTTGAATGAATGTTGCTCGTCTAATCTGGATTCAAATGGCACGGTCAGTTCAATCAGTATGACCTGAAGCGTTGCTGAAGAATGAAGCACTATATCCGGCCGTCTCCGCGATTTTCTGATACTCTCTGGATATGCCCCCCGTCCAGGTAGGTCTACCGCCATCTCCCAGTCGTTTGCACAGTCAAGAAGAGATGGTAAACTGCTACCAGGTTTACTCGGTTTGGGGTGTGCTGACTTTCCTGCCCTCAGAAAGTATGTGTTTGTGGTGTCTGGCCGGACTTTGCTATTCGCTTTCATTCTTGCCTGATCTATTGTCGCAGCAAGCTCATTTAGCACTTTGTTATGGCGCCAAGTGTATCGTCCTTGCCCTAATGCCACCTTACACGCTGAGAGCACGTGTTCAAGTGTCTGCCTCCCCTGGCACAGGGGGCACTGCTCATCATCCGACTTTCCCCATTTCACAAGGTTGGTGGCCGACGGCAGCAGGTCATACATTGATCTAACCACGAAGCTGAGCCTAAGAGGTGCCATATGCCATATATCATTCCATGTCAAGGATCTCTGCAGGGCTCCTTCCCATGTAGTCCATTGGCCTTGTTGGACCTGCTGCACTGCTTTTAGCAACCTCTTATCATTCTCAGCTCCTCGTATCTCCTGAACTACCATGTCTCTGCGTTCCCTGCTTGATGCCTTGGACCACCAGCGGATGTCACCATGCCCAAATCCCCGTCTATTCGTTTGTGTGTATCCGATTACCTCTCTCAGTTTGAGTGACTCTTCAGCAGCATCAACAGCTTCTTCCACTCTCCACTTCCTTCCCGTTTTCAGTGTGGGCTGAATGGACTTAACCACGTCATCAGCTGACTCGCGTAGCATCATTGCAAGGCTTGCTTTTCCAACTTTGTACTCTTCAACAACTGACTTGAAGGGAAGCAGAAGTTTTGACTTTTTGCAGTACAGTGCTACATCTGACAGACCTGGTGGTACCCCTAGCCATTTTCTCATGAACTTGTTGACCTTCTGCTCTATAGCTTCCACTGTACTTGTGCTTACTTCATATATAAGCAGTGGCCACAGCAACTTCGGTATCAACATGAACTGGAGGCACCACAGTTTGAACTTTCCCAGGAGTCTGCTTTGGTCTATGATCTGTAGTCCTCTGTCTGCCATTTCTATTGTCTGTTGCACTGCCTTCGAGTCTTTTAAAGAGGCATCGTACACCCTGCCAAGACTTTTAACAGGTTCCTCAATGACAGTAGGGATTCTTTGGCTGGAAACCGTGAATATGACCTCTGCTATCTTTCCTTTCCTGACTGATAGGCTTCTCGACTTCTTGGGTTTGAAGCTCATTCTGCACCAGCTGACTAGTTCATCCAGGCGTGCTAACATCCTCCGGGCCTGATGTTCATCTGATGTCAGAATTGTTGTGTCATCCATGAATGCTTTGAGCGGTGGCATGTGACACATTCCACCGAGCTTTGGACCTATAGCCATTCCTTCAGCCGCATTGAGGATTACCTGCATAGCCATGACGAATAGTATCGGAGAGATGGTACATCCCATCGCAATTCCAACTTCAAGGCCAATCCACTTCGTTGTGTACTCTCTGGTTGAAAATCTGACAGAAAACCCTGCGAAATACAGCTTCAGCATTGCTGCAATCTCTTGTGGAACATGATACATTTCTAGGGCCTGCCACAACATCTGGTGTGGAACGGATCCATAAGCATTCGCTAGATCCAACCAGATTACATGGAGGTTTGTTCTGTCAGACTTTGCCTTTTGGATTGCTTCCCAGATCATTGTGGCATGCTCTAGACATCCTGGTGTACCTGGGATACCTCCTTTCTGAATGGTAGTGTCAATGTACCCATTTGCCAGGAGGTATGTAGTGAGTCTTTTCGCCATTACTGAGAAGAATATCTTCCCTTCCACATTGAGTAGTGAGATTGGCCTGAACTGACTGATGTCTGTGGAATTTTGTTCCTTCGGGATGTAGACTCCGTTTGCCTTTCTCCATTCCTTGCTTACGAGTTGGGTTTTCCACGCATTCTTCAGTAAACGGAGCAGTCGTTTGAGAACCTCAGGGCATCTTTTATACACCACATATGGAACACCATTAGGACCTGGAGCTGACTTGCACCGAGCTTTCTGGACAATGCTTTCTACCTCTTGCACCGTTGGGGGCTTGGTGTTAAATTCAGCTCCTGGCTTACCCGGCCATTTAAGGCCTGCCATGCTGCTGAGCGGCTCATTTTTGCGACCATCTGAATATGTCATTCTAAGGTGTTCTTCCAGGTCTTCTTTCCTGATGTTTAGCGTACCCGACCGTGGCTGCTCAAACAGTTCTTTGGCAAACTTGAAGGGCTCCCTAAAGAATCTTTCCCTATCCCTTCGAGTCTTCCTTCTCTTCCTGCACAACCTTTCCGCTCTACAAAGGGCATTATGTTGGCCTTTCAGGTGCTCCCAAACTTGCCGTAACCCTTCCTTCTCTGTGGCAACTGCGTTCTTGAACAGTTTTCGGGCATGCTTCTTCTGTTTCCTGATTTCATCTATTTTAATTTGTCTTCTACTTTTCCGTGGTGGGTTACTTTCCCTTGCCTCCCTCACTCCGAACACTTTGCGACAGTGCAGATATATTATGTCGCCGAAGATTTCCAGCTTCTTCTCCAAAGTTAACTGCTTCAGGCTGTTATCCAACTCTTTTGCCAAGGCTTCGTCCAGCTGTTCCCAAAGCCCTTTTGCACTGGCAGGTGGAAACTTTATTGCATCTCTCTTCCCGTCCAAGAAGTGTGTGAGATCATCATCTGGCAGATCAACTTGAATGTACTCAGCACTGTGGATTGACTCCTGGCTGCGTTCTTCTAACGTCTTATCCGTCGAGACAGAGCGCTGTTGATCTCCCCCTGATGACCTCCCACACCCCTTTTTCGTTCTGTGGATTTTCATTCCTCTCTGAGTAGAGAATTCCCTACCACAGGCACATGGAAATTCCAGCCGTTGTTCAGAGCTCGAAGTCCGTGTAACGGGTCTGGTCGATTCCATTGAGGCGCCTGTGGATTCATCATCCTCCCCCCCTTTCGGTGAATCCTGGGGGCATCTATCGTTTTTGGGTCCTATAGCAATTGAATACAGCTTACGGGGTGCTAACCCGGTCAGCCGGTTTCTAGTCTTTCCCAGTGTCATCTGTCTTTCCAGAAGTCAATCGGTCTTTTCCCGATCGTCACTGGTTTGACCATGCAACTATGATAGGAAACTCTTTACAGAGCGATACAACAGGAAGCAATCTGATCATCAGAAGGAGTCCCCCCATCTGACAAGTGTTTCGGCCCGATTACTCCTTTACACTCTAAGGGGGGCGGGCCCACTTGGGTCATGACTCCCAAGCGTCTCAGCTTCCTGTTGTCTTGTATCGAAAATGAACCCATTTCACTTACGGTAGCAACTTTTAATCCACAACGCCAGCCGTGGGTGCAATTGTGAAAGTAACAAAGCAAAGACAAATTATTCCGTTCGTTCCATCGCCCTTCACAACTAAGGACACACACTGAGACACGAGCGCGCAGCCGACGAACCTTAGCCACTGCGCGCCGCACGCCACTGAAATTCTATACCTGACACTTCCTATAGTATACATCGCCTGTTGCCCCAGAGTCGCAGCCCCCTCACTAGTACACCATATAAACTCAGCGCTGTGGACTTAGAAAAATTTTGGGGTTTTCTGTACCGCAGCGTTTACCGTCACGATCTCCATTGCCCACTGCGGTTGTTCCACAGCCAGCTAGATGCCTTTTCGGCAGTTTCGCTAAGCCTCTTCAGTGCCCTTGTTCTAGACTGTCCCTTCAACCCCAACAGTTTCAATAAATCATACATTGATGGTAAGAAGTAGTACCAGGATTTAAGGTGTCTCCTTCCTACAAATATCCTATGATTAATTAAATGCTAGGGGATAATTAAAATGAACAATAACTTTAAACACAATGATAAAAAGCAAACAAGTCCTCAGGTACAATTATGATCATTTAATATTTACATTAATTTTCTTTTTCTGCTGTTTGGAAAAGAGCAATAAAATATTCACAAAATATTCACAATATTGATGTTATCTCTTAACTAAAGTGTTGGTAGGAAAGTTCTTTCCTTCTGGAAATAGAGTTTACTTGAAAAAAGTCCTTTGGCAATTTTAATAGGTATTATTGTCCTTTACACTTCTGGATCTTGAACATATCCAAGTGGTCAAACCACATATTTAGAAAACATATCTGATCGGTATCAATGCCACACATGGACTCTTTGTTTTAGAAAACATATCTGATCGGTATCAATGCCACCCATGGACTCTTTGTTCTTGTGTTGTTTAATGTTGTCGTATCGTGTGCAACTGTTGCCTATGGGGATGACATATTGAATGTTGTCAAGAAGGTCTCCAGAAATTAACTAAAGAGACCTCTTCGAGGACAAGAAGAAGAGAAGGCGAATACTCTCCACTAGATAATGTTTTCTAATAAATTACGGAGACCTTCCTGTTTCCCTACGACATTAACTTCTGTACTCAGATCTCGATAAAGAAAGAGCCCCCAACCTTCACTAAAAATAAGGATTTTACCTGCATGTAAATAATTAACACAGTCATCACGAGTGATACATTAACGAACTAGGTGATGATCACTGCGGCTATACGGATTTTTAGTTATTTATATATATATATATATATATATATATATATATATATATATATATATATATATATATATATATATATATATATATATATATATATATATATATATATATATATATATATATATATATATATATATATATATATATATATATCTATATATATATATATATATACACATATATATATATATACATATATATATATATATATATATATACATATATATATATATATATATATATATATATATATATATATATATATATATATATATATATATATATATATATATATATATATATATATATATATATATATATATATGGTTAATAGAGAGTAAAAAGGGTCGATGGTGAAAGACAATTCACACGCTCAGAATAAATGTAAAAAATGTGGCTAATTAAATATGAGAGTGAACTTATGTAAATAGGGAAGTGATGAGGTGATGAGGTGATTTATTAGGTGTTACTACACTGATGCCCACTCTTCACTGTGTGTCTCTCAACTTTCCTCCTTTGCATGATTATACACAGGTATGGTAAGACTATCCTGTGTAGGTGCATGGTAGGTCGTGTCGGTTATCTACAAGACGATAGCTGAAAATCTTGCACGTGTCGCAGTGAGAACCTGTAAGATGTAAAGTCCCACAACGTTAGGAAATCTCTCTAATTTCGACAAATCGTTGACAGTTGTCTTATGAAAATGTCTGCTGTCTTATCTTGAATATACACTGACTAGACAGGAGTTCTTCACGAAATTATCTTCTGGTAACAAGAGAGTTTCAAGGAATGAAGCTTGTCTGAGTGAATTTTTGTCGTGCAATACACGATGAGAGATTAATTTACTGCATGACTTGACGTAGTGAGTAACTGAACTTGGCGATTTGAGCTGGATACATTAGTGAATCGCTTGTCTATAATCTTCATTTGTGAAATACGTTTTTGAATCAGTAGAACTATATATATATATATATTTATTTTTTTATTTTTTTATTTATTTATTTTTTTTTCATTTATTTATTTTTATTTATTTATATATTTACCTGTCACAAAAAGTAGGAGATATTGAATTTAAAAGTTATCCAAAGACAATATATTTCAAATTAGTTCATTTATTCCTTTGTACAAGTAAACTTGAGCATCATAACAAGACATTTGCGGTATAAGAAGTGTTATGGCTTTACTCACATGATTTTAGTCGCACTGGCAACCAAGGCGGGGTAGGTGCTTCATTTTCACAAAAATATTCCAATATTTCTAAAAACGTGTAGGGCCCCCGTTTGCCGCTAAACATGCATTGCAACGACGTCTCATACTGCAAATAAGCCTTCTGATGTTGTCTTGAGGAATTCTCTGCCACTCCTGCTGAAGGGCCTGGGCTAACTGCTGAAGAGTCTGTGGAGCGGCTGGACGTTGTTGGACGCGTCTATTCAGGAGGTCCCACAAATGCTCAATAGGAGACAGGTCTGGGGACATCGGCGGCCACGGTAACGTTCGGATATGCTGCATCTGAAGGTCATCTTGGACGACGCTAGCATGGTGGGGACGTGCATTGTCATCCTGGAAGATGAAATCTGGTCCGTGCTGTTGAGCAAATGGCACAAAGATAGGCTCGATGATGTTGTCACGGTAGTAGAGCCCTGTGATATTGACCTGGCATATGTGAAGGTCGGCCCTGTCATTCATACAAATGCCTGCCCACACCATTACACTGCCACCTCCATAACGGTTGTGTGCAACAGTTGCAGTAGGCTGGTAACGCTCACCTCGCCGACGCCAGACACGTATTCGACGATCATGAAAATCCAAAACGAAACGGGACTCATCAGAAAACATCACTGATGCCCACTGTTGATTGGTCCACCGATGATGACGTTGGCACCAATCCATTCTTGCTCGCCTGTGTTGTGGTGACATGGGCAAAGCTATAAACGGTCTGCGTGAGGCCAGTTGCACTTGGTGACAACAGTTTCGTACTGTCTGAGTTAAGACCCGGATCCCAGTGGTCTGTTGAAGGTGTTGCTGAAGTTGAGTAGCATTTAGAGTCCGAGTTCTGAGGGCCTGAGTAACAAGAAGTTGATCTTGGCGGCGTGTAGTGACTCTTGGGCGGCCAGTCCGAGGCAGATCAGCCCTTGTGCGGAAATTTTGATACCTGTTCCACAGTCTGCTGACAACTGACTGTGAAACATTGCGGTTCCGAGCAACATCCACTTGCCGAATTCCGGTTTGCAACATGCCTATGCCTATCCACCTCTGCTGTTCTGTCAAACGTTCCATGACGAAGAAAAGAAATGTTAATTGTTGCAGAGTCTTTTTATACCTGTCCATGGTGAGTAGTGTTCATCAAACTCAAGATACACGCATTTTTTTGAAAAAGAATAATGTGTTAACTTTACGGATGGGCCCCACCTCTGTTCTTGGGATTGGCTTACTCATCACGAGTCACCAGGTCAACATGATATTGCACGTGAGAGTGGAGAAGAGCGTGCTCGATATGTACATACAACCATTAAAATACGAAATCCACTCTTTTGTAAAATAATACATACCATCTTAAAATATCCCCTACTTTTTTGTGACAGGTATATATATATATACACTATATAAAATTAAATTGCACTGATATGATATACATATCCACCCGGGAATGAAATTATGGGTTATTCTGTGAAAAGGATATGTGCTGGGAAAAACTATGCTCCGCGTGTGTTGGAAAATCCGTACTGACTTGATGCGAATTTGTCGTTAGTGACGAATAATTTAGAGGAGAGTGTGACAGAATTGATGAATGAATAAAAGATAATATCTAGAGGATAATCTTTCAGACTGCAGATTCAATTTACTGTCTCTCCTCGGGAATTAGTCCACTCGAAACCTTACTTGAAAGAGAATTCTGGTGAAACTAAACAGGATATTTTCTAGACAATAAATTCTTTCACAGAAATCCTACAAAGGACTATGTAAGGTACATAAAGGAGAGAAAGAGATATGGTGTCCAGCCACATTAAAAATATCCCGACCCAATGGTGTTTATTCAATTACGGCTCTGCACCCATGGTGTAGATTTTAATTACTAAAAATTAAATATTACAAGAAAATAAACACTGTTAGGTAAAAGTTACAAAAATGAAGATAAATTCTCACATATTTTAAATTTACAAAATGATGAAAGATTCTCAAATATGTTCAAAAATTTACAACTATAAGCTATGTTCACTAATCTATCAATGGCTCTGAAAAATGTCAGAATAAATTTTGCATCCTATAGACAATTGACTATTCTGTAGTGGTTTTGCTGGTATTGGTAAGCTACTCATCTGCGATGCTGTTGGATTTATGTTGTCTCGTTGCCAGGGGTTTCAATCTGTCCCAGCACTCCAGGACCAGTATGGCAAGTAGTTCTATTAGGGTTTCAGAGGGTGGCAGGGGCTGCTTCTTCTGTCTTGACCCAGGGAGCATCACCAGCTGGGATGGTGCTACCGGTGGGTTTTCTTGGTCTCTTGTGCAGTCACTGAAATAGACTAATCGATCGGTACTGGTAATGTGGCCGACGTATTTCTAAATGACGCGAATATCTTGTGGGCCGTTACTTTGGCTTATGGTGTTGACAATGAAGCTCGGTAACAATGTTGAATGAGTCAAGATAGTATGGCCAAACTGGCGATAAATAGATGCTGGACTCATAGTGAACAGTTAGTGACGATACACAATTTATTGGAGACATACTTGGACATCAGGAATGCAGACAATCATCATCATTATGTGCAAGGCATAAACGTACATAGTAAATTACAGTCCTTACTGACGTTGACCGACTGCACTAAGCTCTACCACATCAAGGTTAACGGAAGCTCTACGGTAACCGATTTGTAGTATATATGGTTCTGACGAAGTGACCATGTTAATATTCTTTACGTAGTTATCTATATTCCATTATGCTTCAATAAGCTCCTAGCGTTAGTGGGACGCACTACCAACTTGACATATCTGGTCAAGTTGAAGCTCTGCCATCACATCACAGGAGACCAAGTATCGGAGGCAAGATACTTAAAGGGGGCCGTTTCTGGCTAAATATTCAAATTACAAGCTTCTTGGCCTGGCTCCCTCAAGAAGAGTATTTTCATCTTTCAGATGATCATAGTTACTACATATTCGTGTCTTCCCTAGACTTAGGTAAGATTTACTGTTTACAGGCCTCAGGTTTCCCTCCCTTATTTGTAATAAATGTTACGACGATAGTTATATGGATCTTCCTCAAGTACGTTGCCCGTTTAGCAACAAATCACTGCGTCATACCGCGCCATACCCCGTTTAATAATGGTGCACGGTCGTACGCAAATAATATATCATACAATTATCCTAGATGCGCTCAAATGTGCGTCTACAAAATACTAGACGTGCACGTGAGGGTCTCAATCATTTAACTACCGCCTCTAGGAATATAAAATATCTTAACAGTTTACATCGATCACCGCGTTAAACAAATCTAAGAATTTTTTTTGGTAATAATAGTGAGATCAGTCACGTTCCAACAAGCTACGCAATAGACAACTATCATCAACAAGTGTAATTATGAAGAAAGAAAGTAATAATAGATAACCATAATATGTGGAATGAGAATGAAAGACCAAATTCAAACAAAAATTGAACGGTAAAGAGACACAGATCAACTATGTACTAAATATGAAATGATAAGTGATAAGAACAAAGGAAATGACATGAAATGGAGAACGTTTATAAATGGTGAAAAAATTAAGATAAATCAACAAAGATGATAAAACGTGTCAACATTGTTTAAAAAAAATGAGATGCGTATCGTGCGTGTGTGAAACGCAAGTGTGGAAAACGAAATGACACTCATATCAATTTCCCCCCCCCCCCCCCCCCCCCCCCCCCCACCAAAAAAAAAACCACGAGAAGAAAGCAACGCAGTATAAAGGTGTACGATGTGAATAAATACTAGGTAGACTAAGTAAACTAATAAGTACTACGTAAAGTATCATTAAATAGCTATGCGCATAAAATATGTATCAAGCGCGAATGATGCGCTGCCATACGATAAGGAGGCTACTCTAAAGTACATAGCAAGTGTGTAGAGAAAATGAACAGCCTAAGCATTACCATCGTGGCATGTGAATGACTGATAATTAAACTAATCGCATAGAGAAGAACTTTGGTTCAAGAAAAGTTTGATAAATAAATACTTAAAAAGTGACACATTGTTCGATCCTAACACAAAAATGTCATTAAGTAATCACTCGCGGAAAAGTGTCATGGCGGATAGTCTTACATATCTACAGTGATGCACTATCAAATCAATCACTGTGAATTAGCGAAAATAAGTCATAAATGTGCTGAAGAAGCACAATAACGTAATAGCATAATTTGTCATAAAAATCTAGTTAGTTATATTTAAATAAAAGTTACTCGAGTTCGATCATGAAGATGAGACGTAAGCGAGTTCATCAAACGAAATGTTGTAGATGTTGACACCAACCACATTGAGTAGTACAAAAGTGCTGTTGTAGCATAATGGTGGTATGAGTGTCAATTAGTGAAGATACATGTGGACAACGGGACAATAAATCAGCCACAACTTTGTCGGAACCCCGGATGGCTTTGACAGTAAAATTAAAAGGCTGCAAGGCAATTGCGTACCGTGCAGATTTTGAGTGTTTCAAGTCCTTACTCTTAAGTGCAGTAAGTGCACGTTGGTCCGATTCGACGACAAAGTGGGCGTCAAGTAGAACACGCTTAACTTGAGTATCGACCCGACCATGGCCAAAGGCCCGCGGTCCACCACAGAATAGCGTTGTTCAGCTGCAGTTAACTTCCGGGAGACATATAGCACAGGGTGGAGTGTTCCTGAATAGTCTTGCAGCAGAGAAGCGCTAATCCCCTTCGACTAGGCGTCACTGCGAATGATGAAAGGAATATTTTTGTTTGGTAACCGCAAGATAGGAGCAGAGGAAAATAATAACTTAATCCTATCTAAAGTGGTCTGGCACTCTTGTGACCCCTGAAATTTGTTTGGCGACCCTTTTTTAACAGACTAGAAAGAGTGGTAGTGATAGTTGACAAGTCAGAGATGAAGCGTCCATATAATTGTAATGATAGTTGCAAAAATGAGGCAACTGAATGCTATGCAACTCGTTCTTATGCAAATGCAGTAAAGAAAACTATGAGATATCGTAAGAAATTAGGCGAACGAATGAAAATAATATAAACATATCGAAGGATATATGACTACAGTATATGGTGTAGTCGAAAGAGAGAAAAAAATGGCATGATGACTGGAAGTCTGAGTCACAGAAGATGTCAGAATAACATCAGATAATAGCGACATGGATACCATAAGTCGATGTAGGACTATAGACTGGATAATGTACAGAGAAGAAAATACATGATATAACGTAATTAAAATGATAATGCTATACACGAATTTTGCACATGAATCAATAAGTAACTATAAAGATAGTTGTAAAGTTACCATTCGAACAACATAAAAATACTGAACTAATCGGTCCATTATGAAACGTAAGTACGTAATCAAGACGGTTGATTACCCAAAGAAAGATGTTTGTACATCTGTTGTACTCAACTCAGTATTATTACGAAGTTAAGGATAAAGTATGATAGGTTTATCATATGATATAATAATGTCACCGATGAATAAACTTGGAAGTCAGTAGGTAGAGAATATTTGTCGGATATTACCAAAATCTCGAACAGATAGTAACATCTGTCCATTAGAGATGGCTACTGTGTGTATGTGTCGAGACAATGTTTCGAAACAGTATCGTACCCGAACAATTCGACACAGAGCCTTCTAGCCGTGTCGATACAGTGTGTTCCTGTCTGCCTCGCTGTTTTGCAGAGTAGAGATGGCTACTGTGTGTGTCAAACAATGCTTCGAAACAGCGAGCGATTCGACACTGCCGGTTTGTTTGGTTCGACACAATCTCAGTTCCGTCTGCCTCGCTGTTTTGCAGATGCTTCGAAACAGAACCGAGTCCGACAGTCCGACAGATTCGATACATGGACACAGTTTCAGTTCGTGTCTGCCTCGAATAAACCGTTCGGAACATTAGTATGGAATATCAAACATGTCATATTTTTCAGGGATGTGTTATGATGACTTGATTTTACTAGTGATATTATTTTTGCTGAGAAGTTATAGACACTGGAAATTGTGTCAATGCTGCAGCTGTCAATGTTTTAGGCGCTATGTTAAAGTTGAAAGTGTCCGTGTGTTCGTATAAATGTAATGGACACTTTATTAGCTCTGCTGATATAGATGTACTCGGTGTGGATTTGAATCATTGTCTACCAAAACTAGCTTACTCTAGTTTGATATCATGTGTTATTATTACTGTTATTATTATTATTGTTGTTTTTTATTATTTTCCCATATACTGCAGCTATCATCATATCCCAAGAAGCAATAAATAATTTGTGTCATCTCTCGGTTAAAATTGGTCTCCAAATAAATGCCTCTAAAACTAAAGCTATGAACTTTTCTAACGAGACCTTTGATATCATCTTGAACGGGGAAAAACTACAGAAAGTTGAAAGTTTCAATTATTTAGGCAGTAAAATGACTCAGGATGGTGACACAACAAGAGAAATCCATACTAGAATTGCTTTGGCAGCTAGCGCCTTCAATAGATTATCTAACATTTGGAAATTACGATCATTGAATATACATACCAAGCTTCGTCTGTTTAATTCAAATGTTATCTCAGTGTTAACATACGGCTGTGAGAGTTGGAAAATAACAAAATCATTGGAGAACAAGCTGAATACATTCGAGAACAAATGTCTTAGAAAACTCATGAACATCAGTTGGAAAGAATTCAAGACTAATCGACAAATAAGAGAAGACTCTAGGCAGAAATATGTCTCCGACTATATAAGGAAAAGACGATGGTCATATATCGGTCATGTCCTACGAATGCAAAACAACAGAATACCACTACAGGCGCTCACTTGGGTTCCTGAGGGTAAGCGGAAAAAAGGAAGACCAAAAGAAACACTCAGAAGAACAATAATAAGAGAAGGAAGAACGTTGGGCCTAAATAATGTGCAAGAGCTAAGAGGAGTGGCGTCACAACGAACAACCTGGAGAGCACTGGTTTCTGCCTTATGCGCCGTGTTTGGCGCTTAAAGAATTTATTATTATTATTATTATCATCATATCTACGTTTTATTTCATCATAATGAAGACTTGTGTAAAAATATTGAATTGTGGTCACACGAAACGCCATAGATTTTCACATACGACAGTAAAAACAGAGGAAATTGTCTCACACAGTTCATGTATACCCGCCCCGGTACTGTCTATAAGAGACTTCTTTCTCCCCGATACGGGCAAAAGAGCCGCTGTGCCGTTGTGTCGAAACAGTGTCTCGACACAGTATATCCCACTATTTCGAATGTCTCGACACAGCTAAGTGTGTCTATTTGCCCACCTCTACTGTCCATGTCTCATTGTGTTAACGAAAACGAATCAACATAAAGATGAACAATTCTACTTGTATCATAATGATTCAAGAAGCGAAGCATAGTATCAGGTAAGTAAATTGTATTACTACAACCCTTACTATAATGAATGTGAATAGGCATGACAGAAATGCATTTAGATATTGGCTGACACATTTTTCTTTATATTTTCTTGAAAAGAAAATCATTAACATTAGTCTTGCCAACCCCCCCCCCCCCCCCCTTCCCAGTGTAGTGGTAAGAATGTACCCAAGTAGATCATGGTATATCCGCATATGGCATAAACGTACATAGTAAAATTACAATCCTTGCTGACGTTTACCGACTGCACTAAGCTCTACCACATCAAGGTTAACGGAAGCTCTACGGTAACCGATTGTTAGTATATATGGTTCTGACGAAGTGACTATGTTAATATTCTTTACATAGTTATCTATATTCTATTACGCTTCAATAAGCTCCTAGGGTTAGTGGGACGCACTAGCAACTTGTCATATCTGGTCAAGTTGAAGCTCTGCCATAACATTACAGGAGACCAAGTATCGGAGGCAAGATACTTAAAACGAACTGTTTCTGGCTAAATATTCAAATTACAAACTTCTTGGCATAGCTCCCTCAAGAAGAGTATTTTCATCTTTCAGATGATCATTGTTACTACATATTCGTGTCTTCCCTAGACTTGGGTAAGAACACCATAATCAATCACGTCTATACATGACGCTAGTTATCTTGATCTGCCTCAAGTACATTGCCCGTATAGCAACAAATCATTGCGTCATACCGCTCCATACCCCGTTTAATAATGGTGCACGGTCGTACACAAATAATATATCCTACAATTATCCTAGATACACTCAAATGTGCATCTACAAAATATTAGACGTGCAAGTGAGGTCTCAAACATTTAACTACCACGTCTATGAATATAAAATATCGAAACAGATGAATTAAGTCGGCCCTCGCGAGCACTGCTTGTGGTTAGTGGAAAGACCCAGGACAGGACTCAAGTGGGGCCTTCCCGTAGGTCTCCTGATAGGACAACTCGCTCAACTGAACAACATGCTGTTTTTAAAATGGACAGTGCTCCCATTATGTTTCTTGGAGAAATTCATGTCCTGGCAGGTCTGCCGAAATTCTTACAAAGTTTTGGAGGTTATTTCTGCCTACTTTGGTGGAAGACTTGGCCTCTTGTTGCCGCCTTGTCCCATCCCAAACACATAGACACTGGTACTAGCGATGTGTTATTTTAAATTAACTCCTCGTCGCATGACAATATGATATACTATCAGTTTGGTAGAAGGGCAGTATCCCCAGTGAAAAAAACCATGTTAAGTAGGACAGCGGTCAGAAGTTCAAGGCGAGGAGTCGAAAGACTTTCGCCAATAAAACCATGAACAAAGAGAAAAAGAGGTAGGAGTATTCCTAGTCAGAAGAATGGGAGATCTCCTGATTTATGGACGAGTGGTAGATTTTCTAGAGGCAGTAGAGTGATTAGGTATGACAAAAGATGTAAGAAGAGAAAAGAAAGCGATTGTTACTTCGTCACATCCTTATATTTCGGGTTGCGAAGATGTGAGAAGTAGTGCACTGTTTCCTATGGCTTCACCCTCTAACCCAGTAACTAGGCGTTCATCTTACACTATGACATTGGCACGCTTAAGTGCAATTTCAATGTTCGTTAATCGCTAAAAATTGGTGGGTTCTCGTAACTAACTCGACAACTCCGTGCTGGGTGGTTGGTTGCGAGACAAACAATGGTTTTGAATTGGCCGCTCGCTACAGAAATTTTCCGCCCCTGACCACCAAGCCTTCTGTCGCGACATATCGTCGTTCCTTGTTGTATGGCCCGAGGGTGGTTTTCCTTTAATTTCTTCTTCTCTTCTTCCGTCCTTAGCCACCGACCGTCAAAGCAGTCCGTGGCCATTACGCCTAGTGGCGTCTTAGGGCAACAGCAGATAGGCTTTCTTTGCCATTGTTTCCCATCACGCCTAATGGCGCCTTTAGGGCAACAGCAAATCAATCCATCTGCCGCTGTTTCCGTAATCGAAGTGACTGGCAAACGGGTGATCAGCCCGTTGTGTTCCTTTAATTTATTCATTCATTACTGTCTTGCCACGTACACGACGTGTAAGTTTCGTAGCCTCTATCACAGTCTACCATCTGGCAACAAACATTCCTTTGCGTGTTACGAGTCCTTTGATGTCGATCGCTCTTGCAAGCATGCTGTTGTACAAATGTGATGACACCCTTATTGTTAACACAGGGGATTAAAGTATCTAATTCATTTTGACCCATCCTGCGCTAATAATTATGTCTACCAAGCTAAGTGCCTTTCAAAAGATAATGTAAGTTTTGGGAAATATCAAAGGTGTGATTTAAGTTACACTTAGGTAAAAGCCATAATTAAGAAAGATTACTTTTTAAAATGATGACAAAGCAAACACGGGAGAGAAAGAAAATAAGAACGTTGATGAAAAAGGTGCAGGGCGATAAAGTCTAGGAACACTTTACCACATATGTCCTGCTTCTTTCTGTCTTACGAGTGATTGTTATTTACCAAAATTCGTACATTCATTCATAGGGCAGTAACAGCAGTGATTATTCCCCGTTGGCTAGCGACGCATAAGGGTAACCCAGGCCGTACTTCACTGCATCTGTAGGGTCTGTTAGGATAACCCATACAAGCTTAAAGACATGTATGGAACTGATATCTTCGTAAATACCTGGACATGTGAACATTCCCGGTGGAAGAGGTACATAAACTAGCAAAAAGATGAGCCTCAATGCCACAAACTGACCAAACAGTCACCATCACTACAGCAAAACAAATAACTAAAAACAAATGTAGAGAGAACTGGTTAAACACCTGTGCAGTGGCTAAAACAGAATGACAGCCCTTCAAGCATCTACCAGCACCATTTAAGAAAGATATTATAAATAATCTTGGACTTAAACATGAAGAACATAAATTTTTAGATTACGAACAAGGCACTGCTTACTTAACTCTCATACAAATAGAATTGACGCACACGCACACACACACAAACAATCCAAACTGGTTAAGAAAAACCCAACCATTGAAAACACCCCAAATAGCAGACCTGAGAAACCAATCAGAATCACACAGTTTCCCACTACGGCGCCAAAATCACCAAGAGCTAACGCTCAGTGAAGGTGGATCAAAGACATGACAAGGATAACAAACAATACTTCGCCGCAGAGCCGGATTAAGCCAAGAAGGGCCTCTAAGCTTTTTGGTGTTTGGGCCCCCCATTCACCTAATAGGCAATAATTTTATATCAAACCCCTTAGCATGTTGATGGTATATACTAGTATTATAAATAACTAGTGTGGTCGTTTGTTAGCATTGTTTACTTCTTTTATTAGTAATTGTTTTTTTTTATTAATGTTTGTTAGTTGTTAGAACAACAGGCAGCCGTAAGAATAGAGGGGTAAACATCAGAAAGGTTTGAAGTACAGAAAGGAGTAAGATGTACCCTTTCCCTTACCTATTTAACATTTATGCCGAGAATATCATGAGAAACGTAAGAGATGACCAAGAACACACAGAGTTTGACTCATTTAACATCGGCGGGTACCAGATCCCGGAAATCAGATATGCTGACGACACAGTCCTCCTATCGACCAACCCAGAAGGACTTGAACAATTAATTCTGTCCACCAAAAAACACAGCGAGGCCCAGAATCTATACCTAAACACCAAGAAGACCAAAGTATTGACAACAGACAAAGTAAAGACCAAACCAGAAATTGAAATTGATAACGAAGAACTGGAAAGTGTTAATGAATTTGAATACTTAGGATCAATCATCAACAGTTCTGGCGACTGTGCAGTAAAAATTAAAAGAAGACTTGCAATTGCTTCACATAAGCTAATACAGATGAAAAACCTATGGCAAGGCACAAGCAAAGAAACAAAGTTACAACTGATCAGAGCATGTATATTCCCAGTAGCAACATACGGCTGCGAGACTTGGACACTCAATAAAACAGTTGCAAAAAAGGCTACATCATTCGAAATGAAATGCTACAGAAGGATGTTGAGAATACCCTGGACAGAAAAAAAGACCAACAGAGAAGTACTGCACTCACTAAACGTACAGGAACATTGGCTCCTAAATACCAAGGAATCGCAATAAGGAAGCTGAAATTTGTCGGTCATATAAAAAGACATAATAGTCTGGAACAAACAGTGATGGAAGGCATGGTCCCTGGAAAAAGGGGAAGGGGACGACGTAGACGACGGTGGACTCAGGACATCACAGAGAGTCTGAATTTGTCTTTGGCTGATGCAGGTCGACTTGCCCAGAATCGTGATGCGTTCAGAGCAGCTGTTATGGAGACAACGTTCTGGAGAGAATACGTCACTTGATGATGATGATAATTCTAAAATGTACAGTAATTCTTTTTTAACATCATGAGAATTTAACAAATATAGTTCACTAAATAACAGCGTCTGCTCAACATCTGTGACATTTTCTAGCTGTATTGATAATTATGCCTACATTGAAAATAACGAACAGTTCAGCTAAAAAAAAACAAAAAAACTTCCTTCTGGTTTGTACCTTGAACAAACTTCTTCCTACCTGCTGTACTGTGTCATGTCACCAGGTCCTGTCTGTTTTTGGTGTTGCTGTTTTTTATACACCACCGTCAAAGATGTTTCAACGTTTCTGGGTTTGTTGTTTCACCCAAGATTATACGATACAAGTGCAGGCCTTGACATCTATCAAGTCTGAGAGACTGTTACGTGCAGTCTTTGATATCTTACAATATTATACATTGGTATACTTGTTATGTTCGCAAATATTTTGTAAACAAAATAGATATTTTTTAGTGCTTAAGGGAAAGTCATTATTGAGTTACTTCCCTTGAAAGTTGTGCCGTCTCTTTCGATCGAACTCCGCGGATGAATCCAGTTTTACTGCGATTTATTCTTTGTTTGGGTAGTAATAGATTGTTCTTGCTTCAGAATATCTATGGCCTGAATTTATGTGTATTGTTTGTCTGTGTAGGACGAATCTGTCTTATATATCTATATCTTTACATATCTAAGTCGAACTATATGTTCTGTTGTCTCTAGAGAGGTCAAAGGCTGTTCGGCGGATGTGTCGCGAGAGAGGTGTGTTTTGGCTTCGCCCTGATGATGGGCTGTGTTTTTCTATGTCGGCTTGACACCGGGGAAAAAGTGATCTCAGTGGTTTTTGGGGAAAGTGATAGTCGTCTAGACCTATCGTGTATGCTTTACCCCAGTGTTCATTCTTATTGCCAAGGAATGGCAAAATCATATTTCTGAAAACCAAGGTAATAAAGATACTCTTTTGAACTCTCGTACGAAGCCACCGTTTTTCGATAGGGATGATTTGTACGTCTGAGAGGATACATCTAACTAGATGAAAAAAAAACGATTCTGATTCCTAGCAGCACTATATCCTGTAGAATGCAGTCAATTGTTCATGATCAAATCTACAGAGCAATGAAATGTTTAATGAATGACTAACTTTAGGACAGATTCATTATCTGTATCCAAACGTGAGTGACAGCTCACGAGTGAAGCCATCTTGGAACCAAACATGTAGTGACTTTCAAGAAGAGAAAAGGGATGCCCGTATTATCGCTTGATTAGTCCAGAGATCACTGCTACACATGAGAACCCATTGCTAGCGGTTCAATATAATTATATGGAAAAATCTGTGCTGGACATTATGTTAAGGAATCTTCGCTAGACGAGATTAGGTCTAGAAGCCATCTTGGATATTGTTTATAATCTGACGTGCTTTGTCAGTAAACTCAGCTGATATATATATATGGGCAATACTGAGTGCTTGGCTACTGACAGTCCATTATACTATTATTCTACATGAGTGCCCATGTAACATAACATTGCAAGACCATTTATCCACTGTACCATGATGTATTATGCCAACCTGTGATTTGTCACTATCTGTGCTGTCGAGTGTGTACGTCCAATTAAACTTTAGTAAAGGTACACAGTCGTTGGTGTCGATGACTTCCAGCCATACATGAGTGTGAGAAAAGAACATTTGTCAACACCACGAACTCTTCCTATCATTCGCACATTATACACTCCATCTATGTTTACACACCACTGCGTAGGTCAAGTTGACATTCCATACTCGAACCACGAGCAACACAACAACACAGTATTTAACTCTGGTGATGTTCGAGCGAGCTTCAGATTTCTCAGCATGTCTCTTGCTCAGGGCAAGGGTCTTGTATTAAGAGTTTATCAACTGATGATGATAAAGTATGCTTCCATCCACTTATATTTATCTTTTGGTGGACATCATTAATAAGAAAAAAAGATCCTTATCAACTGGTGGACCAGCTTTCTGGGTTTGACCTCGCAGAAGTTCAGAAGTCAACAGATTACCGATACCAGACCGTTTCCTGTGGCTGATACGACACACTTGCAGTATTGGTTTGCTCTTTGTCAACACTTCGTCACGTGACCTGTCAAGTGAATGCAGTATGTAGGTCAGCGTTGTTGACATTTTTACATTAGACATTACAGAGTTTCACAGAACAGTTGGATCAATTCTTGTCAATGTTAACAGGAAGACAGTATTATTGAACTAAGAAGTCCTATTTTCATCGATGGATCTTCTTGTTTTCTATATATTCAATATATATATTTCAATAAAGTGGCAGTTTATTTATTTTACAAGAATAACTTTGCCATTACTGTAAAACTGAGCCTATTTTGCAACACATTACACACATAATATATGTATTTATGATATGTTACAAGTTATTTGTTTGTATAGTATGTTAGTTTATATGTCAGCGGGTTGTGTTTAAGGTTGGGCGGCGTCCTCACAACAGAATATCCCACGTCATAGAGGGTCCGTTGTGGGCGTTTTCTATAGGTGCAATTTTCTTGATTGAAAATTTGCTTGCGACAACTGTTGCTTTTGTGTTAGCTGTGAAGTCTGTAATTATTGTTATTTTTGTAATATTTCTTTGTTCTTTAGTTTTGTTTTGATTTGTTTGTAATTTGTTGGTCTACCCTTTTCTATCTTTCAGTTCTATTCACAATTTATATTCATATACTGTGACGTCATTTGTGTTGTTATTCTTTGCAGATTCAGTGATTATTTTCATTGATTTCCCTATTTGATTTATTTTGATTTCTGCAAACGTTCTTGTATTGTCAGTCCTATTTGTACTTTATGTATTCTGTTGGTTGACATATGTTTTATATAGGTATATTTCATAAGACACAATTGCCTGTGCACTGCACTTGGATTATGGTATAAACCAGTACCTGATTATTATTACTGTTATACAAGACCTTATTAAGGCTTGTGACCCACAGATATTGGGATAGTATACTGATTAATCAAGTCATTAAGAACTTGTGGTATTATTATTGTTTCAGGTGATTAGTATTATTGTTAGACACCATGTCTACATTAGAATACTTCATTATACAAGGGAAAGCCCTTGATAAAACTGGTCAACAATTAGAAGAATGGGCAGTTGCTCAATATGACAAAGCATTAGCTGCAGAAGAGAGAAAAGCTGCTGCAGAAGAGAGAAAAGCTCTGGCTGAAGAGAAAAGATTAGAAAGAGAAGCTGAGGCTGCTGCTGAACAAAAGAAATTGCAGATGCAGGTGGAGCAAAGGAGATTTGAAGCTGAACAAAAGAAATTAGAAAGAGAAGCTGCTGCTGAACAAAAAAGATTAGACAGTGAAGCTGAACAAAAAAATTAGAAAGAGAAGCTGCTGCTGAACAAAAAAGATTAGACAGTGAAGCTGAACAAAAAAAATTAGAAAGAGAAGCTGCTGCTGAACAAAAAAGATTAGACAGGGAAGCTGAACAAAAAAGATTAGACAGAGAGGCTGAAGAAAAAAAAGCAATAAGAGAACATGAATTTGAGTTGGAGAAATTGAGATTGACAAGTATGAGTAATGTTAATCAGGCATCTAGTGGTAATGGTAAACCTTCTACTTACAAGGTTAAGGTTCCACCGTTCAATCAGTCCAGTGACGATATTACATTCTGGCTGGATAGATTTGAACGTTCTTGTCGTACACATAATGTGGATAAATCACAATACGCTAATCAATTATCAGAAAACTTGAAAGGTGAATCTTTGACTAGATTATGCCTTGTAGGAGAAGCAGATAAGGATAATTATGATGTCATTAGGGCGGCTTTGATAAAAAAATATCAGCTAAGTGAGGAAGGCTATCGCCTTTTATTTAAAACGATGGTGCCTGAGACGGGTGTAGAATTCTCAGAATTCACTGCAAAGGCACGTCTCACAGTTGATCGTTGGATTGAGCTTTCCAAAACAGAAAAAACGTATGAAGGACTTATGGATTTGTTGCTCAGAGATAAGATTATGTCATGTGTGAACAAACCTTTCCTTGAATTTATACATGAGCGTAAACCCAAATCTCTAAAGAAATGGAAGAATATTGTTCCCAATATGTCACTGCACACCCCGACGTGACTTTTGGCAACACTAAGATTAAGGAGAGTATGCCAGTTGCTTCAGCAACACCATACAATCCCAATTATTCACACAGATTTCAGGGACCTCAAAACAGATTTGATAAAAAAGGTAACCATAATAGTTATCAAAACCAAGGTAACCAATCATTTCAGGGTTCTTCTTCAAAGAACTGGAGACGAGCTGATAGCTCTCGACACAGGGGTGGTCATAATTATAGGAATTTCCGTAGAGGAAGTAATTATAGAAACTATCAGGGTTATCCGTCTTGGAGTCAACAAGATCATAATTACAGAGATACTCATTATAATGAATATGATAATGGTAACCAAGGGAACTATGACTCAAACCCAAATAGGGGTTACAATAGAGGTAACAATAACTACAGAGGTGATAATAACCGAGGTAGATCTCAAAACAAAAGACATAAACCACATTTTCAGGCAAACTCTGCACAACAAGAGTCCCATGAAGCCTATAAACAGAGTAAAGATAATAATGATGCTAGTAATATGGCATGTGCCGCTTTTGATTTTGGGAGAGCATCTCAGTGCCCCCAATGCAAAACGTTATTTGAGCCAACCACAGTGTCTACTTTAAGCTGTGGCCATCCTCTTCCTGCTCTTCCGGCATCAGTCGCGCATGATGGAAGAGGTTCTCTTGTCTTACATAAGGGTTTAGTGAATAACAATCCAGTCTCTGTGCTATTTGATTCTGGATGCACCACAATTGGTGTTAGGCAGTCACTCGTAGATCCTTCCCGTGCCACTGGACAAGTAGTCAAATGTGTAACATTTGGCGGCACATTAGAGAAATACTCTACTGCTATCATTAGGATTGCTACTCCTTTCTTTACAGGAGATGTACACGCATGTCTTCTTCCGAATCCGATCGCTGACCTCATCATCGGTCGCATTCATGGAGTCAAAGAATGCACTCCGCAACAAATTTCCACGTGGGAAAGGCAAAACATGCAGATTGCTAACGCTGTAGTCACTAGAGCTCAGGCTCTTAATATGCCTCAAACTTCATCTACTGAAGATAATGAAGTGCATAACCAAGATAATCCCTTGGTAATTTCTCGTGACTCGTTTATAAAACAGCAAGAAGATGATCCCACTCTGAAGAAATTCTTCATTCTTGCAACTAAAGGTGATCCGAATAAAGACACAAGTCGTAAATCGTGGATTACAAAGAAGAATGGCGTACTTGTACGTATGGTTCAAGACTCCATTACGTCAAGTCATTCTCAAATCCTGGTTCCCAAGAATTTGAGAGTTAAAATTTTGCAGCACGCTCACGACTCTCAGTGTGCTGGACACATGGGTTTTTCCCGTACTAAGTCAAGAGTCCTTGCGGCTTTCTTTTGGCCATTGGTAAACAAGGACATACGGATTTATTGTCGATCTTGTAAAGTATGTCAGGAAGTTAAATCCAAAGGTCCACGGCATGCTGCACCCATTCAGGCGGCGGACATTCCTATTCGGCCGTTTCAAAAAATGGCCATAGACATTATTGGTCCATTTAAGATCAAGTCTGCCAGAGGACATCAGTTTATCTTGACGTGTGTTGATATGTGCACACGTTGGCCAGAGGCTATTCCTCTGAAGAGCATTACTACTGCTGATATTGCAGATGCTCTTTGGCTTATATTTTCTCGTCTGGGGTTCCCCGGAGAGATATTGTCAGACCATGGCACCCAACTAATATCAGATACCATGTCTCAAGTAATGTCTACTCTGCAGATAGATAGATCTTTAAGTAGTATCTACCATCCAATGTCTAATGGTATGGTCGAACGCCTTAATAGAACACTTAAAAACTTACTGGGGAAGATAACTGAGGATCATCCTCAAGACTGGGACAGAGTTTTACCTGCGGCCCTCTTCGCTTACAGAGAGGTACCCAATGAACATACAGGATTTTCTCCCTTTGAACTCGTCTTTGGCGCGCGTCCGCGTGGCCCTATGTCGTTGCTTCACGATCTCATAACATCTGACAATATTGACGATGACACAAAGTCATCCTACGAATATGTCATCGCGTTGAGACAAAAGATTATCGAAGCATGCAAATTAGCAACTTCTTCTTCTGAATTTGCGAAACAGAAGGCAAGGCAATTTGCCAATAAGAAGAGATGCTTACGACAACTTTGTCCTGGTGACAAAGCATTTGTATTACTACCTTGTAGGGAAAACAGATTACTTATTTCTTGGAAAGGTCCGTACGATATAATATCGAAAATTTCCGATGTCGACTATATTGTCGATATTGATGGGAAGCATAAAACCTTCCACATCAATATGCTTACTGAATTCCATGAACGTCCGGATTATTTGCAACCCATTTTCCAAGCAACGGACAATTCTCCAGTACAACATGGTCATTACTCATCACTGTCCGTGATACAGGATGAGGAAACAAGTTTTTCAGATGTAAATCTTCCTCTTCCAATGATCCCACTTCATTCTAGTGAATCATGGAAGAACGTTACTGTCTCTCCTGATTTGTCTCTAGGAGAACAGCGACAAGTTTCAACTATGTTGCAAACATTTCAGGATGTACTCACTGACATCCCTGGACAAACGAATGTCATTGAACATGACATTGTTCTAACTGACCATACTCCTATTAGGGTTAGACCTTATCCTATACCTATACATTTTCAAGCACAGGTCGAGAAAGAGTTGGATGAGATGATAGATTTGAAAATAATCGAACCATCCACCTCTGCATATTCTTCGCCGATGGTTATTGTGCGTAAAAAAGACAATAACATACGTCTTTGCGTTGACTATCGAAAATTGAATCAAGTAACGAAGTTCGATGCCGAACCTATGCCTTTACTGGAAGAGCTACTTACTCGACTCTCCAAATCTCATTTTTTCACTAAACTTGATTTGTCTAAAGGATATTGGCAAGTTCCTTTATCTGAACGCGCCAAACCTCTCACGGCTTTTTCAACACCTAGAGGTTTGTTCCAATGGAATTTTATGCCTTTCGGTCTTATGAACGCACCAGCTACATTCGTACGCATGATGCGCCGAATCCTATCTTATCGGTCAGATGTCATTGCATATCTAGACGACATCTGTCTTTTCAGCGATACTTGGGAAGATCACTATTCAGGGTTAGATGAATTGCTGTCTACTTTGCGTGAGCACAACCTGACAGCGAAACCCTCTAAAGCCTATATTGGTTTTAGCGAAATTTCTTTCCTAGGCCACCGAGTTGGTCATGGTTTCCTAAAGACAGAGGACCATAATACTAGTAAGATACTTAACATCTCAATCCCTAAGACTAAAAAACAGGTGAGAAGTCTGTTAGGTCTTATTCAATTTTATGGCAGATTCATTCAGAATCTATCCTCTATCATGGCACCTCTTTCAACACTTCTAAAGAAAGGTTCGCCTAATGTGGTCCACTGGTCTCAGGAATGCCAATGCTCTCTGGATAAGATTAAAACATTGTTTTCAACACCACCTATTTTAGTGCTACCCACTAAAGATAAAACATTCGTTCTTCGTAGTGACGCTTCATCCACTGGGATTGGAGCGGCACTAATGCAAGAGTACTCTGGAACTCTGCATCCTGTAATGTATATTTCCAGAAAACTTAATGCGGCAGAAAGGAATTATTCGGTTTTAGACCGTGAGCTATTAGCTATGGTTTGGTCGATCCTCAAACTACAGAGATTCCTTCTAGGCGCACATTTCATAGTAGAAACCGACCAAAAAGCTCTTACTGCTATACAGAGTAAGAATTTGAAGAGCTCGAGGTCTACTCGATATGCAATTGCTCTTCAACCTTTTCATTTCTCTGTGCGAGCTATTCGTGGATCAGATAATGTGATGGCAGACATTCTGTCAAGATGCCCACATGATTCCACATAACTATTAGGGCTTAGACTTCTTGATATGTCTAGTTCTATAGTAGTTCCTTTTCTATATCATGATAGATACACATTTGTAATTTAATAATATAATGATTGTATCACTACATAGCGGTTCATTGATGTTTATTCACCGCTGTGCTTTGATGATTTTTTCTTCATAAATCATAAATTTAAGATATCTAATACGAAATGATGATATGAATTTTTTAGGCATTGTGTAATTGCCAGAATTGTATTATACTTTGATGACACCTTCCTGGAAAAATATACTTATAGAGAAATAATTTCTCTCAGTTTATGAGACACATTCTCACCAGTCGACTTAGCCTCATATTAGGCGTTATATGTATTCCTGATATTTTCATCTGCGCATTATTCATGCGTTGTGAGCCTATTGTACGTTGCTCCTAGATGTATTTCAAAAAGAAAAAAAATGTTCCATTTTTTTTCCCGGGAGGTGTGGTAAGACTGTTACGTGCAGTCTTTGATATCTTACAATATTATACATTGGTGTACTTGTTATGTTCGCAAATATTTTGTAAACAAAATAGATATTTTTTAGTGCTTAAGGGAAAGTCATTATTGAGTTACTTCCCTTGAAAGTTGTGCCGTCTCTTTCGATCGAACTCCGCGGATGAATCCAGTTTTACTGCGATTTATTCTTTGTTTGGGTAGTAATAGATTGTTCTTGCTTCAGAATATCTATGGCCTGAATTTATGTGTATTGTTTGTCTGTGTAGGACGAATCTGTCTTATATTTGTATATCTTTGCATATCTAAGTCGAACTATATGTTCTGTTGTCTCTAGAGAGGTCAAAGGCTGTTCGGCGGATGTGTCGCGAGAGAGGTGTGTTTTGGCTTCGCCCTGATGATGGGCTGTGTTTTTCTATGTCGGCTTGACGCCGGGGAAAAAGTGATCTCAGTGGTTTTTGGGGAAAGTGATAGTCGTCTAGACCTATCGTGTATGCTTTACCCCAGTGTTCATTCTTATTGCCAAGGAATGGCAAAATCATATTTCTGAAAACCAAGGTAATAAAGATACTCTTTTGAACTCTCGTACGAAGCCACCGTTTTTTCGATAGGGATGATTTGTACGTCTGAGAGGATACATCTAACTAGATGAAAAAAACGATTCTGATTCCTAGCAGCACTATATCCTGTAGAATGCAGTCAATTGTTCATGATCAAATCTACAGAGCAATGAAATGTTTAATGAATGACTAACTTTAGGACAGATTCATTATCTGTATCCAAACGTGAGTGACAGCTCACGAGTGAAGCCATCTTGGAACCAAACATGTAGTGACTTTCAAGAAGAGAAAAGGGATGCCCGTATTATCGCTTGATTAGTCCAGAGATCACTGCTACACATGAGAACCCATTGCTAGCGGTTCAATATAATTATATGATAAAATCTGTGCTGGACATTATGTTAAGGAATCTTCGCTAGACGAGATTAGGTCTAGAAGCCATCTTGGATATTGTTTATAATCTGACGTGCTTTGTCAGTAAACTCAGCTGATATATATATATATGGGCAATACTGAGTGCTTGGCTACTGACAGTCCATTATACTATTATTCTACATGAGTGCCCATGTAACATAACATTGCAAGACCATTTATCCACTGTACCATGATGTATTATGCCAACCTGTGATTTGTCACTATCTGTGCTGTCGAGTGTGTACGTCCAATTAAACTTTAGTAAAGGTACACAGTCGTTGGTGTCGATGACTTCCAGCCATACATGAGTGTGAGAAAAGAACATTTGTCAACACCACGAACTCTTCCTATCATTCGCACATTATACACTCCATCTATGTTTACACACCACTGCGTAGGTCAAGTTGACATTCCATACTCGAACCACGAGCAACACAACAACACAGTATTTAACTCTGGTGATGTTCGAGCGAGCTTCAGATTTCTCAGCATGTCTCTTGCTCAGGGCAAGGGTCTTGTATTAAGAGTTTATCAACTGATGATGATGATGTCTGCTTCCATCCACTTATATTTATCTTTTGGTGGACATCATTAATAAGAAAAAAAGATCCTTATCAGAGACGTTAACTTTAACTCAGGCAAACTCTAGATTAGCGATTTTAAACTCTTGGTTCTAGTACAGTATGTCAACAACAAGTAATATGATCTAATGTTATGTGTCTCCGTTACGTTTTTTGGTAATCCCGCAATGACTGTCGTCGAATATTCCGCAGTGAATATTCACTTGGAGTTATTTCCCTTTTCGTGCTTCAGCTATGTTTCGTGCTTTAGCAGTGTTTCACGCATTAGCTGAATGTTCCGTGCCGGGGCGTTTTAACTTTATTGGATACGCCGATCGAGCACATAACTCCGAGCCGACCGCATCAGAATATGTGTCCATTGCTGGTCGAGGTTGTTTGTGCATCAAATAGTCATGATACACCAGACGAACAGACATGTGACAACAACATTACAATTCAAGACATTTTACTTTACCCGATGCGCGATACATTGTTAATACGCGAGACACTGCTAAAGCACGAAACACTGCTAACGGGAAATAACTGTAAAATACCCGACTGTCATTGTGGGATTTCCCCTTTTTTTTAATCTCGCCCCCAATCATAACAAACACCAAGACAGCCTACAGCCCTACTTTCACAGCTGTCGAATATTACGTTAATTTACATTACAAACTGAGTATCTATACATTTGCGCGGTGTGTCCGTGATTTCATACTTTGGTGTATAAAATATTATAAATGTTTTTCTTTCAAAAAAAAATAAAAATTGTGTCTTGTTTGGCGAAACGTGTCCGATTCAACTTAGACACAGGGTTCGTCGGTTATATTAGGGCGCATATTTGAATATAAAAGACCGTGTGATCTGATTAGTATGATTGTGAATGTTCATGCACAAATAAATAGTACGAGAAATGACAGTTACAGATAACGTTGCCAATCACGGACCCGCGGAAACTACATGGAGCATGACAGTATTATATCACCATTGTCCTTTTGCTCCCCGTGGAGCATAGAGCAACCACTGTAGCTAGTGTCTTGCAAGAAGCATGCTCTTGCAGCAGCGATTACTGTAGCAATCTGTTTTACGTGATGAGGTTGTCAATCTCGTATTAGTACGAAATACCTTATGGACATGTATTCCTATTCATTCTTTGTCTCACCCCGACACCCCCGGGGACTACGTGAAGTGATATAATTATATAATTGAACTTATTTGTAACTTTTAGTGCAGACAGTTCTTCGCATTATTCGTTAATCGAAATGCATAATACTGTGAGGACACTGGTTCGCGTCCTTTTACACCTCTTTATTCTCGCCTACATTATCCATTTATTCTTCATTTTTGTCCGCATATAAAATTGTGCCCTGCCAGTACCTAGATTTGGGTACCCTTTTCCATACTGCAATAGTATCATTACATGGCTAATTGATCCCTGCCGGCAGATTAATTTTATCGGGGAGCGAATGAACCCAGACAGGCAACATACGATGGCCGTAAAATGATTGTTAACTTTTTACATAACTCATTTACGCCCATCCAGTCATAGAGATTAAACAGTTGTGGTGTTGACCGCTCATCGCGACAATATTGTATCAGACTACAAAGGAAGACCAAATTGTTGTCTGTGGACAACGAATGTCAGCGATTATCCATCTGGTGAACAAATTCAAAGACGTGTGATAATTGCATAAGCCCTTGCATCCAGACGTTTCTGTAATAATTATTACAGAGAAACCCGTCTGGGGAGACAAATTAGCGAGGACACTATCTTGCAAGTCTGATTTGAAAGGTTACTTAAAAGTAAACGGATGGAGGTCATGTGTTAACATTTTTAAATAATTTTTTTAACATGAGGAGGAAAGTAATGACTAAAAGCCCCGACTCACTTCATTCTTGCTCCTGGACTGGATAAAATGAGAACAGGAAATATACATTCGTTCTGATTGGAAGTTTTGTTGGAAACGCCATAGTAGAATATAATGGCGGAAACAGATATTATTCAGGCGAAGCGTAGGCGGGGCGGTAGGCGGAGCGTGACTTTTTATATAAGGAAATACGGTGGCGCGCAGGAGGAGCGCAGGTGGCGCCGCATGCCTTTTATGTAGAGATATATTTTAGCCGGGGTGACTTCCTCTGATGAGCAGCTTTCGTCCTGGTAGTGTGTTTGTTTTTACAGACAATATTTAGACAACAGTTATACAATATATTTAGAATAGAATGACGATATATTTAGACAATAGGAAGACGACATATTGAGACAACAGTTATACGATATATTTGGAATAGGAAGACGATATATTTAGACATATTGAGACAACAGTTAACGATATATTTAGACAACAGTTAGACGTATATTTACAACAGTTAGACGATATTTATATGACAACAGTTAGACATATATTACAACAGTTATATAGACATGGGTAGCAAAGAATTTAGTTAATATATTTTATTCTTTTAAAATAACAATCTTTATATATTGGTAAGATTCGTATACAACATTTTCAAAAATAACATTATCATACATTTACATTGTATAAGATATTGACAAATAACACATTATATGTAGGAATATATATTGGAAGACGGGAGTTGTGTTTTCAATTAGCAGTGTCTTATTACAATAGTAAAATTATATGATCACAGATTGGTGTAGTTTTTAATGGTATACAACATAGATAACAAAGGGGTGTTTAATAAATATATCACGGGGGTACAGCTGCAGGCCAGACCTTGAGGGGAGTCGTCACGTCGTAAAAATAGGACAGAGAGGCGGATATTGTATTGTATGTTGTGTTGTGTACATATACCTGTAGGTATCTGTGCGTGTGTCTGTAGGTATCTGTGGGTGTGTACAGAGATATTTTAGATGTTGAGGGGTGATGTGGTGACGTTGTCGGGATGCACCTGTCTTTTGATGTAAAAGTAAGACAGGGAGTTGCGGTGTTGTTCGTATGTGTATATGGCAGAGTTGTGTGTTCGGAACCCAATTTTTTCCCACCCTGTGCTTGTTGTGTATTGAGTACTTCTAAGAATGTATTTTTGTCGATGGTGTTGTGGTGTTTGTTCAATCCTTTTGTGGTGGTCTTGTCGTAGTCGCCAAAACAGTGATAAGTCTTGCTACAGAGGGAAATCATCCCTCTCCCTTCGTACTCTAATTTGAAAAGGCCCGGGGTCCGTTTGTCGTATAATTTTTGTTCGTGACATTTCTGACAAACGGCGCGTGTTTTACCCTCGCTAGCGACGAAAACGGATCTATGTTCGGGACATATACTACTCGTCAAAAGTCAAGGGCCACCCTATTATTTTCAATACACTTTTATATAAGCGCATAGAATGATTAAATGAAGGAAGTTTTTAGTAAAAATGGGTGCAATATCTTCCTCTGACAGTCCTCTATGCATGTTAAGCATAAAAACAACTCACCGACAACCATGGTGATCACGTGCAATTTGGTTTGCTGACCATAAATTCACATTTTTAATCTGTTTTTTCAAACTTCCGTACAACCAAACAGGTGAAATAATCGTGCTGATTGACATTCCACGTGCAATGGCGACTGTTCTTGAACAGAGTTTACTCTTAATTTGTTTTACGATCAGCAGACTTAGGGTAGTTTCATCACTTGCAAAAACCATGCCACCAAGAAGAAGTCTTGACACCTTACAAAGAATGAGGGCTATAGCGTGGGTTGAAAGTCGTTTATCTGTCCGTGAGGTTGCTAGACGGCTTGCAGTGTCACACTCTACTATCCAAAGAATTTTGGAGAGATTTCAGGCCACAGGAAGTGTGGAGGATCGCCACCGGCCAGGTCGCCCTAGATGCACCAATAGACATGATGACCGATACCTCTTGTTGTCAGCCATGCGCCATCGAACAGTGACTTGTTCCACTCTAAGATGTCAGCTGGGACAAACTGTAAACGTTATTGTCAGTCAAAGCACCATTCGCAGACGTTCACGTGAATTTGGACTGGCTGCTCAACGTCCTGCAGTCAGAATCCCTCTTACTCCTGCTCATTGCAGAGCCCGTGTTGCTTGGTGTCGCGAGCACATCCGATGGACAAGGCAACATTGGAGTCAAGTTCTTTACACTGATGAATCTCGCTTCACTGTGTCATTCAATGATGGCAGGATTCGAGTTTGGAGACGACCAGGAGAGCGATTTACTGATGACACAATTCGAGAGGTGGATCGTTATGGTAGGGGTTCTGTCATGGTCTTGGGAGGCGTCTACAGACACGGCAGGACCCCATTCTACATCATCCAAGGCAACTTGACCGGCCCAAGATACCAGAACGAAATCTTGAGACCAATTGTTCAGCCTGCTCTGGAGGCCATAGGTGGTAATGCCATCCTCCAAGATAATAACGCTCGACCCCATCGAGCTCGTGTGGTGAATGAGTTTATTCAGCAACATGGGATCATCAGGATGGCGTGGCCAGCTCGTTCACCTGACCTTTCTCCGATTGAGCATCTCTGGGATGTCCTTGGTCAAAGATTGTCAACAAATCACCCCCTGCCAATGGATGTTGCACAGCTGACTGCATTTTTCAGCGAGAGGTTTTGTATATAGATGTAGTGATAGTATTGACAGAAGTAGGGTTCTATCCTGAACAATGGTGAAGTCCCAGTGTCTAGGGTTCACTGGTCTCACTCTCACAAGAAGATCAATGCTGTGAATAATCTGTAGCAAGGATTAGCTATAGACAAGCAGATTATACTGGTGCCCTCTCACTTTTTGATCTCCTATGATGTACTTATTTAACTATGAAAATAGAACTGTAACTCCTTTGAATAAAAGTAATTAACAACTCCAGTGTCTTTACAATTCAATTAATTTAATATCTACACTATGTACTATTGTGATGATGGGTGAATGTTGAGGCAATGGTGATTATGGTAGAGTATGTACATTCCAATCTATTTGTAAGTAAATACAAAAGAACAAGGATCCACTTTGGATCTATTAATTAACAAGTTCCTTTACACTAGATCTTGTCCACCCGGAATGTTCACCGTCCTTCTGTATTTATTTTAATAATGAATAATTAAAGTTTATCTGTCTCTCCTATCTTTACAGCTCAAGTTCATCATTTAAAACATTCTATTGACAGTAGTAGCTGGTCTCACATTGGTTTCTATGAACATAGGACTTAACTCTGGTCCAAGTCAGCAACTCTGGTACAGGTCGGTTGTACTGTACTAACACACTGATAGTCTGTGCTGCACAAACTCCCAAAAAATAAGGGAAATGACAGTAATAGGCTCCTTCTATCTCTGGGCGTCACATATAGCAGGATATAAGGACCTCAGACCATGATCACACTTGTGATGGTGCACTAGGATCCTGAAACAATGAATATGTGTCCAGTGGTTGCTTATGATGCTTGTTATCTCTACTGTGTGCTGAGATGAGAATGTTTATTTCAGATGCTGTGTGTACAATGAATGATAAATGGCTCTGTATGATACAGAGTAGGGAGACAGATTGGTGTCTACTGCAAAACATTTTCAATCAAATAATAAACAATCAATATGAAACTATGACCCCTGATGCAGCCTTTGCCTTCCTCACTCTCATGCCAGGTCACAGCTGGTCCTTTTATGGTAGTTAGTAACATAGTACTAATAAACCCTACTGGATATGCTTATGGTTAGCAATGACTGCTGTGAGTAGTTTTTAAAGGCTTGACAAGCTTTAGCCATCCTATTCACACAATCAATATGTTTGGTATATTCACAAGCCTATTAATTCTTGAAATAAAATGTACATTATTCATATAAATACTTATGATAGTCCTACATACCCTCTAAGAATCTTTCTCCAACACAGAATTACACTTTTAGTGAAGATTCATGCCCTGCATAGTCAAAAATGGCTTGGCAATGACAGTGCTCCACACTCTGCTTCTTCTGGCTGGGCTTAACAAGGTTGTGTGTGATAAATGAATTGTGAAACTGCCACCCTTATATACTAATGGAGCTTACGTCAGAGGGAGTCGTATCTGATTGGCCCAAAATAATTATAGAAAATATCGTCTATGGGCTCATTGTGTGTAACTTTGCAATTTATTAAGGCATATATCTCTTAAATGGCCTAGGTTATCACTGTCTGGTCAATATCCTTCGAAATCCCCTGTGACAAGCTTCAAATCCATTCCTTGATATTGGCTTTCCATGTGGGCATGCAGTCTGAATAAATTTATTTAGATTAATACTAGGCCTAACCATCGAAAGTGGCCATCTCACAAAGTAAACGATATCTCAGTAGATACATCCTACTTACCAATTTCCTTTTAGATTTCCATGTATGAACATTCCCACCAGCGAACTCCATTATTATTCTTGTATAACGACACTTCCTAAAGTCGTCCTTTAAGAAATTCCATCCGTCCCAATGCACAAATTGCTTCGCCATTCTTAAAATCTAGCCTTTCCGCTCCTTCTCTTGCGATTTATAGATTGCACATGCGTGTGCTGGTAGTATTGTCGCTCGCGATTAACTCTTTGGCGAAGGCAGTGTGTATACATAATAAAATCTAACTAAGCGTATTTTTCCATTATGCTACATAGGCCCCATCTTTTTTAAGACTGTACTATGCACAGTTTATTTATTGGGAACATACGCTGAAGTTACGATTGTTCACTCTTTCCTGCCAGAACTGTCGGATGACGACTTAAAAAGTCCGCTCCAACATTTTCCTTCCTAGGAATGTACTGTACTGAAAATGAGTAAGGTGCTAGTAATAAACTCCACTAGGTTTTCTTAACAACACCACACTTGAACTGTAGGGAGATTCTGATTTGGAGATAATTTTCTCCTTTATTAAGTGATGAATATCTTCCCTGAGTGCTTTGTATGGTTCAGTCCATGTCCGCCACAATGCTTCCAGTGGACTGTATGGTACTGCCAAACAACAGCGTTGCCGGACCCCCACCTATTTCTATTTTAAGGGGCAGTATACCGAAGTGGGCTTGTATCCATCAATGGTCTGGTACAGCCCTGGTTCCTACCTCCTATGATTCTGGTTGGTTTCCGCAGCTTATTTAATACTGGTTGCTGACTAACAAATTTTTCCAGATGATCCAGGCCATGGTGTTCCGAACAACATTTAGTCGGGGTGGGATGTCTTTCGTCCCCTCTCGATACAATACGGAGAGTTGTCATGGTTACTGGTGTAACAGTAGACTTGTGATTTTGTTTTCTCTTTATCACTGCATCTACCTGTTGTTTTCTCTGGTGGGTTTTCTTGGTGGGCCTACGTCCGCAACAATGCTTCCCTAGGTCCTCTAACTGGTCTACACTTCTGAAAGAGGTTACCTGGTTACATTCTGAACATTATTTCATATACCGACTTATGTCTTCAATTATTCCTGGCCAGTAATATCGCAATGCTATATTTTGACCAGTGGCCCTTTTCCCTCTGTGACCACTGACTGATGTAGCATGCTCTTGCTCCATAATTTCCTCCCTGTAGAATTTTGGCAATACCAGCTGTCCATGCCCTTTAGATAGTTTTCCAGCTTGTCGGTAGAGTAGGCCATTTTCTATATAGTAGTCTCCTTTCTCTGGAGGGTTATGGGCCTTTGGCAATTTGCCAAAACAAGGCTTCAATGGGCTGTCAGCTGTTTGAGCCTGTTTCATCTCAATAGGATGAAATTTAAATTGATTGCCCCTCTCTTGGTTCTGGGAGCCTGACCTGGTCAGGGTATCTTACGCAACTACAGGTTTTATCGGATTTCCCAAGAACACATATCTACGCCCCAACATCAAGGGGTAGAGGGGATTCTCTATTACTGCTGCATTTATTTCCCCTTCCACATAGCGACAACTGACTAGAATCTTCGCTATGGGCAAAGTTAGGGGTAAGGCTCCCTTAAGTGGCCCTTGAATGTCCACTGTTTCTGTGGCGATTTGTTCAGTGCGCACTAAAGATGCACAAATGACCGCATCATACGACAAACCTGTGTCATATATCCCTGTGACTTGTTTGCCATTTACGGTCACTTCCTCCTGTATTGGTGGGTGATGGAGGCTATTCTGACTCACTATCAGATCCTTCCTATCAGAAGTCCTCACCTGGTGACATGCAGCAAAATGAGGAGGGTTTTTCCTTCTGCAGTCTGCAGTATTGTGGTTATTCATTTGGCAAGATTTACACCACCTTCCTTCCTTTCTTGAAGGTTTATTATCTGATCCTAGAGGGTCCTTGTCTTTAGTTTCATATCTGGTTTTGTACCTGGTTGTATTGTCCTTTTGCTCAAACTTATGTGAGTTTTGGTCTGTTTTAAAGCTTTCATCTTGTTTCCTCTTATTCATTTGAGTCATGGGATGAGCCAGTTTATGACTCTCTGCATAGATGATTATTTCCTCAAGTCTCTCTCTCTTGTGCTCTATTAGGAAGGTCTTTGTCTCAGGAGACATGGACTCTAGGAGTTGTTCTATTAGGATCATCTCCTTGATCCCTTCAAAATCAGGAGTAAAATTTCCTAATTGACACCACCTCAGCAAATACATCTCTAACCTTGCGGCAAACTGCTGATATGTTTCTCCTGTTAGAAGTTTAGCATTTCTAAATCTTCTTCTATAACTTTCTGCATTTTGTTCATACCTAACCAACAATGCTTGTTTTAAGGCTTCATAATTGTTCTGATCTTCTCTTGGAAGTTTTAAGAACACATTATAAGCTACTCCTTTCAATCCTTGTGACAACTTCAAATTCCACTTCTCTTTTTTCAAGCCATATGAGGTAGCCACCCGCTCATACCTGTCAAGGAAGTCTTCTATTCCTTTGTCCTTTTCAATAAAAGGATCCAAATGAAAGTTCATGGCTCTCATAGAAGTACTTTGGTTGGAGTTACTTTCAGACTGAGGCGAGCTACCACCATGATTGCTAGCAGTTCCCTGGAGTTCAAGCTCCCTTAAACTCAACTCATGAGTGATAAAAACCTCCTTTTTCAATTAATGATGTCCACCAGTTGATAAACTCCATATGGTGTTCTGATTACCACCTCTTGTAATGAGTATAGTGGCCACCGCTGTAAAGTTGATAAATATAAGCCCACTAGAACATCACCAGAGTTAAATGCTGTGTTGTTGTGTTGCTCGTGGTTTGAGTATGGGATGTCAACTCGACCTACGCAGTGATGTGTAGACATAGATTGAGAGTATAATATGCGAATGATAAGAAGAGTTCGTGGTGTTGACAAATGGTCTTTTTCTTTCACTCATGTATGGCTGGAAGTCATCGACACCAACGACTGTGTACCTTTGCTACAGTTTAATTGGACGTACACACTCGACAGCACGAATAGTGACAAATCACAGGTTGGCATAATACATCATGGTACAGTGGATAAATGGTCTTGCAATGATACATGGGCACTCATGTAGAATAATAGCATAATGGACTGTCAGTAGACAAGCACTCAGTATTGCCCATATATATATATCATCTGAGTTTACTGACAAAGCACGTCAGATTATAAACAATATTCAAGATGGCTTCTAGACCTAACCTCGTCTAGTGAAGATTCCTTACAATAATGTTCAGCACATATTTTCCATATAATCATATTGAACCACTAGTAATGGGTTCTCATGTGTAGCAGTGATCTCTGGACTCATCAAGCGATAATACGGGGTATCCATTTCTCTTCTTGAAAGTCACAAAATATTTGGATACAAGATGGCTTCTCTCGTGAGCTGTCACTCACGTTTGGATACAGATAATGAATCTGCATTAAAGTTAGTCATTCATTAAATGTTCTCATAGCTCTGTAGATTCTATCATGATACAATTGACTTCATCATACAAGATATAGTGCTGCTAGGAATGAATGTCGTTTTCATCTAGATAAATATTTCCTCAGACGTACAAATCGTGTCTATCGAGAAATGGTGGCTTAGCCAGAGTTCATAAGAAGTATCTTTTGTTACCTTGGTATCAGAAATATGATTCTGCCATTCCTTGGCAATAAGAATAAACACTGGGGTAAAGCATACACGATAGGTCTAGACGACTATCACTTTCCCCACAAATACTGAGATCACTTTTTCCGGCGACAAGCCGCTACACAAAAATCACAGCCCCCATCAGGGCGAAGCCAAATCACACCTCTCTAGCGACACATCCGCCGAACAGCCCTTTGACCTTTCTAGAGACAAAAGACCATATAGTTCGACTTAGATATGTAAAGACATACAGATATAAGACAGACTCGTCCTACCCAGACAAACAATACACATAAATTCAGGCCATAGATATTCTGAAGCAAGAACAACCTATTTCTACCCAAACAAAGAATAAATCGCAGTAAAACTGGATTCATCCGCGGAGTTCGATCAAAAATGACGACACTCCTTTCAAGGGAAGTAACTCAATAATGACTTTTCCTTATGCACTAAAAAGTATCTATTTTGTTTACAAAATATTTGCGAACATAACAAGCATACAAATGTATTATTTTGTAAGATATCAAAGACTGCACGTAACAGTCTTACCACACCTCCCGGGAAAAAAAAATGGAACTTTTTTTTTTTTTGAAATACATTTAGGAGCAACGTACAATAGGATCACAACGCATGAATAATGCGCAGATGAAAATATCAGGAATAAATATAACGCCTAATATGAGGCTAAGTCGACTTATGGAGCGACTGGTGAGAATGTGTCTCATAAACTAAGAGAAATTATTTCTCTACAAGTAAATTTTTCCAGGAAGATGTCATCAAAGTATAATACAATTCTGGCAATTACACAATGCCTAAAAAATTCATATCATCATTTCGTATTAGATATCTTAAATTTATGATTTATGAAGAAAAATCATCAAAGCACAGCGGTGAATAAACATCAATGAACCGCTATGTAGTGATACAATCATTATATTATTAAATTACAAATGTGTATCTATCATGATATAGAAAAGGAACTACTATAGAACTAGACATATCAAGAAGTCTAAGCCCTAATAGTTATGTGGAATCATGTGGGCATCTTGACAGAATGTCTGCCATCACATTATCTGATCCACGAATAGCTCGCACAGAGAAATGAAAAGGTTGAAGAGCAATTGCATATCGAGTAGACCTCGAGCTCTTCAAATTCTTACTCTGTATAGCAGTAAGAGCTTTTTGGTCGGTTTCTACTATGAAATGTGCGCCTAGAAGGAATCTCTGTAGTTTGAGGATCGACCAAACCATAGCTAATAGCTCACGGTCTAAAACCGAATAATTCCTTTCTGCCGCATTAAGTTTTCTGGAAATATACATTACAGGATGCAGAGTTCCAGAGTACTCTTGCATTAGTGCCGCTCCAATCCCAGTGGATGAAGCGTCACTACGAAGAACGAATGTCTTATCTTTAGTAGGTAGCACTAAAATAGGTGGTGTTGAAAACAATGTTTTAATCTTATCCAGAGAGCATTGGCATTCCTGAGACCAGTGGACCACATTAGGCGAACCTTTCTTTAGAAGTGTTGAAAGAGGTGCCATGATAGAGGATAGATTCTGAATGAATCTGCCATAAAATTGAATAAGACCTAACAGACTTCTCACCTGTTTTTTAGTCTTAGGGATTGAGATGTTAAGTATCTTACTAGTATTATGGTCCTCTGTCTTTAGGAAACCATGACCAACTCGGTGGCCTAGGAAAGAAATTTCGCTAAAACCAATATAGGCTTTAGAGGGTTTCGCTGTCAGGTTGTGCTCACGCAAAGTAGACAGCAATTCATCTAACCCTGAATAGTGATCTTCCCAAGTATCGCTGAAAAGACAGATGTCGTCTAGATATGCAATGACATCTGACCGATAAGATAGGATTCGGCGCATCATGCGTACGAATGTAGCTGGTGCGTTCATAAGACCGAAAGGCATAAAATTCCATTGGAACAAACCTCTAGGTGTTGAAAAAGCCGTGAGAGGTTTGGCGCGTTCAGATAAAGGAACTTGCCAATATCCTTTAGACAAATCAAGTTTAGTGAAAAAATGAGATTTGGAGAGTCGAGTAAGTAGCTCTTCCAGTAAAGGCATAGGTTCGGCATCGAACTTCGTTACTTGATTCAATTTTCGATAGTCAACGCAAAGACGTATGTTATTGTCTTTTTTACGCACAATAACCATCGGCGAAGAATATGCAGAGGTGGATGGTTCGATTATTTTCAAATCTATCATCTCATCCAACTCTTTCTCGACCTGTGCTTGAAAATGTATAGGTATAGGATAAGGTCTAACCCTAATAGGAGTATGGTCAGTTAGAACAATGTCATGTTCAATGACATGAGTTTGTCCAGGGATGTCAGTGAGTACATCCTGAAATGTTTGCAACATAGTTGAAACTTGTCGCTGTTCTCCTAGAGACAAATCAGGAGAGACAGTAACGTTCTTCCATGATTCACTAGAATGAAGTGGGATCATTGGAAGAGGAAGATTTACATCTGAAAAACTTGTTTCCTCATCCTGTATCACGGACAGTGATGAGTAATGACCATGTTGTACTGGAGAATTGTCCGTTGCTTGGAAAATGGGTTGCAAATAATCCGGACGTTCATGGAATTCAGTAAGCATATTGATGTGGAAGGTTTTATGCTTCCCATCAATATCGACAATATAGTCGACATCGGAAATTTTCGATATTATATCGTACGGACCTTTCCAAGAAATAAGTAATCTGTTTTCCCTACAAGGTAGTAATACAAATGCTTTGTCACCAGGACAAAGTTGTCGTAAGCATCTCTTCTTATTGGCAAATTGCCTTGCCTTCTGTTTCGCAAATTCAGAAGAAGAAGTTGCTAATTTGCATGCTTCGATAATCTTTTGTCTCAACGCGATGACATATTCGTAGGATGACTTTGTGTCATCGTCAATATTGTCAGATGTTATGAGATCGTGAAGCAACGACATAGGGCCACGCGGACGCGCGCCAAAGACGAGTTCAAAGGGAGAAAATCCTGTATGTTCATTGGGTACCTCTCTGTAAGCGAAGAGGGCCGCAGGTAAAACTCTGTCCCAGTCTTGAGGATGATCCTCAGTTATCTTCCCCAGTAAGTTTTTAAGTGTTCTATTAAGGCGTTCGACCATACCATTAGACATTGGATGGTAGATACTACTTAAAGATCTATCTATCTGCAGAGTAGACATTACTTGAGACATGGTATCTGATATTAGTTGGGTGCCATGGTCTGACAATATCTCTCCGGGGAACCCCAGACGAGAAAATATAAGCCAAAGAGCATCTGCAATATCAGCAGTAGTAATGCTCTTCAGAGGAATAGCCTCTGGCCAACGTGTGCACATATCAACACACGTCAAGATAAACTGATGTCCTCTGGCAGACTTGATCTTAAATGGACCAATAATGTCTATGGCCATTTTTTGAAACGGCCGAATAGGAATGTCCGCCGCCTGAATGGGTGCAGCATGCCGTGGACCTTTGGATTTAACTTCCTGACATACTTTACAAGATCGACAATAAATCCGTATGTCCTTGTTTACCAATGGCCAAAAGAAAGCCGCAAGGACTCTTGACTTAGTACGGGAAAAACCCATGTGTCCAGCACACTGAGAGTCGTGAGCGTGCTGCAAAATTTTAACTCTCAAATTCTTGGGAACCAGGATTTGAGAATGACTTGACGTAATGGAGTCTTGAACCATACGTACAAGTACGCCATTCTTCTTTGTAATCCACGATTTACGACTTGTGTCTTTATTCGGATCACCTTTAGTTGCAAGAATGAAGAATTTCTTCAGAGTGGGATCATCTTCTTGCTGTTTTATAAACGAGTCACGAGAAATTACCAAGGGATTATCTTGGTTATGCACTTCATTATCTTCAGTAGATGAAGTTTGAGGCATATTAAGAGCCTGAGCTCTAGTGACTACAGCGTTAGCAATCTGCATGTTTTGCCTTTCCCACGTGGAAATTTGTTGCGGAGTGCATTCTTTGACTCCATGAATGCGACCGATGATGAGGTCAGCGATCGGATTCGGAAGAAGACATGCGTGTACATCTCCTGTAAAGAAAGGAGTAGCAATCCTAATGATAGCAGTAGAGTATTTCTCTAATGTGCCGCCAAATGTTACACATTTGACTACTTGTCCAGTGGCACGGGAAGGATCTACGAGTGACTGCCTAACACCAATTGTGGTGCATCCAGAATCAAATAGCACAGAGACTGGATTGTTATTCACTAAACCCTTATGTAAGACAAGAGAACCTCTTCCATCATGCGCGACTGATGCTGGAAGAGCAGGAAGAGGATGGCCACAGCTTAAAGTAGACACTGTGGTTGGCTCAAATAACGTTTTGCATTGGGGGCACTGAGATGCTCTCCCAAAATCAAAAGCGGCACATGCCATATTACTAGCATCATTATTATCTTTACTCTGTTTATAGGCTTCATGGGACTCTTGTTGTGCAGAGTTTGCCTGAAAATGTGGTTTATGTCTTTTGTTTTGAGATCTACCTCGGTTATTATCACCTCTGTAGTTATTGTTACCTCTATTGTAACCCCTATTTGGGTTTGAGTCATAGTTCCCTTGGTTACCATTATCATATTCATTATAATGAGTATCTCTGTAATTATGATCTTGTTGACTCCAAGACGGATAACCCTGATAGTTTCTATAATTACTTCCTCTACGGAAATTCCTATAATTATGACCACCCCTGTGTCGAGAGCTATCAGCTCGTCTCCAGTTCTTTGAAGAAGAACCCTGAAATGATTGGTTACCTTGGTTTTGATAACTATTATGGTTACCTTTTTTATCAAATCTGTTTTGAGGTCCCTGAAATCTGTGTGAATAATTGGGATTGTATGGTGTTGCTGAAGCAACTGGCATACTCTCCTTAATCTTAGTGTTGCCAAAAGTCACGTCGGGGTGTGCAGTGACATATTGGGAACAATATTCTTCCATTTCTTTTAGAGATTTGGGTTTACGCTCATGTATAAATTCAAGGAAAGGTTTGTTCACACATGACATAATCTTATCTCTGAGCAACAAATCCATAAGTCCTTCATACGTTTTTTCTGTTTTGGAAAGCTCAATCCAACGATCAACTGTGAGACGTGCCTTTGCAGTGAATTCTGAGAATTCTACACCCGTCTCAGGCACCATCGTCTTAAATAAAAGGCGATAGCCTTCCTCACTTAGCTGATATTTTTTTATCAAAGCCGCCCTAATGACATCATAATTATCCTTATCTGCTTCTCCTACAAGGCATAATCTAGTCAAAGATTCACCTTTCAAGTTTTCTGCTAATTGATTAGCGTATTGTGATTTATCCACATTATGTGTACGACAAGAACGTTCAAATCTATCCAGCCAGAATGTAATATCGTCACTGGACTGATTGAACGGTGGAACCTTAACCTTGTAAGTAGAAGGTTTACCATTACCACTAGATGCCTGATTAACATTACTCATACTTGTCAATCTCAATTTCTCTAACTCAAATTCATGTTCTCTTATTGCATTTTTTTGTTCAGCTTCTCTGTCTAATCTTTTTTGTTCAGCAGCAGCTTCTCTTTCTAATTTTTTTTGTTCAGCTTCCCTGTCTAATCTTTTTTGTTCAGCAGCAGCTTCTCTTTCTAATTTTTTTTGTTCAGCTTCAAATCTCCTTTCCTCCACCTGCATCTGCAATTTCTTTAGTTCAGCAGCAGCATCAGCTTCTTTTTCTAATCTTTTCTCTTCAGCCAGAGCTTTTCTCTCTTCTGCAGCAGCACCTTTTTTCTCTTCAACAGCTAATGCTTTGTCATATTGAGCAACTCTCCATTCTTCTAATTGTTGACCAGACTTATCAAGGGCTTTCCCTTGTATAATGAAGTATTCTAATGTAGACATGTGTTGCGTGCATATTTTGACGCACATATTACAAAAATCGATATGGCTATTTAATATGGGAAAAATATAGACATTCATTCATTTGTGTATGAAAATGCTGTCTATGGTAAAAGCGAGAGAATCCATGTTTGATTCACACTTTTGATTATAGGAGTAATCGTTCTGGATATTGATCCGGCGCAAGGATATTGCGCTTACGTTTGTACTTATTTTTTAGGGCCAGAAAATATATTAATTTGCTTATTGTGTTTATGGCCTGAATTCATATGTATTACATATTATTAGTACAAGTAGAATCAGTCCTATATTGTATATTTTGGATGGGTAGGAGGGACTAGATTCTTGTTATTCCGGTCTAGCGGAAGTATGAGTTGTCTTGACAAGTCGTGATGAGTTCCGATGTACCGTGATAATGGCGGGTACGCACTTTTCAAAGGGCTGGTAGATTCTTAAGGAAATATGATTCATGAAGTGGTTTTCTTCTAAAGGAGATGGTATCTCTACTATAGTTTATGTTAGAGACTCTCCTAAGGTACGGTACAATGTATAATTCGGACTCCATGTATTGCCAGACCCTATTTTGATGATCTCATGTCGATTCGACCTAGATGGAACATTGTGCTTCGTATCGCTAGGGTCGTGTTTTGTATCGACGAAGATGACAGACTTTCCTGCAGCGGTTATGGCTACGTGAATTAACCTGATCACCGTAGAGCTGTATGGAAACATTTATGAAATCATTTATATACCCATTATAAATTAACTCTGGCTTATATTCTCCTTCCTATGAATGAGTGAACGACAACTCAGGGAGGCAGCCATGTTAGATTTCGGTCATCATATGTTTTGATCACTGCCAAGAGAACAGATTATTTATCCTATTATCGGACAGTGACAGGGAGATCTCAATCTTGCTAGAAACCCCTCTTTCGTGGTTTCATAATATATACTACAAACTATGGACGTCAAGTAACTTTAGTTATTTACCGATCTGCCTTCACTGACGCGTTTAGTCAGATAGGGGGATGCGGCCATAATGTATCATGACATTGAACTTTTGATGTACTGCCCATTATTTCTGAATGTGTCATGACTTCAGATCTGCTATGTATACCTACAAATTGATATGTCAACATACCATGATGTACTCGTATGTCCCAGTGTGTACGTCTGAATAAATTGAGTAAACAAAGATTCCAGCAGTCTGCATTGGTGCCTTGTAGACACAAGTGTATGAGTGGTTATATTGGTCAGCACACGAACAGTACACCATTCGCGGTAATCACACTCTACACTTCTACTTCATACATACACCATCCTGCGTCGGTTGGAGTGACCAAGTTTAGGGCCTGCTTCCCCTGGAGCCTTTGCCTTCCCTAACTCAGGACTAGGGTGAGTTACCCATTTACAGCTGGGTAGACTGGAGCATGCCTGATCTCAACAACACACCACTCTTCCTTACAGAGCATACAGACTGACACTTTACAGAGTGGAAAGAAGAAGAGAAACTTTACAGTGGCGAGCCAGATTCCTGGGTCCAGCTTACGCAGTTTTGTGTTGAGAATCACAGTTTACAGCTGAAAGAACATTTGTTTGACCACATCAACACCAGTAGGACAGCTATACAGTCGATGTCAGCTTGACCTGTATTACCGATAGGATGCTGTATCTAGGTCAGCGCTTGTTGACAGTTTTTCGCTGTACAGACAGTATTACACAGGACAGTGGTATCAAGTGTAGAAAATATCTGGAGCAGTATTGTTGACATTTCTCAACGTACAGAAGAATCACAGTGTTGTTGAACATAAAGTGCATAGTTCATCGTTGGATCTTCATATGCTCAACAGAGAAAAATTGACAGTGTAATAGTTTAAAATTAAATCTATTACTGAATAAAGTGGCAAGTTATTAGTATTAAAATAAACTGTGCCTGCTTTACAACACTATACCTGCAACACATTCCATTCATGACATAAATTATATTGTATGCTATATGCTATTTATGCTTACATGTTATTTGTTATGTATTAAATTAGTTTATGTTCTGTGTGACTAGTACAAGGTATGCCGAGTGACATTGGTCTGGTACTAGTATTCTATAGGTACACATTTTCTTAATTGGAAATTTGTTAGCAACAATTTGCTGCTATTTCTGTTAGTTGTGATGAGGTGTTCTTTTCTTCGTTGTTTTTGTTAATAATTTTGTGTTCCTTAGTTTTGTTTGATTTGTTTGTATAATTGTAGGTCTCATCTTTTCTCTTTTTGATTTCTTTACACCCTTATGTTTATACACTGTGGCGTTATTTGTCTTGTTATATTATGGCAGTTATCATCACGGTTTCTGTGATCATTTTTTTCATTTCTCCTATTTAATTTAATTTGATCTCTGCAAATGTGTTCATATTGTCTTTTCTTGTTTGTCCTTTGTAATGTCTTTAGTTGACATATGACGTATAGTGGTATACACTGATAGTATAGTACAGATCAGTACTTTATGATTGTTATTGTTATAAAACAAAATGTACAAGACCTTTGTAAGGCTTGTCTCCCAAAGTGATTGGTAAAGGGAAATATTTTTTCCACAGGTACTCAAGTGATCTTTGATTACATTGAGGTATACAAGACCTTTGTAAGGCTTGTCTCCCACAGTATTTGAGATACAGTTATTGTTGTCCACAGGTACTCAAGTTATCATTGGTTATTATAAACCATACAAGTTTGGACTAAGACTAAGTCTATGGTATAGACTTGTCTCCCATTAAAGTGAAATAGGGTAATTTATTTACTTTTTCAGGTTTCTGATTTAAGAAGACAATATGTCTACATTAGATTATTTCATTGCACAAGGAAAATCTCTTGATAAGACTGGAAAAGACTTAGAACAATGGGCTGTTGCTCAATATGACAAAGCATTAGCTGCTGAAGAGAGAAAAGCTGCTGCTGAAGAAAAAAAAGCTCTGGCTGAAGAAAAAAGATTAGAAAGAGAAGCTGCTGCTGAAGAAAAAAAAGCTCTGGCTGAAGAAAAAAGATTAGAAAGAGAAGCTGCTGCTGAAGAAAAAAAAGCTCTGGCTGAAGAAAAAAGATTAGAAAAAGAAGCTGATACTGCTGCTGAACTAAAGAAATTGCAGATGCAAGTGGAGGAAAGGAGATTTGATGCAGAACAGAAGAAATTAGAAGCTGCTGCAGAACAGAAAAAATTAGAAGCTGCTGCAGAACAGAAAAAATTAGAAGCTGCTGCAGAACAGAAAAAATTAGAAGTTGCTGCAGAACAGAAAAAATTAGAAGCTGCTGCAGAACAGAAAAAATTAGAAGCTGCTGCAGAACAGAAAAAATTAGAAGCTGCTGCAGAACAGAAAAAATTAGAAGCGGCTGCAGAACAGAAAAGATTAGATAGAGAAGCTGAAGAGAGAAAAGCAATAAGAGAACATGAGTTTGAATTAGAGAAATTAAAATTGACATGTATGAGTAATGTTAATCAGGCATCTGGTGGTAATGGTAAACCCTTTGTGTACAAGGTCAAGGTACCAGCGTTTAACCCTACCAGTGATGACATAACATTTTGGCTTTCTAGATTTGAACGGGCTTGTCGATCTCATAATGTTGACAAATCACAGTATGTGAATCAGTTGTCTGAAAATCTAAAAGGGGAGTCTCTGAGTAAGTTATATTTTGTTGAAGAGGCCGACAAAGATAATTATGATGCTGTTAGGGCAGCTTTGATAAAGAGATATCAGCTGTCTGAGGAAGGTTATCGTCTTTTGTTTAAAACAATGAGACCTGAGGTAGGTGTAGAATTCTCAGATTTCATCTCAAAAGCACGAATTACACTTTCACGATGGATTGAATTATCCAAAACAGAGAAAACATTTGATGGTCTTACGGATTTATTGCTAAGAGACAAGGTCATGTCTTCTGTAAATAAATCATTCCTAGAGTTCTTACATGAGCGTAAACCTGGTACAATAAAGCAAATGGAAGAATATTGTGACCAGTATGCCACGGCACACCCTGACATGATTCTTAGTAACTCTAACATTAAAGAGAGTATGCCAGTTGCTTCGGCAACAGAATATAATCAGAATTACTCACACAAATTCCAAGGAGCTAAAAATAAATTTGATAAAAAGGTTAATTGGAATAAGTATCAAAACCAAGATAACCACTCAAATCAGAGTTCTTCTTTGAAGAACTGGAATCGGGCTGATAGTCCTCGACACGCGAGGGGTACCCATAATGTTAGAAATTCTCGGAAAGGGAGTAGCTATAGGAACTACCCAAGTGCTTCATGGAGACAAAAGAAACAATATTACAGGGATACTCAATATAATGAGCATGATGATTATGATCATGAATATTATGATTCAAACCCAAATAGGGGTTATAACAGAGGCAATAATAATTATAGAGACAATTATAACCGAGGTAGATCACAACACAAAAGACATGGTAAATCTTATTACCAGGCTAACTCTGCACAACAGGAGTTCCACGACACCGATAATCAGAATAATGATAAAAAAGACTCCAACAGTGTAGCAAATTCCGCTTTCGATTTTGCTAGAGCATCTGAGTGTTCGCAATGCAAAACATTATTCGATCCAACCACAGTGTCTACTTTAAGCTGCGGTCACCCGCTTCCCGCTCTCCATGCGTCAATTGCGCATAATGGAAGGGGTGCTCTTGTCTTTAATAGGGGCCTAATAGATGGTACTCCGGTATCAATTCTTTTCGATTCGGGGTGCACTACCATTGGAGTGAGGCAATCACTCGTAAATCCTTCTCGAGCTACAGGCAATATAGTCAAATGTGTAACATTTGGTGGCACATTGGAGAAGTACTCCACTGCCATTATCAATATTGCTACGCCTTTCTTTACAGGAGAGGTGCAAGCATGTCTCTTGCCGAATCCGATCGCTGATCTTATCATCGGTCGCATTCATGGAGTGAAAGAATGCACTCCACAGCAAATTTCTAATTGGGAAAATGTTAATATGCAATCTGCTAATGCAGTAATCACTAGGGCTCAAGCTCTTAATATGCCACAATCTTCACATTCTGAAGATAATGATGCGCAGATCCAAGATGATCCCTTGGAGATTTCCCACGATTCCTTTATCAAACAGCAGGAAGATGATCCTACTCTAAAGAAATTCTTTACTCTGGCAACAAAAGGTGATCCGAATAAGGATACAAATCGTAAATCTTGGATTACGATGAAGAATGGCGTACTTGTACGTATGGTACAAGACTCCGCTAAGTCCATTCATTCTCAAATCCTTGTGCCTAAAAATATGAGAGTTAAAATCTTACAGCACGCTCATGATTCGCAGTGTGCTGGACATATGGGTTTTTCCCGTACTAAAGCTAGAGTTCTTCAATCTTTCTTTTGGCCTGCTGTGAATAAGGACATACGAATCTATTGTCGATCTTGTAAAGTATGTCAAGAGATTAAATCCAGAGGTCCACGCCATGATGCACCTATTCAGGCTGCAGACATTCCCATTCGGCCATTTCAAAAAATGGCGATAGACATCATTGGTCCATTTAAGATAAAGTCTGCTAGAGGACACCAATTTATTTTGACGTGTGTTGATATGTGCACACGTTGGCCGGAGGCTGTTCCTCTAAAGAGCATAACTACTGCTGATGTCGCAGATGCTCTTTGGTTAATATTTTCTCGTCTGGGGTTTCCAGCAGAAATATTATCCGACCATGGTACCCAACTCATATCGGATACCATGTCTCAAGTAATGTCGACTCTGAAGATAGAGAGATCGCTGAGTAGTATTTATCATCCTATGTCCAATGGGATGGTGGAACGTTTGAATAGAACTCTGAAAAACCTACTAGGTAAGATAACAGAAGATCATCCTCAGGATTGGGATAGGGTTTTACCCGCGGCTCTCTTTGCATATAGAGAGGTCGCCAACGAACATACAGGATTTTCTCCCTTTGAACTTGTCTTTGGCGCGAAACCGCGAGGTCCTATGTCCTTACTTCATGATCTTATAACTGCTGATAATATTGTCGATGACACAAAATCCTCTTATGAATATGTCATCGCACTTAGACACAAGATTATTGAAGCATGCAAATTGGCAACTGCTTCTTCTGAATTTGCGAAACAGAAGGCAAGGGAATTTGCCAATAAAAAGAGATGTTTGCGACAACTTTGTCCAGGTGACAAAGCATTTGTCTTGCTACCTTGTAGGGAAAATAGACTTCTCATTTCTTGGAAAGGTCCGTACGATATAATATCAAAAGTTTCCGATGTTGACTATATCGTCGATATTGACGGGAAGCGTAAAACCTTCCACATCAACATGCTCACGGAATTCCATGAACGTCCTGATTATTTACAACCTGTTTTCCAGGCAACGGACGATTTTCCAGTCCAACATGGACAGTACTCATCTCTGTCAGTAATACAGGATGAGGAAACGAGTTTCTCGGATGTAAATTTACCTTTTCCAATGATTCCTCTTCACTCTAATGAATCATGGAAAGATGTTGCAATTTCTCCAGAATTATCTCCAGGAGAGCAGAAACAAGTTTCTACTATGTTAGAACAATTTCAGGATGTCCTTACTGACATTCCTGGTCAAACTGATGTCATTCAACATGACATTATTCTTACTGACCATAGTCCTATAAGAGTCAGACCGTATCCTATCCCGATACATTTTCAAGCACAGGTAGAGAAAGAGTTAGATGAGATGATAGAGTTAAAAATTATTGAACCATCCACATCAGCATATTCTTCGCCGATGGTTATAGTACGGAAAAAAGACAATAACATACGTCTTTGCGTGGATTATCGCAAATTGAATCAAGTGACTAAATTCGATGCTGAACCTATGCCTTTACTAGAAGAGCTACTTACGAGACTATCGAATTCTCACTTCTTTACTAAACTCGATTTGTCTAAGGGATATTGGCAAGTTCCACTATCCGAACACGCCAAACCGTTTACTGCTTTTTCGACGCCTAGGGGTCTATTCCAATGGAATTTCATGCCTTTCGGTCTTATGAACGCCCCTGCAACATTTGTACGCATGATGCGTCGAATCCTATCTCATCGCTCAGATGTCATTGCGTATCTTGATGACATCTGTCTTTTCAGTGATACTTGGAACGATCACTATAATGGTATAAATGAACTATTGTCTATCTTACGCGAGCATAACCTGACAGCGAAACCATCGAAAGCATGTATTGGTTTTAGCGAAATATCTTTCTTAGGACACCGTGTTGGTCATGGGTTCCTAAAAACAGAAGACCATAATACAAGTAAGATACTTAACATTTCTATTCCTAAGACTAAAAAGCAAGTACGAAGTCTCTTAGGTCTAATACAATTTTATGGACGATTCATCCCGAATCTGTCCTCCATTATGTCACCTCTTTCTTCCTTGCTAAAGAAAGGGTCTCCTAATGTAGTCCATTGGACTCAAGAATGTCAATCCTCTTTGGATAAGGTTAAAACTATGTTTTCTACTTCACCTATCCTAGTATTGCCTTCTAAGGATAAGACATTTATTCTTCGTAGTGACGCTTCATCCACCGGGATTGGAGCTGCACTAATGCAAGAGTACTCTGGAACTCTGCATCCTGTGATGTATATTTCTCGGAAATTAAATGCCGCAGAGAAGAATTACTCGGTCCTAGACCGTGAATTATTGGCTATGGTTTGGTCAATCCTTAAACTGCAAAGATTTCTTCTGGGCGCGCATTTCATTGTGGAAACTGACCAGAAAGCTCTTACGGCTATTCAGAGTAAAAATCTGAAGAGCGCGAGATCAACGCGATACGCGATTGCTCTACAGCCATTTCATTTTTCGGTGCGAGCTATCCGTGGGTCAGAAAATGTGATGGCAGATATTTTGTCTAGATGCCCACATGATTCATAACTGTTATACAACTTTGATACAGTTGTTTCTATGTTGAAATGTGTACACATATGTAATATATCATATATTGATTGTAACACTACTTAGCGGTTCATTGATATTTATTCACCGCTGATCTTTCAATGTTTTTCGTCTTTGATGATCATGATGTTAAGATATCTTAGATGAAATTTATGTATAAACTAATGTGGAAATTGTGTCATTGCTAATATTGTAGTATGCGTTGGTGACACCTCTCTGGAAATATTAATACTTAGAGAAGTACTTTCTCTAAGGTCATAAAACTTATGCTTATCATCTGCGCATTGTTATTGGTGCGTTGTGAGCCTATTGTATGTTGCTCCTAGATGTGTTTCAAAAAAAAAATGTACCATTTTTTTTTCCGAGGGGTGTGGTAATCTGTTGCGTGCATATTTTGACGCACATATTACAAAAATCGATATGGCTATTTAATATGGGAAAAATATAGACATTCATTCATTTGTGTATGAAAATGCTGTCTATGGTAAAAGCGAGAGAATCCATGTTTGATTCACACTTTTGATTATAGGAGTAATCGTTCTGGATATTGATCCGGCGCAAGGATATTGCGCTTACGTTTGTACTTATTTTTTAGGGCCAGAAAATATATTAATTTGCTTATTGTGTTTATGGCCTGAATTCATATGTATTACATATTATTAGTACAAGTAGAATCAGTCCTATATTGTATATTTTGGATGGGTAGGAGGGACTAGATTCTTGTTATTCCGGTCTAGCGGAAGTATGAGTTGTCTTGACAAGTCGTGATGAGTTCCGATGTACCGTGATAATGGCGGGTACGCACTTTTCAAAGGGCTGGTAGATTCTTAAGGAAATATGATTCATGAAGTGGTTTTCTTCTAAAGGAGATGGTATCTCTACTATAGTTTATGTTAGAGACTCTCCTAAGGTACGGTACAATGTATAATTCGGACTCCATGTATTGCCAGACCCTATTTTGATGATCTCATGTCGATTCGACCTAGATGGAACATTGTGCTTCGTATCGCTAGGGTCGTGTTTTGTATCGACGAAGATGACAGACTTTCCTGCAGCGGTTATGGCTACGTGAATTAACCTGATCACCGTAGAGCTGTATGGAAACATTTATGAAATCATTTATATACCCATTATAAATTAACTCTGGCTTATATTCTCCTTCCTATGAATGAGTGAACGACAACTCAGGGAGGCAGCCATGTTAGATTTCGGTCATCATATGTTTTGATCACTGCCAAGAGAACAGATTATTTATCCTATTATCGGACAGTGACAGGGAGATCTCAATCTTGCTAGAAACCCCTCTTTCGTGGTTTCATAATATATACTACAAACTATGGACGTCAAGTAACTTTAGTTATTTACCGATCTGCCTTCACTGACGCGTTTAGTCAGATAGGGGGATGCGGCCATAATGTATCATGACATTGAACTTTTGATGTACTGCCCATTATTTCTGAATGTGTCATGACTTCAGATCTGCTATGTATACCTACAAATTGATATGTCAACATACCATGATGTACTCGTATGTCCCAGTGTGTACGTCTGAATAAATTGAGTAAACAAAGATTCCAGCAGTCTGCATTGGTGCCTTGTAGACACAAGTGTATGAGTGGTTATATTGGTCAGCACACGAACAGTACACCATTCGCGGTAATCACACTCTACACTTCTACTTCATACATACACCATCCTGCGTCGGTTGGAGTGACCAAGTTTAGGGCCTGCTTCCCTGGAGCCTTTGCCTTCCCTAACTCAGGACTAGGGTGAGTTACCCATTTACAGCTGGGTAGACTGGAGCATGCCTGATCTCAACAACACACCACTCTTCCTTACAGAGCATACAGACTGACACTTTACAGAGTGGAAAGAAGAAGAGAAACTTTTACAACATGATGTCTAACAATAATACTAATCACCTGAAATAATAATAATACCACAAGTTCTTAATGACTTGATTAATCAGCACACTATCCCAATATCTGTGGGTCACAAGCCTTAATAAGGTCTTGTATAACAGTAATAATAATCAAGTACTGGTTTATACCATAATCCAAGTGCAGTGCACAAGCAATAGTGTCTTATGAAATATACCTATATAAAACATATGTCAACCAACAGAATACATAAAGTACAAATAAGACTGACAATACGAAAACGTTTGCAGAAATCAAATAAATCAAATAGGGAAATCAATGAAAGTAATCACTGAATCTGCAAGGAATAACAACACAAATGACGTCACAGTATATGAATATAAATTGTGAATAGAACTGAAAGATAGAAAAGGGGTAGACCAACAAATTACAAACAAATCAAAACAAAACTAAAGAACAAAGAAATATTACAAAAATAACAATAACTACAGTCTTCACAGCTAACACAAATAGCAACTAGTTGTTGCAAGCAAATTTCCAATTAAGGAAATTGCACCTAAAGAAAACTCCCACAACGGACCCTCTATGACGTGGGATATTCTGTTGTGAGGACACCGCCCAACCTAAACACAACCCGCTGACATATAAACTAACATACTATACAAACAAATAACATGTAAACATAAATATATAAATTATGTGTATGATAGTATGTGTTGCAAAATAGGCTCAGTTTTACAGTAATGGCAAAGTTATTCTTATGAAAATAAATAAACTGCCACTTTATTGAATTACAAATTCTGGCCTTAAATATTAAAGTTCATATATAGAAAACAAGAAGATCCATCGATGAAAATAGGACTTCTTAGTTCAATAATACTGTCTTCCTGTTAATATTGACAAGAATTGATCCAACTGTTCTGTGAAACTTTGTAATGTCTAATGTAAAAATGTCAACAACGCTGACCTACATACTGCATTCACTTGACAGGTCACGTGACGAAGTGTTGACAGAGAGCAAACTAATACTGCAAGTGTGTCGTATCAGCCACAGGAAACGGTCTGGTATCGGTAGTCTGTTGACTTCTCAATTTCTGCGAGGTCAAACCCAGAAAGCTGGTCCACCAAATGATAAAAACCTCCTTTTTCAATTAATGATGTCCACCAGTTGATAAACTCCATATGGTGTTCTGATTACCACCTCTTGTAATGGGTATAGTGGCCACCGCTGTAAAGTTGATAAATATAAGCCCACTAGAACATCACCAGAGTTAAATGCTGTGTTGTTGTGTTGCTCGTGGTTTGAGTATGGGATGTCAACTCGACCTACGCAGTGGTGTGTAGACATAGATTGAGAGTATAATATGCGAATGATAAGAAGAGTTCGTGGTGTTGACAAATGGTCTTTTTCTTTCACTCATGTATGGCTAGAAGTCATCGACACCAACGACTGTGTACCTTTGCTACAATTTAATTGGACGTACACACTCGACAGCACGAATAGTGACAAATCACAGGTTGGCATAATACATCATGGTACAGTGGATAAATGGTCTTGCAATGATACATGGGCACTCATGTAGAATAATAGCATAATGGACTGTCAGTGGACAAGCACTCAGTATTGCCCATATATATATATATCATCTGAGTTTACTGACAAAGCACGTCAGATTATAAACAATATTCAAGATGGCTTCTAGACCTAACCTCGTCTAGTGAAGATTCCTTACAATAATGTTCAGCACATATTTTCCATATAATCATATTGAACCGCTAGTAATGGGTTCTCATGTGTAGCAGTGATCTCTGGACTCATCAAGCGATAATACGGGGTATCCCTTTCTCTTCTTGAAAGTCACAAAATATTTGGATACAAGATGGCTTCTCTCGTGAGCTGTCACTCACGTTTGGATACAGATAATGAATCTGCATTAAAGTTAGTCATTCATTAAATGTTCTCATAGCTCTGTAGATTCTATCATGATACAATTGACTTCATCATACAAGATATAGTGCTGCTAGGAATGAATGTCGTTTTCATCTAGATAAATATTTCCTCAGACGTACAAATCGTGTCCATCAAGAAACGGTGGCTTAGCCAGAGTTCATAAGAAGTATCTTTTGTTACCTTGGTATCAGAAATATGATTCTGCCATTCCTTGGCAATAAGAATAAACACTGGGGTAAAGCATATACGATAGGTCTAGACGACTATCACTTTCCCCACAAATACTGAGATCACTTTTTCCGGCGACAAGCCGCTACACAAAAATCACAGCCCCCATCAGGGCGAAGCCAAATCACACCTCTCTAGCGACACATCCGCCGAACAGCCCTTTGACCTTTCTATCGACAAAAGACCATATAGTTCGACTTAGATATGTAAAGATATACAGATATAAGACAGACTCGCCCTACTTAGACAAACAATACACATAAATTCAGGCCATAGATACACCGAAGCAAGAACAACCTATTTCTACCCAAACAAAGAATAAATCGCAGTAAAACTGGATTCATCCGCGGAGTTCGATCAAAAATGACGACACTCCTTTCACGGGAAGTAACTCAATAATGACTTTTCCTTAAGCACTAAAAAGTATCTATTTTGTTTACAAAATATTTGCGAACATAACAAGCATACAAATGTATTATTTTGTAAGATATCAAAGACTGCACGTAACAATGAGCTCTTTGCAACCTTCTTTCTTCAGCTTCTCTTTCAACTTCTAATGTTTTTGCTTGAGCCTCCGCCTCCATTCTTTTAGTCTCTCTTTCAGCTTCAGCTTCCATTCTTTTAGTCTCTCTTTCAGCTTCAGCTTCCATTCTTTTAGTCTCTATTTCAGCTTCAGCTTCCATTCTTTTAGTCTCTCTATCTAAATATTTAGCCACTTCAGTTGTGATATGTCGGATTAGAGCATCTCCTGTCATACCCAAGTCTTTTCCTTCCTGCATAATCGCAGCTCTAAACTTCACCAATTCAGCCATGAGGTATTACTAATAAGAGGGTATCTAGTTCTACCAACTGTATTAACCAATTAAATTACTTAATTAATTAAGCACAATACAATCCAAGTAACCGATGTGAGCCTCTACTGTCTTTCTAGTACTCAATGGTACTTCCTAATGAAAATTTACTTTAGAATTCAATTTTTTTTTAAATTTACTTTACACACTACTAGTGACTCTAGACAGACAAGAGATAGATAGTGTAGATAGTATATGGCTCTGTGGACACAGGAATATCCCGGACCGCCCCCCCCCCCCCCCCAGTGTAGCGAGAGGTTTTGTATATAGATGTAGTGATAGTATTGACAGAAGTAGGGTTCTCTCCTAAACAATGGTGAAGTCCCAGTGTCTAGGGTTCACTGGTCTCACTCTCACAAGAAGATCAATGCTGTGAATAATCTGTAGCAAGGATTAGCTATAGACAAGCAGATTATACTGGTGCCCTCTCACTTTTTGATCTCCTATGATGTACTTATTTAACTATGAAAATAGAACTGTAACTCCTTTGAATAAAAGTAATTAACAACTCCAGTGTCTTTACAATTCAATTAATTTATTATCTACACTATGTACTATTGTGATGATGTGTGAATGTTGAGGCAATGGTAATTATGGTAGAGTATGTACATTCCAATCTATTTGTAAGTAAATACAAAAGAACAAGGATCCACTTTGGATCTATTAATTAACAAGTTCCTTTACACTAGATCTTGTCCACCCGGAATGTTCACCGTCCTTCTGTATTTATTTTAATAATGAATAATTAAGGTTTATCTGTCTCTCCTATCTTTACAGCTCAAGTTCATCATTTAAAACATTCTATTGATAGTAGTAGCTGGTCTCACATTGGTTTCTAGGAACATAGGACTTAACTCTGGTCCAAGTCAGCAACTCTGGTACAGGTCGGTTGCACTGTACTAACACACTGATAGTCTGTGCTGCACAAACTCCCAAACAGTAAGGGAAATGACAGTAATAGGCTCCTTCTATCTCTGGGCTTCACATATAGCAGGATATAAGGACCTCAGACCATGATCACACTTGTGATGGTGCACTAGGATCCTGAAACAATGAATATGTGTCCAGTGGTTGCTGAGATGAGAATGTTTATTTCAGATGCTGTGTGTACAATGAATGATAAATGGCTCTGTATGATACAGAGTAGGGAGACAGATTGGTGTCTACTGCAAAACATTTTCAATCAAATAATAAACAATCAATATGAAACTATGACCCCTGATGCAGCCTTTGCCTTCCTCACTCTTATGCCAAGTCACAGCTGGTCCTATTATGGTAGTTAGTAACATAGTACTAATAAACCCTACTGGATATGCTTATGGTTAGCAATGACTGCTGTGGGTAGTTTTTAAAGGCTTGACAAGCTTTAGCCATCCTATTCAAACAATCAATATGTTTGGTATATTCACAAGCCTATTAATTCCTGAAATAAAATGTACATTATTCATATAAATACTTATGATAGTCCTACATACCCTCTAAGAATCTTTCTCCAACACAGAATTACACTTTTAGTGAAGATTCATGCCCTGCATAGTCAAAAATGGCTTGGCAATGACAGTGCTCCACACTCTGCTTCGTCTGGCTGGGCTTAACAAGGTTGTGTGTGATAAATGAATTGTGAAACTGCCTCCCTTATATACTAATGGAGCGTACGTCAGATGGAGTCGTATCTGATTGGCCCAAAATAATTATAGAAAATATCGTCTATGGGCTCATTGTGTGTAACTTTGCAATTTATTAAGGCATATATCTCTTAAATGGCCTAGGTTATCACTGTCTAGTCAATATACTTCGAAATCCCCTGTGACAAGCTTCAAATCCATTCCTTGATATTGGCTTTCCATGTGTACATGCAGTCTGAATAAATTTATTTAGATTAATACTAGGCCTAACCATCGAAAGTGGCCATCTCACAAAGTAAACGATATCTCAGTAGATACATCCTACTTACCAATTTCCTTTTAGATTTCCTTGTATGAACATTCCCACCAGCGAACTCCATTATTATTCTTGTATAACGACACTTCCTAAAGTCGTCCTTTAAGAAATTCCATCTGTCCCAATGCACAAATTGCTTCGCCATTCTTAAAATCTAGCCTTTCCGCTCCTTCTCTTGTGAGGTATAGACTGCGCATGCGTGTGCTGGTAGTATTGTCGCTCGCGATTAACTCTTTGGCGAAGGCAGTGTGTATACATAATAAAATCTAACTAAGCGTATTTTTCCATTATGCTACACATTTCTGCTTCAGGAATGGCAAGCTGTTCCTCGGGATACTCTTCGGACCCGTGTGGACTCGATGCGTCTACGCTGTTCTGAATGCCTTGCTGCAAACGGTGGTCATACCCGATTTTGAAATGCCTATTTGTCCAATATCTATTGTGTGACTTTTGAAAAGGTGGGTGACACACTTCACAGCTTCATTGCATTTGAATGTGTGTTTCCATTTCTTTACGTGACATGTCAATTTGGTATTCAATAAATGCCGTTTTGACTGATACCAATTACGTTTATATCAGACTTGTTTTATGGTTTCACCAAGGTTTTTCTAACTGGCCCTTGACTTTTGACGAGTAGTATACTTCGGTGGGGAACCACTGGTGGTAGGTACTATAAAACTCCTGTCGCATAGCGGGCTTAACAACGTCCGCTAAGTTACTCGCGCTAAGGGCTAAGTAAAGACTGGCTGTGTCTGTCTCGCATAACTGAAAATCTGACCTATCTACAAGTTTATCTAAGCAGTCGTAATAAAACTCTAACATTCTCAATTTGGCGTATTGATAAACGAAAAAACCTATCTGCGCGGGTAGGTCCCAACTAATTCTCTTTTTAAGTCTTTCTACTTCAAAAATGTCATCAGTCACTAAAGTCATTTTTTTAAACCGGGGGGAGTTTATTAGTTTAGACGTACCCTCTCCCGTCGTGTACGAAACCTCTACATGCTTCGCCTTATTGGTCAATGTTTTACCATAGGCGGCGTTACCTAGCAATTTCATGGTTTCGCTGGTAATTGCGTAGACATCATCTCTATCACCTAGTCGACGCGCATTCGAAAAAGTGTCAACAAACTGTTTAAAACACGTCACATGTGTATATTCAATTACCTGGTAAATACAGGTGACTTTTAAACCTTTGGTCAGGTACCATCGAAGCAGAGGTGTTGCCAACAGAATCTTTTTGCCACATAACTCCCGATCAACGTCCTTCTGGGGGTAGTCAGGAGCTTGTGTTTTTCGGCGTATTCCCGCATGAAAGGCCCAATATCATCTCTCGTGACGTCAACGTTCTTGAAAATGGGCGTCATCTCAGAGAAATGTTCCTTTAGGCAGTCGGGGACATGAACGTCACACTCGACTAAACCAAACAAGGTTTCGTCTAGCACAGAGGCGAGAATATTTTCTTCTGTTAGCGGGTACCGACATTTGGTATAAGATGGTTTCCGGGTAGGGAAGGTGGCGCTCAGAAAGTGACCGATTGATCTATCGGTTTCCTTCAATTGCTGCCACTCGCACTCCCACATTTCGACCAAGGTGACGTCGCAATCGTTCTTCAAATAGGTAGCAATCTCCAGCGTCTGTGCGTACAACTCAGCCAAAGGTTTTTTGTTGACTGGGTTAATATCACGACCGGTGGTTAGTGGGCAGTCGGGGTGGCCGAGGAAAAGGCAACCATGGAACTGGTAGACGGTTCGAGAGTCTTTGTCCCAACCGTCTACCCTAATGTGCCTATAACCCAACGACATCTCACGGCCGTTAAACTGGGATTTAAAACGACTTTATTCGTGTGCGAGACCCAACTCAACCAGTCGCGGCACTGCACGGTATATTTATGGAGCTTGTGGTACCTGAAACCATCCTCCCTGTTTCGTCTTACGGGAAAGTCAGTGGACATTTTCTGCATTAGCGCCCACAAATAGAGGGCGTTGGCATCAAAACCTTTAATACATTGTACCGTTTTGCCCCCTCTAATGTACGTTTTGCCTTGTTCATGAAACCTATGAAATATAATTGAGGGTCCCCCACTACATTTTGGCGCAACGTGTGGTGCAAATCTGCCTCCCGCTCAGAGCGTAAAGAAAACGAGACATTTGACGGGAGGGTTTTGAAAAGGTATTTAACGTGACACCGGGTACCGAGATCTCGTCTTTGAACATGTCTACACCTAACCCTGCGTAAAAACTAACCTGCTGTTCTAACGCCGCTAAGAAGGGGACCACGTCTTTGTTGTTGTACCATGTCAGGAAATCGCGCAGAGTGGTCATGTGGTTATCGGTCCAAACTCGCTGGCATTCGGCGTACTCGTCACTAGAAATGTTAGTGTTTTTAAGGGCGGAAAAAAGCCGAGTGGGGTGGTAGCGCCGTTTCGTTTAATTTGTCTAAATCTGTAATATACTCGTAACAGAAATACCCTTTGGTTTCTTTAACTTTATACGCCGCTAAGTACTTGCTATAGCTAAAACCGGGGGCTAAGTAATTGACGATATCTAAAAACTTTAACTCGGGAGTGGCAATACACATAAAATTATTATTTCTCTTGACTAAATATTTAAAGTCTTGACCAAGGAAATATTTGATGAGGTACGGTTTGATAACATTCACATCGTACTTTCCCGAATTGAAACCTAACACAGGCAGCTCCTGCAAATAATCATCTAGTCTATCAAGGAGCCCCTCTGAATTACCGAGCCTCTCTAAATCACCGAGTTTCGTGTACACCTCATCAAAACGTTCGCGCAAAATCTCGTAAGAGGCCTCGGCAATTTGGGTCAGATGATCAGCCATCCTATTGACCAGGTCTTGTGGATCGCCCGTTGTGATAAAACAAACGGGGGCTTCAAAACAGGGGATGTTAGAAGCCACCGAACAAGACAGGGGCACGTGTTTGGCTGTGTAGGTAGTTGTGCTACCACTGGGCTCTACAGAGTTCTCAAAATAGCACTCGTAGTCAAAGGTGGCCCGATTAATTCCCAAATGGTCTCTGGCGGGGTATACACCCAACCCTTAAATATTTCCTTTCTCTTACCCCCGGTACAGGTCTTTTCATGGCGCTCCAGTCGATAATATTCCTGCATTAATTTACCGCATTTGTGGCACGATAAGGAATGGCTCGCCCTATCAATATTATCTATATACATAAAATGACGATATCTAAAAACTTTAACTCGGGAGTGGCAATACACATAAAATTATTATTTCTCTTGACTAAATATTTAAAGTCTTGACCAAGGAAATATTTGATGAGGTACGGTTTGATAACATTCACATCGTACTTTCCCGAATTGAAACCTAACACAGGCAGCTCCTGCAAATAATCATCTAGTCTATCAAGGAGCCCCTCTGAATTACCGAGCCTCTCTAAATCACCGAGTTTCGTGTACACCTCATCAAAACGTTCGCGCAAAATCTCGTAAGAGGCCTCGGCAATTTGGGTCAGATGATCAGCCATCCTATTGACCAGGTCTTGTGGATCGCCCGTTGTGATAAAACAAACAAGGGCTTCAAAACAGGGGATGTTAGAAGCCACCGAACAAGACAGGGGCACGTGTTTGGCTGTGTAGGTAGTTGTGCTACCACTGGGCTCTACAGAGTTCTCAAAATAGCACTCGTAGTCAAAGGTGGCCCGATTAATTCCCAAATGGTCTCTGGCGGGGTATACACCCAACCCTTAAATATTTCCTTTCTCTTACCCCCGGTACAGGTCTTTTCATGGCGCTCCAGTCGATAATATTCCTGCATTAATTTACCGCATTTGTGGCACGATAAGGAATGGCTCGCCCTATCAATATTATCTATATACATAAAATGACGATATCTAAAAACTTTAACTCGGGAGTGGCAATACACATAAAATTATTATTTCTCTTGACTAAATATTTAAAGTCTTGACCAAGGAAATATTTGATGAGGTACGGTTTGATAACATTCACATCGTACTTTCCCGAATTGAAACCTAACACAGGCAGCTCCTGCAAATAATCATCTAGTCTATCAAGGAGCCCCTCTGAATTACCGAGCCTCTCTAAATCACCGAGTTTCGTGTACACCTCATCAAAACGTTCGCGCAAAATCTCGTAAGAGGCCTCGGCAATTTGGGTCAGATGATCAGCCATCCTATTGACCAGGTCTTGTGGATCGCCCGTTGTGATAAAACAAACAAGGGCTTCAAAACAGGGGATGTTAGAAGCCACCGAACAAGACAGGGGCACGTGTTTGGCTGTGTAGGTAGTTGTGCTACCACTGGGCTCTACAGAGTTCTCAAAATAGCACTCGTAGTCAAAGGTGGCCCGATTAATTCCCAAATGGTCTCTGGCGGGGTATACACCCAACCCTTAAATATTTCCTTTCTCTTACCCCCGGTACAGGTCTTTTCATGGCGCTCCAGTCGATAATATTCCTGCATTAATTTACCGCATTTGTGGCACGATAAAGAATGGCTCGCCCTATCAATATTATCTATATACATAAAATGATTTTTAAACATTAAAAGACGCAAAGTTTCTTTATAACTATCACTACCTCTAAGTTTGGGGGTCAGGTTTTGCGCGTCGTCAAATTCGAAAATATCAATATTTATTTTGAAAGATTTTTTTAACGCGGGAATATCAATTAAACTAACCCCCGGAAAATCGATGAGGGACTCTAGTCCCTGTTGTGTTTGCCACTGCTCTACGAGTCGATGCGTGATTTTTTTAACATTCTTAACGGGCGCACCCCTAAAGACGGCCAGACACCTAAAAAAACAAAAATTATCACTGTAAGGTTTGGCGTTCGAATCATGTTGTAATGTATTGATGTTTTTATTATCTGTGATGAAGGATGGAATATCTTGTAAGCAGCAGCCGATTGGGAAGTCTTGAATATGGTAGAGATAGAATGACGTGGCTGGGATTGCTTCGCCAAAATATTTAGTATTTGGTCTGTTTATTTGTGCGTTTGTGATAATGTCTCTGTCGTGTAAGTTTGAGACAAAAGATTTGAAATCTGTAATGTTGTTGACTAAGTGAGGATGTTCTAAAACACAGGCGTTGTTATAAGAGGCATGGTAGAAGCGTAATTCTTGGTTGTCTCTGTTGCGTAAAACGACGTGATGGCTGTAATTAATTTTAAAACGTTTTTTGTTGTGTAAAGATTGGACTTAACAAAGATAACCATTCGATATTTTGTGTTCTGTCTGGCCTATGGAAGAAAGTGAAGACGCATAGATATTTATTGATTTTGTTATGTGTCTTGATTGCATTCCAATTATTAGTGTATTTCTCTCTAACGTCATTTGGTAAGTCTTGTAAGCTGTCGTAGTCAGAGGATACACGAGGTTTTTTTGTAGGGACTTGATGGGTACTGGACATTGGTCGTTTCTTGGTCTGGCCTGCGTTTGATGGATGAGATGGGTTGGGTTCGGGTGTTGAAGAGGTAGTGGGTCGCATTGTTGAAGAGGAGCCTGAGGTTGAAGATGTTCTGGACGATCCTGTGTCGCCTGCTGCAGCAGATGAGAGAAATGTTTTGACAGCAGATGATGATGCGGTCTGTGGGTGCACCGATCTTGATGAAGAGCCTGGTGTGGGACCTGATGCTAGTGCGTGTTCATTATGGTGCGCTGGTGTTGGTGGGTTCTGTAGTGTTGCTGTGGCACCTGAGGGTGGTGTTGGGACAGAGGTGTGATGTCGCAATGTGTGGACTCGTAGATTGTCAAGGCGGGAAAAGTTTTTGTTGCAGACCTCACAAGATAGCAGAGTCATAGAATGCGCTGTCTTGATGTGCCGTAATAGATTGTCATGTCGGGCGAAAGTTTTGTTGCACCGGACACACAACAGGTTGTTTTGTCCCACTGGGGTGCTTTGTACCAATAATGTATCTGTACGTGGTGCGCCCGGTCCATGCTCGATCTCGATGTGTCGTCTCACCGCATCAGGGCTTGTGAATTCTAGAGTACAGATACGGCAGGCGTGTCGCTGCTCCGCGTGGATCGTATTCACATCTCGATTTAGGTCGCGATACCTGGTAAACGACCGATTGCACTCAGAACAGCCATATCTTTGAGTTGACTCCATCTGTGAAAAGAGGAACAAAAAGACGTTAGTCACACATAAATTAAACATATAACAAACTGAGAGAGAGAGAAAGAGAGAAAGAGAGAGAGAAAGAGAGAGAGAGAGAAAGAGAGAGAGAGAATAAACAGACTTATAGACAGGCACATACCTATGTAGGTATATAAGCGCACATACAAGTGTACATCTCTGTCTGTGTGAAATAATTTTTTGGTTTTTAACATATCACAAAGGCCCGCGCACGCGTTGTGGAACCAAAGATATTGAGCTACCCCACTCACAACTTGCTCTGTAATTAGTTTCACGAAAGATAAAAGACTACCAACAATGACTCAAAGTTGCCAAGTGTTTTATTAACCCCATATTGATTGCTAATTATTCCCAGTCGTTTTTTTTTAATAACGAAGATATATTATTTAAATGTTAGTTATTTGTCGTTAGTATGAGAAGTTGTTTGTAGTATCAGCTTCTGAGTACAGAAATACCCCTCGCGCGCGAGCATGTTGTAGCGACTTGGAACCAAACCAATTTATCGATCTACCCACCCGTTGCAAGTTGTAAGTATTACGGACAATTTTTTTAAAACCCAAATATAATTTGATTTCGTACGAGTTTACTTTGTAGCTCAGAAAGTATTACAAGTTGTGGTGGAATATCGATGATGATTCACCAACAGTCATCCTGTTTGCAGAAAATGAACAAAGCACTTGCTTAACAATAGGCGAGAAACGCAGATAAGTTTTAAACTAAGGAAATTTTTCAGAACCAAGACTTTTCCTAGTGTATATACAATAAAAAATAAGTCGGTTAAGTCTTAACTTATCGAAAATCAACCATATGCACATTCTTTAAAAATGCCGTGTAAGAATTTAACATCTTAACAAAACACACACACAGATAAAAATAACAGAGATATTTATATTTAACACCTTAACACAAAAACACAGAGATATAAAAACACACGAATACAAGCAAAACAGATATTTTTAAACATAAAGATATTTAGGGTATATATCCTAGCGAAAACAAACAGCTATATAAAAATGTATATTTTACACATAAAGAAGTGTTATATATTTTAACTTCCTATTATTATTATATTATTATAGGGAAAAACAGACGAATAGACACATATACATATATTTGTTAAATAGAAAAATAACAGATATTTAACATCCTAACACAAATATAAAAGAAACATACGTTTTTTTGGTGGTTGATATGAGAAGGCTGGTCTTCAAAACGACTGCTTTTTCAGAAGTTTGATATGAGAATGCTGGCTTTTTTCAGAAGGCTGAGGTCTGTGTTCGGCGAGTTCTGTTTCGTGAATGAGACATGTCTAAAACAATTCTTGTTTATATCAGACAAAAGGCTTGGTTAAAAAAAAAGTAGTCCACGCGTATGAATTTTTCGTGATGGTCACAGATCGGTTTGTTGTGTAGAGACACTGTTTCAGAAAATAGTTCTCGCAAGGTTTTCGCGGTGATTTGATCGATAATGACGTTGTCCGAACGTTTTTGAAAGGGAGAATCGATATGTAATTCAGCATCATAAAACGAAGTTTCTTTGATCAGCGCGCAGGTGTTCATGAATAATTAATTAGTCTCTGGTCGGAAAAAGTTAATGGTGTTCTATGCTTGAACAAAGGAGGACATTTATAACAATAGAACTATGCTGTTATCACAAATGCACACGTGCGCAATCAAATATTCAGAGCTCACGGTTTTGTTCTATGTGGCCACCCGTTATCTAATTCAACATCACACGAAGTTTAATTACGCACAGATGTGCATGAATAATTAATCTGATACCGTTCAGGTCACGAAAGAGTGGTTTTTTACGAGCAAACTGTCGAACAAAGGTTTACAAACTAGACACTATGTTTTTTTAGTTATAACTGTCCGTGACACTGTTCGTCCCAGTGTTTGTCTGTTAGTGTTTGTTAATGTTGTATGTAAAAATATATATTTTCAAACTTTGTGTGTGTGACAGTGTGATAGTATATGCAGAACTTAACATCGTACAAAAAAATGTTATCTTTAAAGACCAACCTTTAAAAAACAAATCTTTATATATATATATATATATATATATATATATATATATATATATATATATATATATATATATATATATATATATATATATATATATGGGTTGATGACGAAAAATGAATAACAACCGAGTGATATTTGTTGTGAATGGTTCAAGTGATTGTGTGACTGAGTAACGTTTGTACCACGTCACAGGGAGTCTCATATTGGGTGGTTCAAAACAACTAGACTTGTGTGTTTTGTTCGCAGTGGATCGCACGTTGTTGAAAACAGGGAGTCTCACGGTGTGTAGGGTCGTAGATATAAAATAACTGGGTATGAGTGTAATTTATCATTGTTAGCTATGGACCCACGCTGGGTGCATCCGTTCACTGCACTCATAGCAGGCCCGACGGGGTCTGGCAAAATTGTTTTTGTACAGCGTTTCTTGAAACATATCCGAGATATGATGGTACCTGCACCTGACGAAGTTATATGGTGTTATGGGGAATGGCAATCCATGTACCAAACCATGGAGGGTATTCAGTTTATTGAAGGACTACCCGACATTGAGCAGTGGACAGGTGATAAGAAACGTTTGGTAGTTATCGATGATCTCATGGGTGAGACGGATGATAGAATAACGAAATTATTCACAAAAGGCAGTCATCATCGCGATGTAAGTGTAATATACCTTGTAAAAAATTTATTTGGCAAGAGCAAAGAACACAGAAACATTAGCTTGAATTCTCATTATATAGTGCTTTTCAAAAACCCACGTGATGGGTCGCAAATTACAAATCTAGCCAAACAGATGTATCCAGGTCGTACTGCCTATGTCCAAGAAAATTTTAAAGACGCGACGTCGGCCCCACACGGTTATTTGCTAATCGACCTGAGACAGACAACACCCGACGCTTTAAGACTTCGTAGTCACATATTTCCACACGAACAACAAGTCGTCTACGTCCCCAAATAACGAGATGGGAGAAAAGGTGAGAAGACATGCTGAAATGTTAAAGTTTCTAGGCACTGCCAAACCCCCAGTCATCAAGGCTGTTATGAAAACTGCGTCACCCCATCTTGTAGGAACACTCTTTGAATGTTGTCACAACGTATTAAAAGGTAACGTTTCACTAACACCCCTCAGAAGATGCGTATGCGTCGTTACAAAAACACATTGAGAGCGCTCACCAAGAAGACCTTGTCGCTCAAAAGACGAAAACAATTTTTACAAACTGGTGGGTTTTTAAGTGCGCTCCTTGGACCCCTACTAACCATGCTAAAAGGTGTCTTGTAGATGGCTAAGAAAATGATTTTGATGGATCCTCGTTTGTTAGAGGCTCAAAAACCTTATAGAGCCCCCGACGCTCTAAGGGATAACTTGGGAGAATTGGACAGTCAAATGCAACTAGTCTTGGAACGTGAAGATTTGCCAGTGGGTGATAAAGCTAGATTTTATCAACGAACACCGCAGCGTTATTTGACTCGACTAGAACAGTATAGTCACGTACCTCTAGGACTCGTGGATATTAAGTCTCCACTTAACGAGTCGAGCTCGAAGCCTATCATCGAGCAACCAACTGTACTTAAAGACGAGATTGTGGACAAAACTCTTCAGTCCCCACCCGAACCAGTCACACCCACTAAGCGAAAAAAGGTGGTTGCCAGTAAATTGCGAGAAACATCGTCGTATTCGCTCAGAAGAAGGAAAAAGACTCCAAAGTGGGAAGCATGGCCAAAGAAGTGAATAAGGTTTTAAAACAACATTACTACGACCCGAAACGACCCGGTTCGTATGGGGGAGTCGGGGCCTTACAACGTAGCACCAAACTTACTCGTAAAAAAATTGAAGAGTGGTTAGGTCATCAGGATACCTACACCTTACACAAACCGGTGCGTAGAAAATTTAGGAGGCGTAGCACCATCTCGGGTGGTATCGATCAACAGTTCCAGGCTGATTTAATAGACTTGCAAGGTTTAAAAAAATTCAACGATGGGTTTTCCTATCTAGTAACGTGTATCGATGTGTTTAGTAAATTCGCTTTGGCTGTTCCCCTGAAAAACAAGACTGGTAAAGCTTTAGTAGCAGCGGTGAAGACCATTTTAACAGTCGAAAACCGATAAATTTTCAAACAGACAAAGGCAGTGAGTTCGTCAACAAAACATTCTTAAAGTTTCTTAAAGATGAAGGTGTCCATTTCTTCACTACGGAAAATGAAGACACCAAGGCAGCTATAGTCGAGAGGTTTAATCGAACCCTCAAAGAAAAAAACGTGGCGTTACTTTACCAAAACCAACAGTCTTCGCTACGTCGACGTGATAAAGCAACTGGTCCACAACTACAACAATTCGTATCATCGGAGTATTAAGATGGCGCCGTCGGAAGTTACCCCGAGCAATCAAGAAGAGGTGTGGCATACGTTGTATTCGACCCCTGACGTCATCGGTAGAAAAGTCTATTTTAAAGCCGGTGATCGCGTGCGGATCGCCCAAGCCAAACAAACTTTTAAAAAGGGTTATACGCCCGCGTGGACAGAAGAGTTGTTTACGGTCAGCCGACTAAACCAAACAAGACCGGTCACGTACGTCCTTAAAGATGATTCGGGTGAGGAATTGAAATGGTCTTTTTATCAAGAAGAGCTGCAGCGCGTCGGTGACAAGATAGTTTATCGAATCGAGTCCATTTTGCAAGAACGGCGAGGTGTCAGGGGTGTTAAAGAGTATTTAGTCAAATGGTTCGGTTATAACTTGTCATTCAACAGCTGGATTTCCGCCAAACAACTAGCGAGATATCGAGACTGATGGAGATAGAAGAAGAAGTGAGCACCCCAGTTTTGCGGTCACCTCCTCCCAAGACCACGAGAACCTTGGTCTGGCCTTTTTTTGGGAAACTAGTCCCGCGGCTAGAGATCGTTTTCATCTGTCAGATGATCGTTATACAAGCATATGTCGTCATCGGGGTCTCGTTATTCAATCTGAGTCGGAGCAACGCAGAGGGATCGGACGGCAAGTTTTGGATCGCCTTAATGAGCAGTTGTCTGGGTTACATGTTACCTAACCCTAAGATAGGATGAGTTTTTACGTGACTTTACCCAGCAATGCGTCGATGAAAATATACCCAAACAATAACGCCGGTCACTTTTTCGTCAAATCGCCACAGACTATAGACTTGACTTCGCGTTACGAGGTTGGTTTGGTTGAGATTCAATTTCCCAAAAGTTATTATAACGTGCTAGAGGATGACGTATGGATACATTACTTTCCCAACAAAGACGATGAGTCTATACTACTCACGTTACCCGCCGGTCTATACACGTCACCCGACACGCTGATCGACGAGTTGAATCGTTTACTTTTAAACAAGGATGTGAATGACAAAGCCCGAGTTAGATTCCATTTTAACAATAATAAGGCCACCTTGAACCTGCATGATCCGGAGGTTGAAGTTAGAATTAGCGAGACGTTGAAACACATGTTAGGCTTGACTTCCTCGCTCGCCAGAAACATCGACCCAATACTACGAGAAGAGACTGAAGTACAAATAGATAGCGATATGAAAAATGTATACGTGTACTGCGACCTCGTAGCGGCGAGACCGATTGGAGAATCCTCTGTCCCTTTGTTACGGATTGTCCCTATTTTGGACAGGACTACCGCTTCGGTTTTTAGGATTTACGACAAACCACACTACGTACCCCTGAGCCGTTTTTCGTTTGACGCTGTGGAAATCCTTTTAACTAATGACGAGGGTAAGACTATCCCATTCACTAGCGGAGATTCGGTGTTGACACTACACTTCCGAACTCACAGACGGTTTCATTTTGAATAGAAAAATGGTTAGACATGTACCCATCCGACGAAACCCCAAAATGTATGAGGAGTTTTACTGCAACCAAGCTGGACACGGGATGCCAGTGTTTATCGGAGGCAGAAGTCAAAGAGGACATGGCTTGGGTAGTTTTTTCAGCGGGCTCGGTCGCATGGTTCTCCCGTGGTTAAAAACTGGAGGCAAAGCTTTACTCAGAGAAGGGGTTGGCACCGGTCTACAGGTCGCGAGCGATGCGTTAGCCGGCAGAAATATTGGTGAGTCATTTCGTGGTCAGCGTTTATTACAGGGAGCCGTTGACCACCTCACCACTAACCAATCGGGTAGCGGTCTTAGTAGAAAAAGAAAAACGAGAGCTGCTCCACCTGGCAAGCCGAAACGAATAAAACGAAGTAACCGAGCTCGCCCTTCTCATTCCCACCAGAAGAAGCGACGGTACTCTGATATATTTGAATGATGGCGCTTATTCACCCCAGCTCGTGCGAATGTCTTCACAGTGGTCTAGATTTGTTTAGCGTACCCCCAACGCAGACAGCCGTAGAAGAGGGACAGTTTGTGGAGATACATCCGTTGGCTGCCTTAGCCCCCGGAGCCCCGGTGGAATTTGTAATATCGGGGAACGGTGAAGAATATCTAGATTTGTTCAATACTTTTCTGCACGTGCGCGCCAAAATCACGTTAGCTAATGGCGGCGCATTACCCACTGACGCAGAGGTGGCCCCGATCAACTATTACCTGCACAGTTTATTCTCCCAAGTCGACGTTTCCCTGAACGACACGCTGATCACACCCAGCGAGAACACCTACCCTTATAGAGCGTACCTGGAAGCCACGTTGAATTACGGGGAGGAAGCCAAACGAGGCCATATGACAGCGGCTCTGTTTTACAAAGACACGCCAAACTTTACTACGGAAACAAGTGGTGATAATAACAACGGACTAAGACTGCGTCGACATATAGCGGCTGGTTCTCAGGACATTGATATGATGGGTCGTTTACATTCAGATATCTTCGCTCAAGATCGCTACCTGTTAAACGGTGTGACCGTTAAAGTAAAACTCACGCCGTCTAAAGATGCCTTCAACGTGCTGGGAAACGACCCCGCCGGTGGTTATAAATCTATTATAACTTATGCGGCCCTGGTTGTGAGGAAAGCCAAATTAAACCCAGTCGTCTCTCTAGCCCACGAGAAAGCCTTGTTGCGAGGTAATGCCAAGTACCCTTTGAAACGAGTTGTGCTAAAAACTTTCTCTATTCCTAGAGGCATGCTATCGCACATGCAGAATAATCTATTTCTCAGTCAAACACTTACCCGGATCGTGATTGGCCTAGTCACTTCGACCGCTTTTAACGGGTCATACACGTCTAATCCGTTCAATTTCGCTACCTTTGGTCTGATATATTTGAATGTCAGCGCGGACGGTAGAGCAGTCAGTGGCAAGCCTTTGTTCATGGATTATGAATACAACCAGTACGTGAGAGCCTTCTTCGGGACGAATCTAGCTATGGGACTGGTTGGCAAAGACGCCGGCAACGACCTTGAATATAGACATTTTAAGAATGGGTACGCCTTATACGCCTTTGACCTCACCCCCAGTCTACTGGACGGTGACCAGTTTGAGATGGCCAAGTTGGGTCCTGTCTCAGTAGAACTTAAATTCTCCGAGGTCACACCCGAACCATTACAGGTCCTCGTCTACGCCGAGCAAGACTCGATCTTGGAGATCTCGAAATCGCGCCAAGTTTTGACAGACTACACCACTTAGACGATGAATACAGACGAGATACGGACCATACTCCTGTCGGATACATTTGTTAAACGAACTGGGCTCGTTAAAGTTTTAGCTCGTGACCAATTACCTCTACGTATCGATCCGAGCCAGACGGCTGCTTTCGTCATCAACACTGACCCTAGCTATAGACCCGGTGACCACTGGGTCGCTCTATATTATAACGGCCTTGGCACTTTTGAATATTTTGATTCTTTCGGACTACCACCTACACACCCGGACTTGGTTAATTTTATAACCAGAAACTCTACCCGACCTGTTAACTACAACGCTAGACATTTACAAGATGTAGTCACCAACGTTTGTGGTCTCTACGCCATTTATTTCATCTTGATCAAAGCTCGCGGTGGTACTATGCAGCGCGTCCTACTACCCTTTTCGGCTAGACAACACGCCAACGATCGCTTAGTTTTTCGACTAGTCAGACCCTGGCTAGCGAACCACAAGACTGTTTTTCGTTCATAGACAAAGGAAGAGATCAATAGACACGTGTGTGTATTTTCCTTTATAAGGTTTTACCCGTCCTTTTATCGGATTTTTCCTCACGCCAATACGTCCATAAGTCATGCACTTACAATGCCAGCACACAAAACATTTTCACATCGACAACGCGTCAACTATCGATTGGTTTTTCGACTAATCAAAACCTGGCTAACACAAGTTTACTCACAGCGACAACGCGTCAACTATCGATTAGTTTTTCGACTAATCACGCCCTGGCTAGCACACGTCTGGCTACGTTTCAAAAACCAGATTGAACTGGTATTCCTGCATATAAACAGACACTTGGAAGACCCAGACACTCACATTCATACTTTACTAACGCGGTGGTCTGATAGCGACAGATACTTACATCTCGTTGAAGATGACTTCCACTGTTTCCAACAACTGGGTCTACATCAAGAGCTGTGTTGAAATGCTTAAACCTTTGGGTAGTGGTCTGAAGGCCGCGTCTGTTAGTGTTTACCGAGGTCAACCTTTACTACACGTGCGAAAATATTTTGGTGAATCATATGTAAAGTTTCCTACCAAAACCGGCATTACGTTAACTCGATCTGAGTTTGAACATTTGTTGACTTTACATGGTGAAATCCTCGCCGAATTTGACCGACTACAGTCACCACGCACGGATACCTATCCTACTACTTGTACCAGTAACACGTTTAACGACTACATCAACTCCAGTTGTTACCAGCCAATATCCCCAAACCCGAGTTGTTTTCTTAACACCAACCCTTGTACGTCAGCCCCCACCACAGACAACCACCTGGCCGATGTCTCTAATCTACCACCGAAGAAGCAGAGACCTACTACCTCCCCCAGTAACACGTTTGACCAGTACATCAACTCCAGCTGTTACCAGTCAATAGCCCCAGAACCGAGTTGGTTTCCTAACACCAACCCTTGTACGTCAGCCCCCACCACAGACAACCACCTGGCCGATGTCTCTAATCTACCACTGAAGAAGCAGAAGAAACCTACCAAGCGTCTGAGACTTGTGCTTTAGCTCGATATTATTTTGAAAGAATAAAATATATTAACTAAACTCTTTGTTACCCATGTCTATATAACTGTTGTAATATAACTATCGTCTATATGTATAAATATTGTCTAAATATATCGTCTTCCTATTGTAAATATATCTTATAACTGTTGTCTCAATATGTCTAAATATATAGTCTAACTATTGTAAATTTATCGTCTAACTGTTGTCTCAATATGTCGTCTTCCTATTGTAACATAAACATCGTCTTTCTATTCTAAATATATCGTATAACTGTTGTCTAAATATTGTCTGTAAAAACAAACACACTACCAGGACGCAAGCTGCTCGTCAGAGGAAGTCACCCCGGCTAAAATATATCTCTATATAAAAGTCATTCGGTGCCACCTGCGCTCCTCCTGCGCGCCGCCTGAGCGCTACCGTCTTTTCCTTATATAAAAAGTCACGCGCCGCCTGTCGCGCCGCCTGCGCGCCGCCTGAATACTACCTTAGTCCGTTATTATATACTACTTGCTATGCGGAGGCATGGAGCGAAAAGTGAAATATAACCTAGCAAATTCGGAGGCAAAAACACACTGTATTGCAGCGTCAAAGCAGCAACTCCAAGAGCCAGAGAGAATAAGACATGATTCCAAATTACAAGGCCAGACAAATTATTTGGGCACCTTCTTTGTGGCACGCCTGAAGGAGCGATATTCCTGCTTTGTCTTCTCAGATTTAAATTCGTTTTCAGCTGTTACACGAGTAAGCAGCTTTTGTCCTTTAGTGAGCTTTGATGTATTTTTTAGCATCACGATTTCAGATATATAATGTATGCTGTTATACTTTCTTGTAATGTTGCACTGCCCTTACATTAATACTTTAAATACGCTGGAGAATGTTTGAGTAACAGTAATAAAAGATGAGCAAGAGGAAGGAAGAATGCGAGAGGGGACTGTGCCAGATTTTCAACCCTTGGCAAATTAATTGCTTTCGTATATGTCTATCTAGCTATCTATCTAGTCTGATTCTGGTCTTGAGTTTCGGACGCAAAGACAGCGAGGAAAGTAACTGTTTACCCCACCTCATCTTGATGAACTTAAAAAAAGTCCCTGAGTCATTCAGTTGCACACCGTTTGAAAATTTCACGAGTTCTTAGAACATACTTCTGAATATGTCTCAAATCATTAATTTGCTGTACGAAGAATTCGATTTTATGTCTTGTTGTTGTTGCTGTTGTTTTTTTTTTTTAATGTTTATTTTTATTTTTATTTACTTTTTTTTTTAAATTCATTATTATTATTATTATTTTTTATTTTATTTATTTATTTTTATTTATTTTTTTTTTTATTTGATTTTAAAAACGTACTTTAATTATGATGATTATTGCAAATGTAATATCACTTTTATAATGATAAATGCCTTAATTATGCTTAAAGTAAATGTAAGGATTAAAGGATATAGTATACATGATGAGAGAGAGAGGAAGGGCAGAATGTCAGACGGGCCTGCGTGCCCAATTATTAACCCTTTGACAATAAAGTTCGTTCGTTCGTTCGTTCTTCGAGACTCAAGAAGAAAACCCGACTTTATAAATACAAAGACTGGAGACCTAGGAATCGGAGCACCCGTCATAATAGGGATTCTAAAATTACCCCAGACAAAGTGTTCGATGCATCTAAGCAAGTTGTCGTGTTTATTTTAAAACTGTGCCGGAGATAGTATTTCCCAAATATTGGGGCAAGTTGTAACCTATATTTTACAGTTTGAATTTGACATGTTTGTACTTGCTAGTGGTTACACAAATTCATACGAAGCTGGCAACCTCATCATATGAAAATAATATATTCATAAACCCCCAAAGCAGGCAGGCGCTGGTGATTGCTTTACGCTAGTTCTCGCAGGGAACCAAAAGCAGAGGTAACACCAGATTTCAAATGGAGCAGGGAGTGAGTGATGATATACATCAGCATGTGCATAGTTTACACTTTCAGTTTGTGAGTTGTATGTAAACTTAACCATGGTCATTCAGGAATAAGCCATTGCACTCGCCACTGGCCAGAAACATTTTTTTTTTTCATTAAATTAAATTAAAAATTAATGGTGATTTCTCATCATATTAACCGAGTTGTGATGCATACACGAGGAGGATAACATTTCTAAGAGACAAAAACTGGTGGACGGACAGCGAGAAAGGCGCCTGATTAATATCAGAAAAAGAAAGACTCAGCACAGGCGTTTGTTCCTTTTTTTTTCTTCTAACGTTTATGGCACGAGTCTGCAAGACCATTTGTGGTACGAGTCTGCATGACCATTTGTGGTACGATTCAACGCTACATATCTGTGATTCTGTTACTTATTGTTTATATTAGACGGTTACGTTCGACGGGCCTATGGAGATATTAGCACTGACCCCAGGAGAAGTTACCACCTGCAAGATCGCTCAGGATGTGTCCTTATCACAAAAAGCGGATTGACGAAACAGCAGCCGCATTAAGAGATCTGGCAAATCATACTTGTAGAAGGCCAGCATTCTATGAACTCCACCTTAACCTCAATGATGACAATGTTTGTCTGCATCACATCTGTCACCCAAGTTCATTTTACTTCTGTCAAAATAATTGATCATTAAATTTGTTACATGTTATTCTCCACATCCCTAGTTGATTCGGTTATTACAGAAAGAAGTGCACAAGTATGAATCAGTATCTTTAATAGATATCTATGTAGAGCTAATAAGAAGAATGGTACTGTTAATTCGGTTAGGGGGCTTGAACGAGCTAAATCATCCAATATATAGCTTCACAAAAGGCGGCGGGCACATACTAAGTTAACTTGGATAAGAAACATTCAGCATTGTTTTCGACATCTGAATATCTTGTGATTACTCCCTGTCATACGGTAGGTTAATTGGTTCATTGGGCCTAGTCTAGGTAAAGAGTAAATGTTGACTGATTGATGCGTGATGCCATATGATGATGGATGGTATCCGCATGTCTGGTTTTTGTGTGGTGTGCAGATGTGTTCAGTCAAAACAATGTTCATACAAAAATAACAGGGCAATCCACATAGGACGTCAGTAAACTCACGACGTATAAAGTCAATGATTCTTGTAACAGCCGTTGACGTTTTTCTTCATTATTTATTGTGGACGCCACAGTGACAAAATGGTTACGCGAATATGTAGGCACGTCAAACAGTCATTATCACAGCAACATTCAATACAGCAATAGACGGTAGACAGCATTACAATGATGAGTCAGATGCATGTTATATTTCATAGTGCTGTAAATGTAGTCAGGTGAAAAACTCCATCCTTTTCTATAACAGCCAGGAGATAACCAGATATATGAGATCAGTTCACTCTCCTTAGTCTGACTTCAGCAAGACAGACACGTCTGCCGAAGTATAAATAATGTCCTCAAAAATATCCTCTAGATAATAAAGGTTTTTCAAACCTAGTTCATTTAACAAAGTAGCAAGTAATGGTCCTTGGAACCTGCATCAACCGATGCAGCACAATACAGCGACATGTGAGCTAGGAAAACATCTCGTGACGACGACTTTCGAAGACAGGCTATGAACCAGAAATCGTTCACGACCAAAAATCGATAGAGTTAATGAAAATGTTAATTTACCTTGCCTTCCGGAAATACACAGAAATATTATGCCTCCCGGCATGTGCAAATACACTAGAGGTATTATCTCGAATAAACGAAATATCCATAAGAGGACTCTCACATTCCTGACAGAACAAAAAAATAGCGGAGATCCCCTCTTCAACGAGGCATCTCTTTCGCCATTCCAAATCGCTCACTCCACTAGTGGTGGGCGGAAACCGATCGACCAAGAAGCAAGACAAGTCATGCGCAGTCCAGCGCAAAATGACCACAGCTCAAACTTAACTGCATTCGATACCAACGCGAGAAGACAAATGCTTACCGAGAAAAGTGACTATAAATTTCAAGCAGTTGTTGCCCTTGCGTTATAAAATAGATATTGAAATAAAACGATGTTGCGAGAATTTATCACGCAACATATCACCACCTCCTCCCGATTAAAAAAAAATGTGGAACATATTTTTTTTCAATATCAAAGAGCATGCGATAAGCGGCTCAAAACGCACGAATTATGCGCTGATAATTAACTAAATTGCCAAACAATAGGCTAATTATAGAGTGTCTGGTGAGGATATACCTCAACAGAAAAATAAATATGTCTCAAAAAATATTCACATCGGGGAGGTGTCACCAACACACATCACGTTAGCATGTAAACACAATATACGTATGCAAGTTACTATAATCATCATTAAACAGCATACTCTAATATTGTCTTTAAAAATGGATGTACAAATCTGATAGGAAAATTTAAATAGTACATTCTTTGACATGTAATGACATAAGTACATAGTAAAGTTAAACTACATGACGATCCAGGACATATGCTCTGGTATTCCGAGGGTAAGTACACAATCTAGAACTCGTCATGCTTGATACTAGTAAGGTAAGTCCTCAGCTCAACAATGACATTCTGAGAAAGTACAAGCAATATAATGCTAATTAATAACTAATATGCTTCATAAGGTACAATACATTATTAATAATTGTGGCTGTTTAGTAAACTAACGGCCCTTATATTAACTACTCAGTCCTCCTCTATCATCTTAAAAAACGAACAGAAGAAGATGACAACAAAGCACGATAGTGTGTACATATAAAGTAAGTACAGATGTGCTAATCTATTGTAGAAATATAGGTGTGTTATGACTCTGTAATATATGGAAATATAGGACAGAAGTATTAGTTGGAGTCATGTGGGCATCTAGACAAAATGTCAGCCATCACATTATCCGCACCACGGATAGCTCGTACCGTGAAGTGAAAAGGTTGAAGAGCTATAGCATATCGAGTGGATCTCGAACTCTTCAAATTCTTAGTCTGAATAGCTGTAAGAGCTTTCTGATCAGTCTCTAGAATGAAATGTGCGCCCAGGAGGAATCTTTGTAGCTTTAGAATTGACCAAACCATCGCTAACAACTCACGGTCTAAAACCGAGTAGTTCCTCTCTGCCGCATTTAGTTTTCTAGAAATGTACATAACAGGATGCAGAGTATTTGCATATTCTTGCATCAGTGCTGCTCCAATCCCAGTGGATGAAGCATCACTCCGAAGAACAAAAGTCCTATCAAGAGTAGGTAATCTTAAGATGGGAGGAGAAGAAAATATATTCTTGATTTGGTCTAGTGAAGATTGGCATTCTTCAGACCAACGGACCAGATTAGGCGAACCTTTCTTCAACAATGTTGATAGAGGTGCCATGATCGAAGATAAATTTGGAATAAATCTCCCATAAAATTGAATTAAACCTAAGAGACTCCTAACTTGTTTCTTCGTTTTAGGAACAGAGATGTTCAGTATTTTGGAAGTATTGTGGTCTTCTGTCTTCAAGAGACCATGACCAACACGATGACCCAGGAAAGAGATTTCACCAAAACCAACAAAAGCTTTAGAAGGTTTCGCTGTCAAATTATTCTCACGTAGAGTGGACAGTAAGTCATATAACCCTAAATAGTGATCTTCCCATGTATCACTGAAGAGACAGATGTCATCTAAGTATGCGATGACATCCGAACGATGTGACAGAATTCGACGCATCATGCGAACGAAAGTGGCAGGGGCGTTCATGAGACCAAAAGGCATAACATTCCATTGAAATAGACCCCTAGGTGTAGAAAAAGCAGTAAGAGGTTTGGCATGCTCTGCTAAAGGCACTTGCCAATAACACTGACTAACAAAAAAAAACTTTTTTTTTCTTTCTCTAACATTTCTATGTTTTTCTGGTCAATTTTAATGCGCTGTTTTTAAATCTGCAAACCGTTTTTCTCTATCAGGTCGGGATCTCTAGAAAAACGCAATTGAAGTTTTTTAACAACGCATACAGTATTACAACATCATTCGTACAAGAAGTATAACAGTTATGTAGGCTTGAATTTCTTTGCAGTCGACTTTCGTCGGTGAATGGCATGTGGTACATCGCGATGAAGCATCCAACAATAATCGGCAAGCATGGTCACACTCCACCGTCCTTGAAAACGTGACTCCATTACGGCGATATCTTGATGGAATCGTTCTCCATGTTCATCGCTGACTTCGCCAAGGTTGTCAGGGAAAAAGTCAAGATGTGAATCGAGCAAATGGATTTTGAGGGACATGTTACAGCCTATAATTCTGTATGCATCTATGCACTGCTTAACAATATGCAACATAGTCAACAGATTTGTGATTTCCCAGAAAGTTATCGACAATCGATTTGAATGCCATCCATGCGCGATGTTCACTACCATGTAACAAGTTCTCGAATTGTTTGTCTGCAATAACTTTCCTAATCTGAGGTCCTACAAAGATACCTTCCTTTATCTTTGCATCGCTAACTTGCGGAAACTTTTCTCGAAGATAAGTGAAAGCTTTGCTCGTTTTATCTAACGCTTTTACAAAATTCTTCATGAGCCCCAACTTTATATGTAACAGTGGTAAAATGAAGCTGTCTTTGTTAAATAATGGCTCGTGTATTACATTTTTATACCCGAGCTGCATACGATCCCGGATAGGCCACACCTTTCTTGCATAATGTTCCTGTCTGTTGCGGCTGTCCCATTCACATCGGAAGCAACAAAATTTAGTATACCCAGTCTGCATGCCCGTGAGAATTGCAATGACCTTAGGTCTCCACAAATCCGCCATTGGTAGTCATTGCACTTTATTTTTTCCAAACGTATAGCTATATTGTCATAAGTTTCTTTCATATGAACAGAGTAGGCGACTGGAATTGATGAAAATAAATTTCTGTTATGCAATAACACGGCTTTTAGACTAGTCTTGGAAGAATCGATGAAAAATCGCCATTCGTTGACTATGTGCTCATGACCGTTTACATCTTTGCAATAGCAAATGTCATCATCCATCTCAAAATTCTGAACAAGTTCTCTGTGTCTATGACGAAATTTAGATATCGGAGTATTGGGCGCTAAAAGATTCCATTCTTTGAGTCGCGAACCGAGTAATTCCGCTTGTCCTTTGGTAAGAGCGAGATCACGTATTAGATCTGAAAGTCCTGAATGGTTAATTAAGTAAACACCATCATTCACCGACCAACGGGCTGATCACCCGTTTGCCAGTCACTTCGATTACGGAAACAACAGCAAATGGATTGATTTGCCGTTGCCCTAAAGACGCCAATAGGCGTGGTGGGAAACAATGGCAAAGAAAACCTATCTGCTGTTGCCCTAAGACGCCACTAGGCGTAATGGCCACTGACTGCGTTGACGGTCGGTGGCTAAGGACGGAAGAAGAAGAATCATTCACCGGTATGTAATCGGAGTCAGAATTAGTTTCTAAAGGAGGTAAACTATCACTTTCTGATGGTTCATTCACGTCCAACGGATTATGTTCTGGTGGTACTTGGATCGGACACGTGATTGGATCATGAGGCACTGGTTTCGAAACCAATTCAATATTTGAATAAACCACAGACTTTCTAGTTTTAAAAGTGAAACCATGGATATTTGTCAAGCAGAAGTAACAATCAGTAGTGTGATTTGTATGTTCACGCCATATTACTGGCACTCCAAAAGGCATCGACTTATGCTTCGGCGATTTTCGTAACCAACCTGCCAATGTATCGAACAAACTGCATTTGGCTTCCAAGATTTATTTGCATCATCAACTTTCGAATCGAAATAAAGTTCATATGCTTTCTTTAGTAATGGTGTAAAGTTTTTCTGGTCAACACGATCGGTAAAATATCCGCACACGTAACAGAACAGATCAGCCGAATTTCTACAACTTCTAGAAGCCATATTTTGCTCAGAATTATTTCAAAATACAGTAACTATTTGAAAAATCGCGTAACATATGACATGCATCTTTTAGCAGTATAAAAAGTAGAATTATGTTGCTTTTTATTAATTTTTAATAAGTTATATAGTAAAAATGAAACGGAGCAAATAACGGTTTCCCAAAAATATATTTATTCACAAATATCTTAAGAACCCGACGTGATAGAGATAAACGGATTTCAGATTTGAAATCAGCGCAAGAAACTGACCTAAGAACACTTATTCTTATATAAGAAAGAAAAATGTTGTTTGTCAGTGTAACCTTTAGACAAGTCAAGTTTAGTGAAGAATCTAGAATTAGAAAGTCTAATCAGTAGATCTTCTAACAAAGGCATCGGTTCAGCGTCGAACTTTGTGACCTGATTCAATTTGCGATAATCAACGCAAATTCGTATGTTCTTATCCTTCTTCCGGACAATAACCATGGAAGAAGAATATGGTGAAGTCGATGGTTCAATTATATTTAATTGAATCATTTCATCCAATTCCTTTTCCACTTGCGACTGAAAGTGTATAGGAATAGGATACGGCCTAACCCTAATTGGATTATTGTCGGTAAGAATTATGTCATGTTCTATGACATCTGTGTGTCCAGGAATGTCAGTGAGAACATCCTGAAATGTTTGTAACATCGACGAGACTTGTCGATGTTCGTCACCAGAAAGATTAGGAGAAACAGAAACGTTTTTCCAAGATTCCGTGGAATGTAATGGAACCACTGGAAGGGGAAGGTTGACATCAGAGAAGGTAGCTTCCTCATCCTGAATGACAGACAGGGATGAATAATGACCGTGAGGTGCAGGAGCATCATCCGTTGCCTGGAAAATAGGCAGCAAATAGTCCGGACGTTCGTGAAATTCCGAAAGCATGTTTATGTGGAAAGTTTTATGCTTTCCATCAATATCGACCACATAGTCAACATCGGAAATCCGAGAGACTATTGCATACGGACCTTTCCATGCAATAAGAAGTCTATTTTCCCTACTGGGGAGTAGGACGAATGCTTTGTCACCTGGACAAAGTTGTCGTAGACATCTATTCTTGTTAGCAAACTGCCTTGCCTTCTCTTTAGCAATTTCTGATGAAGCAGTTGCTAGCTTACATGCCTCAATGATCTTTTGTCTAAGAGCAATGACATACTCATATGAGGATTGAGTTTCATCGCTAATATCATCGGCAGTGATGAGATCGTGTAATAAAGACATAGGGCCGCGTGGACGCGCGCCAAAGACAAGTTCGAAGGGAGAAAATCCTGTGTGTTCATTAGGGACTTCTCTATAGGCAAAGAGAGCCGCGGGTAAAACCCTGTCCCAATCTTGAGGATGATCTTCAGTTATCTTACCAAGCAAAGTCTTGAGCGTTCTATTCAGACGCTCAACTAACCCATTAGACATAGGATGGTAGATACTACTGAGAGATCGTTCAATATGTAAGGTAGACATTACCTGTGACATAGTGTCAGATATGAGTTGAGTGCCATGGTCTGACAATATTTCTCTGGGGAACCCCAAGCGAGAAAATATCAACCAAAGAGCATCTGCGATATCTGTAGTAGATATGCTCTTAAGAGGAATAGCCTCTGGCCAACGTGTGCACATATCGACACATGTAAGGATAAACTGATGTCCTCTGGCCGACTTGACCTTAAAAGGGCCAATAATATCTATGGCCATTTTCTGAAACGGCCGAATAGGAATGTCAGCAGCCTGGATAGGCGCAGCATGTCGTGGTCCTCTAGATTTGACCTCCTGACATACCTTGCATGATCGGCAGTAAATACGAATGTCCTTATTGACAAAAGGCCAAAAGAAAGCCGCAAGGACTCTCGACTTCGTACGGGCAAAACCCATATGTCCAGCACATTGCGAGTCATGAGCATGTTGTAATATTTGGACTCTCATGCTCTTGGGAACAAGAATTTGCGAATGTGCCGACGTAGTCGAATCTTGTACCATACGTACAAGTACGCCGTTTCTCATTGCAATCCAAGATTTTCTATTTGTATCCTGATTCGGATCACCTTTCTTCGCAAGAACGAAGAATTTTTTTAAAGAAGGATCTTCTTCTTGCAATTTTATGAAAGAGTCACGAGTGATTACTAAGTGACTATCTTGGCTATCAACTTCATTATCACTATTCAGTGAAGTTTCGGGTGTTTGTAGAGCTTGTGCTCTTGTAACTACTGCATTTGTAGCTTGCATGTTATTATCTTCCCAAGCAGCAATCTGCTGTGGGGTACACTCCCTAACTCCGTGAATACGACCAATAATAAGGTCCGCAATAGGATTAGGTAAGAGACAAGCATGCACATCTCCAGTAAAGAAAGGAGTGGCAATGCGAATTACAGCAGTAGGATATTTTTCTAGAGTGCCGCCAAATGTGACACATTTAATAACCCTTCCTGTAGCACAAGATGGATCTACAAGCGATTGTCTAACACCAATAGTGGTGCATCCGGAATCGAAAAGTAGTGAGACCGGAGTATCATTAACAAGACCCTTATGTAGAATTAAAGAACCCCTCCCGTCATGCGCAACAGCAGCAGGAAGAGCGGGAAGTGGGTGACCACAACTCAAAGTAGTTATGGTACCCGGTTCGAATAAAGTACTGCATTGGGGGCATTTGTTTGCTCTCTCAAAGTCAAAAGCAGAACCAGTGACAGCGTCAAAGTTTTTACTATCAACAACATGATTACAGGCTCCCTCAGTTTCCTGTTGTACAGCATTAGCCTGCTGATATCTCTTTTTTTTGTGTTGAGATCTACCCCGACTATTATTACCTCTGAAGTTATCAGAGTTATTATTATCTCTGCAGTTATTATTGTCTCTATTGTAATTGTTATCCTGGTTCGAATTCCAGTTTCCACGATTACTATCATGTTCACATTGATGCGAACATCTATTTGTTTGGTTCTGAGGTCTTCGGCAGGAATAACCTCTATTACCATATCCTCTTTTGAAATGCTTATAATTATTAGGGTGATAGTAACGAGTACTATCAGGTTGTCTCCAATTCTTCGAAGAAGAATCACCATGAAATTGATTTCCATGATTTTGACAGAAATTACCGCTACTCTTTCTATCAAAATTTTGTTGGAATCTACGAGCAAAGTTTTGGCCATACGGAGCTGCCGAAGCAACTGGTAAACCTTCTTTCACCTTAGAGTTACCCATGGTTATGTGTGGGTGCGCAGTTACGTATTGGCAACAGAAATCTTCCATTTCTTTTATTGTTTTAGGTTTACGTTCATGAAGGAAAGCAAGGAAAGACTCATTGACAGACGACATGACTTTGTCTCTAAGTATTAAGTCCATAAGTCCTTCATAAGTTTTTTCCGTCTTAGATAGTTCAACCCATCGTGAGAAAGTAATGCGTATTCTTGCAATAAACTCGGAGAATTCAACTCCATTTTCAGGTAACATGTTTTTAAATTGTAGACGATAGCCGTCTTCGTTAAGCTGATATTTCTTTAACAAAGCGGCCCTGACAACCTCATAATTGTTCTTGTCAGGTTCATCCACCATATTTAATATACTTAGAGCTTTACCTGTCAGTATCCCTGATAACTGATAAACATATTTTGCTTTGTCTATGTTATGAGCTGTACATGCTTGTTCAAATCTGTCCAGATAGAACATTATGTCATCACTGGAAGGACTAAATGTTGGTAACTTAATCTTAAAAGTATCATTATTAGCCTTACCAGAAGATGAACCCTTGTTTGAATCATTACCATTACTCATGCTCGTCAATTTCAATTTTTCCAACTCTAAAGCTAAGACCTTTTCTTCATGTTCCATTTTTGCTTTCTCTTTCCTCTCATCAGACTCTCTCTGTAATCTTCTTTCCTCAGCCTGAGCCTCTTTTTGAAGTCTTTCATTTTCAGCTTCTTTTTCAAGTCTTTTATTTTCAGCCTCTTTTTGAAGTCTTTCAGCTTCTAGCTGTAGCTGGAGTTTTCTTTCCTCAGCTTCTGATTCCCTTTTTTGTTTTTCCATTTCCATTTGGAATCTTTTTTCATCCACCTGCATCTGCAGTTTCTTTTGTTCAGCTTCCATATGCAGTTTCTTTTGTTCAGCTTCCATTGCTTTATCATATCGAGCAGTTGCAAATTCTTCTAACTTATCACCAGTCTTCCCAAGCAATTTACCCTGCTCAATAAAGTGCTCAAATGTAGACATGTTGTCTAACATATGAGTCCAAAACCTGAAATAATTAACTAATTTATTTCAAACCTAAGTGTAACAAGTCTTAATTAAGCACTTGTATATTCACATCACCTTATATTATCCCAGTCTCTGTGGGAAACAAGTCTCCAATCAAAGAACTTGTATATGAAATATCAACAATCAATTCTTGATCATAAGTGCACTTCTCATTCAATAGTGCACGACACTATTCATCATTCATTTATCATCAGTGTAGTAGTAACAGTGCATTAGCATAGCCCATTAACTAATTACTATAACTGTAAACAATGACTATGTAAACACATGCAGAATGTAAACATTGAAAATGTAAACAATGCAAACAATGTAAACAATAACAATGTAAACAATAACAAAGATCAGCAACAATACAAAAACGTTCGCAGAAATCAACTAAAAATAAAGCAGAAATTAATGAAATATCACAAAAAATGTGACGATATCTGCGATAGAATTAAACAAAATACATGACACCACAGTGTATAAACAAAAATGTTGTATGAAACTAAATTATAGACAAGAGTAGGCTAACAAATACAAACAAATCAAAACAAAACTAAAGAATGCGAAATAATAACGAAAACAATATTAAAACATGTCATCACAGCTAACATAAATAGCAACAGAAGTCGCTTAGCAAATTCCAGTATCGGAAATTTGCAAACCTTACAGAAAACGCTCACAATAGACGACCTCTATGACGTGGCATAATCTAACGGAGACACCACCCAACCGAGAACCCGCTGAAATATAAACATATAAATATACAAATAACATATAGACATATAACATATAGAATGAGATCATACACAGAAGACTCAGCAGAAGTATAAGGGCACAGTTTACATACAAACAGGCCACTTAACTTATAGGCTTCCAATCGTAGAACAGCAGAAAAACGGATGTCAATCAACGTCCTAAAGAGCGAAGCTCCAACGATGATGGCACATCTGAACTGTTTCCACTGCTAACACGATGGTACAAGAGCTTCTGAAATACTGTGTGTTGAGTTGTTTCGGCACTTGACCTTCTAATCCAAAAGTAAGTTGATGGAAATCGGTACTTGGCCTTCTTCAGAAAACAACCCGTTTCAACCGGCACTTGACCTTCTCAAAAACGACAGCACTGGAACCTTGACAGCAGCAACTTGCTTGACTTGCGTAAAAGATAACAGCAGTCCGAGTTATCTGGCAACATGTAACAACGCCGGGTACTGTCAAATTCTTGTTTCCGTCAAAAAGTTGAAATTTTGACTTTTACCGGGCAACGCCGAGTACTTTGAAAATTTTGAAGATGTTGACTGTATTGAAGAATGTTAATTTCTTGAAGGATGCTGATGAATTCTTGTTGAAAATGAAGTGGGTAAGGGACCCCGTGTTTGCTGGTACCAGAATCAAACCAGCTTATGGCCACCAAATGATGCGTGATGCCATATGATGATGGATGGTATCCGCATGTCTGGTTTTGTGTGGTGTGCAGATGTGTTCAGTCAAAACAATGTTCATACAAAAATAACAGGGCAATCCACATAGGACGTCAGTAAACTCACGACGTATAAAGTCAATGATTCTTGTAACAGCCGTTGACGTTTTTCTTCATTATTTATTGTGGACGCCACAGTGACAAAATGGTTACGCGAATATGTAGGCACATCAAACAGTCATTATCACAGCAACATTCAATACAGCAATAGACGGTAGACAGCATTACAATGATGAGTCAGATGCATGTTATATTTCATAGTGCTGTAAATGTAGTCAGGTGAAAAACTCCATCCTTTTCTATAACAGCCAGGAGATAACCAGATGTATGAGATCAGTTCACTCTCCTTAGTCTGACTTCAGCAAGACAGACACGTCTGCCGAAGTATAAATAATGTCCTCAAAAATATCCTCTAGATAATAAAGGTTTTTCAAACCTAGTTCATTTAACAAAGTAGCAAGTAATGGTCCTTGGAACCTGCATCAACCGATGCAGCACAATACAGCGACATGTGAGCTAGGAAAACATCTCGTGACGACGACTTTCGAAGACAGGCTATGAACCAGAAATCGTTCACGACCAAAAATCGATAGAGTTAATGAAAATGTTAATTTACCTTGCCTTCCGGAAATACACAGAAATATTATGCCTCCCGGCATGTGCAAATACACTAGAGGTATTATCTCGAATAAACGAAATATCCATAAGAGGACTCTCACATTCCTGACAGAACAAAAAATAGCGGAGATCCCCTCTTCAACGAGGCATCTCTTTCGCCATTCCAAATCGCTCACTCCACTAGTGGTGGGCGGAAACCGATCGACCAAGAAGCAAGACAAGTCATGCGCAGTCCAGCGCAAAATGACCACAGCTCAAACTTAACTGCATTCGATACCAACGCGAGAAGACAAATGCTTACCGAGAAAAGTGACTATAAATTTCAAGCAGTTGTTGCCCTTGCGTTATAAAATAGATATTGAAATAAAACGATGTTGCGAGAATTTATCACGCAACACTGATATACGAGAAATATATACAAAATAGATTTCGCAGGTGGTAGGTTGAGGGAAAGAAATGTCTCTGGAGTGAGTAGGTTTCTCCAATCCCGCCTATCCGTGCAACTGTGCTTTGTTATAAAACAGTCTTTGCCTCCCTATCTAAAAATAAGAACATGTTACTCTACACAGACACAACAATATGTGACAACAAGACACACAAACGTGAAAAAAACTAAGGATAAATGGGTATGGGTCTGACCAACCCACAAAGTTAAGTTTTCTTGTTTTTTTATTATCACTAAACTGTTTTACAACATCAAGTTACCCACAGATATCAAGAAAATCATTTATATATAGAGGAAGTAAAGAAGAATGGTGCGCCTTCACCGTATAAAGGAAAATAACCCAAAGAAAATATTTACCCAAAGGTTGAAGGCTAGAACTAGGTTTACAGAATAACAATATTGGTACAATATATGACCAAGTAAAGTAAACAAAATCAAACCACCAAAAGTAATAGATAATTTCCAGCAACAATAAAATCAACAAACGCTCTCTCATTCATGTGGCCACCTCTCACACTCTTACCTATGTTTGTATTCTTCCCTTGGGTCTGTGATATCCCTTGGTAAATTTATTCCATGAACATAATCCCTATTTTTATTGTTGACTAATGTATCACCCCAGCTGTCGAGGATACAAATTGGCCCCAGTTCATCCCAAACAAAACTAATGAGGTGAACGCCGAATATTTTTACTTCCACGATGAATTCTGGTGACGATATAAGTCATAAAGAGATGTCTTCACTGTTCTAAAAAAACTAGCACTGTTCCTCCGATAGGTGCACAGGGGAATGTGAGTACAAGGTACAGACACAGGAATAACAACTGAATATTTCCGTTGTGACAACTCTTGCAGTGTTGAGGGCGGGCGGGGAAAAACAGTCTTGTTTCCAGCTTGTTCTGGAACTTCTATCTGGATATATAGGGTTACTACAAATATGGAATAGTGTGAGAATCCTTGGTGTTTATCGTTTTAAGAGAGGGGAACACTTCAAGAAAATCTGGAAAAATTCGGTTGCTACAAATATTACAAATGATGATGATGGATTTTCTATCGGCCGACTCTTTGCCAGAGTGCCAGTCTTGCACAGTGTATATATTAGTACTCCACTTGGATTAAAACTGTCAGGTGTTAGGGAAAATAATAATAACGTTTCAGGTATACGTCACTGTTGGCTGATAAAAATATTATCCTGGATTTTGTAAGTCCAGTAGTATAATCTATAGTCAGAGTATCTTCGGCTACTACACACTTAGCAATGGAAATGGAAAAGAAAAAGAAAAGACCGCTGGTCGTCCGCTGGGGATCCGGTCTGCGAAAAAATACAAGAAACATTTGTGGAAAGATGCTACCACTCTATTTAAATATATATATATATATATATATATATATATATATATATATATATATATATATATATATATATATATATATAGATAGATAGATAGATAGATAGATAGATAGATAGATAGATAGATAGATAGATAGATAGATAGATAGATAGATAGATAGATAGATAGATAGATAGATAGATAGATAGGAGATAGATAGATAGATAGATAGATAGATAGATAGATAGATAGATAGATAGATAGATAGACGGGGACACGATAGTCTCTCGTCCGCTCTGTCAATCCTGACGAATTTAAAAGATACACGGTGTTTTCTGTACGCCTTACACACAGACATCGCTGGCCGCAGATTTGGGTCGGACTGAGTCGATGAAGACTCTCCCGCCCCTTCTCGCGTCTGGCGGTCAAACGCACAGTGTGCTATTTACTATTTTTCTCACAATGCGCCACGTACAAATTAACACCTATTATTTAGTAGCTGGTAAATTGTTGGTGTCTGTTAATTTGTTGTTTGACATTTTAAAAATATAATAGATGCTATAATAACAATAATTAAAAAATGAAATATAAAGAGTATTCTTTCCTCCCTCTGTCAGTCGTTCTAACACCTCTAAGTTCGGTATGGTTAAACGTCTTGTTTATCTCTCTCTCTCTCTCTTTCTCTCTCTCCATGGAGAGTTTGCGTCCGTAAACCCGAATTACCGTCTCGCCTCAGCCATGTAGCGTCGGTGATGTGGTTGTTACGTGCAGTCTTTGATATCTTACAATATAATACATTTGTATGCTTGTTATGTTCGCAAATATTTTGTAAACAAAATAGATACTTTTTAGTGCTTAAGGAAAAGTCATTATTGAGTTACTTCCCTTGAAAGGAGTGTCGTCATTTTTGATCGAACTCCGCGGATGAATCCAGTTTTACTGCGATTTATTCTTTGTTTGGGTAGAAATAGGTTGTTCTTGCTTCAGTGTATCTATGGCCTGAATTTATGTGTATTGTTTGTCTGGGTAGGACGAGTCTGTCTTATATCTGTATATCTTTACATATCTAAGTCGAACTATATGGTCTTTTGTCGTTAGAAAGGTCAAAGGGCTGTTCGGCGGATGTGTCGCTAGAGAGGTGTGATTTGGCTTCGTCCTGATGGGGCTGTGATTTTTGTGTAGCGGCTTGTCGCCGGAAAAAGTGATCTCAGTATTTATGGGGAAAGTGATAGTCGTCTAGACCTATCGTGTATGCTTTACCCCAGTGTTTATTCTTATTGCCAAGGAATGGCAGAATCATATTTCTGATACCAAGGTAACAAAAGATACTTCTTATGAACTCTGGCTAAGCCACCGTTTCTCGATAGACACGATTTGTACGTCTGAGGAAATATTTATCTAGATGAAAAGACATTCATTCCTAGCAGCACTATATCTTGTATGATGAAGTCAATTGTATCATAATAGAATCTACAGAGCACTGAGAACATTTAATGAATGACTAACTTTAATGCAGATTCTTTATCTGTATCCAAACGTGAGTGACAGCTCACGAGAGAAGCCATCTTGTATCCAAATATTTTGTGACTTTCAAGAAGAGAAAAGGGATACCCCGTATTATCGCTTGATGAGTCCAGAGATCACTGCTACACATGAGAACCCAGTACTAGCGGTTCAATATGATTATATGAAAAATATGTGCTGAATATTATTTCAAGGAATCTTCGCTAGACGAGGTTAGGTCTAGAAGCCATCTTGAATGTTGTTTATAATCTGACGTGCTTTGTCAGTAAACTCAGATGATATATATATATATATGGGCAATACTGAGTGCTTGTCTACTGACAGTCCATTATGCTATTATTCTACATGAGTGCCCATGTATCATTGCAAGACCATTTATCCACTGTACTATGATGTATTATGCCAACCTGTGATTTGTCACTATTCGTGCTGTCGAGTGTGTACGTCCAATTAAACTGTAGCAAAGGTACACAGTCGTTGGTGTCGATGACTTCCAGCCATACATGAGTGTGAGAAAAAGACCATTTGTCAACACCACGAACTCTTCTTATCATTCGCATATTATACTCACAATCTATGTCTACACACCACTGCGTAGGTCGAGTTGACATTCCATACTCAAACCACAAGCAACACAACAACACAGCATGTAGCTCTGGTGATGTTCTAGTGAGCTTATATTTATCAACTGGTGGACCAGCTTTCTGGGTTTTACCTCGCAGAAGTTAAGAAGTCAACAGACTACCGATACCAGACCGTTTCCTGTGGCTGATACGACACACTTGCAGTATTAGTTTGCTCTTTGTCAACACTTCGTCACGTGACCTGTCAAGTGAATGCAGTATGTAGGTCAGCGTTGTTGACATTTTTACATTAGACATTACAGAGTTTCACAGAACAGTTGGATCAATTCTTGTCAATATTAACAGGAAGACAGTATTATTGAACTAAGAAGTCCTATTTTCATCGATGGATCTTCTTGTTTTCTATATATGAACTTTAATATTTAAGGCCAGAATTTGTAATTCAATAAAGTGGCAGTTTATTTATTTTCATAAGAATAACTTTGCCATTACTGTAAAACTGAGCCTATTTTGCAACACATACTATCATACACATAATTTATATATTTATGTTTACATGTTATTTGTTTGTATAGTATGTTAGTTTATATGTCAGCGGGTTGTGTTTAGGTTGGGCGGTTTCATCACAACAGAATATCCCACGTCATAGAGGGTCCGTTGTGGGCTTTTTCTTTAGGTGCAATTTCCTTAATTGGAAATTTGCTTGCAACAACTAGTTGCTATTTGTGTTAGCTGTGAAGACTGTAATTATTGTTATTTTTGTAATATTTCTTTGTTCTTTAGTTTTGTTTTGATTTGTTTGTAATTTGTTGGTCTACCCTTTTCTATCTTTCAGTTCTATTCACAATTTATATTCATATACTGTGACGTCATTTGTGTTGTTATTCCTTGCAGATTCAGTGATTACTTTCATTGATTTCCCTATTTGATTTATTTGATTTCTGCAAACGTTTTCGTATTGTCAGTCTTATTTGTACTTTATGTATTCTGTTGGTTGACATATGTTTTATATAGGTATATTTCATAAGACACTATTGCCTGTGCACTGCACTTGGATTATGGTATAAACCAGTACTTGATTATTATTACTGTTATACAAGACCTTATTAAGGCTTGTGACCCACAGATATTGGGATAGTGTGCTGATTAATCAAGTCATTAAGAACTTGTGGTATTATTATTGTTTCAGGTGATTAGTATTATTGCTAGACATCATGTCTACATTAGAATACTTCATTATACAAGGGAAAGCCCTTGATAAGACTGGTCAACAATTAGAAGAATGGGCAGTTCCTCAATATGACAAAGCATTAGCTGCAGAAGAGAAAAAAGCTGCTGCTGAAGAGAAAAAAGCTGCTGCTGCTGCTGAAGAGAGAAAAGCTGCTGCAGAAGAGAGAAAAGCTCTGGCTGAAGAGAAAAGATTAGAAAAAGAAGCTGATGCTGCTGCTGAACAAAAGAAATTGCAGATGCAGGTGGAGGAAAGGAGATTTGAAGCTGAACAAAAAAAATTAGAAAGAGAAGCTGCTGCTGAACAAAAAAGATTAGACAGTGAAGCTGAACAAAAAAAATTAGAAAGAGAAGCTGCTGCTGAACAAAAAAGATTAGACAGGGAAGCTGAACAAAGAAGATTAGAAGCGGAAGAGAAAAAAGCAATAAGAGAACATGAATTTGAGTTAGAGAAATTGAGATTGACAAGTATGAGTAATGTTAATCAGGCATCTAGTGGTAATGGTAAACCTTCTACTTACAAGGTTAAGGTTCCACCGTTCAATCAGTCCAGTGACGATATTACATTCTGGCTGGATAGATTTGAACGTTCTTGTCGTACACATAATGTGGATAAATCACAATACGCTAATCAATTAGCAGAAAACTTGAAAGGTGAATCTTTGACTAGATTATGCCTTGTAGGAGAAGCAGATAAGGATAATTATGATGTCATTAGGGCGGCTTTGATAAAAAAATACCAGCTAAGTGAGGAAGGCTATCGCCTTTTGTTTAAGACGATGGTGCCTGAGACAGGTGTAGAATTCTCAGAATTCACTGCAAAGGCACGTCTCACAGTTGATCGTTGGATTGAGCTTTCCAAAACAGAAAAAACGTATGAAGGACTTATGGATTTGTTGCTCAGAGATAAGATTATGTCATGTGTTAACAAACCATTCCTTGAATTTATACATGAGCGTAAACCCAAATCTCTAAAGGAAATGGAAGAATATTGTTCCCAATATGTCACTGCACACCCCGACGTGACTTTTGGCAACACTAAGATTAAGGAGAGTATGCCAGTTGCTTCAGCAACACCATACAATCCCAATTATTCACACAGATTTCAGGGACCTCAAAACAGATTTGATAAAAAAGGTAACCATAATAGTTATCAAAACCAAGGTAACCAATCATTTCAGGGTTCTTCTTCAAAGAACTGGAGACGAGCTGATAGCTCTCGACACAGGGGTGGTCATAATTATAGGAATTTCCGTAGAGGAAGTAATTATAGAAACTATCAGGGTATCCGTCTTGGAGTCAACAAGATCATAATTACAGAGATACTCATTATAATGAATATGATAATGGTAACCAAGGGAACTATGACTCAAACCCAAATAGGGGTTACAATAGAGGTAACAATAACTACAGAGGTGATAATAACCGAGGTAGATCTCAAAACAAAAGACATAAACCACATTTTCAGGCAAACTCTGCACAACAAGAGTCCCATGAAGCCTATAAACAGAGTAAAGATAATAATGATGCTAGTAATATGGCATGTGCCGCTTTTGATTTTGGGAGAGCATCTCAGTGCCCCAATGCAAAACGTTATTTGATACAACCACAGTGTCTACTTTAAGCTGTGGCCATCCTCTTCCTGCTCTTCCTGCATCAGTCGCGCATGATGGAAGAGGTTCTCTTGTCTTACATAAGGGTTTAGTGAATAACAATCCAGTCTCTGTGCTATTTGATTCTGGATGCACCACAATTGGTGTTAGGCAGTCACTCGTAGATCCTTCCCGTGCCACTGGACAAGTAGTCAAATGTGTAACATTTGGCGGCATATT